>CM046817.1:1800000-2349797 GCA_025617385.1 Murraya koenigii | reverse complement strand
AACCCTAACTGCATTCTTTTCTCTCCGCCGCCATCAACAAAAGCCCAGATCTTTCGGTTGTCTTTTCTCTGGCGAGTTCTCGCCGCTGTCAGGCCGGAAAAACGCCCCTGCCGGCGTCGGACATCCGATGCTGCTGCTGCTGCCGCGCGAGGATGACAGCTGCTGCTGCTGCGCTCGCGAGACCTGCTGCTGCCACGCGAGGACTGCTGCCGCTGCTCTGCCCGCGCGAGGCCTGTTGCTGACGATGCTGCAGCGCGAGCCTGCTGCCTGCGCGAGCCACGTCCGCTTTCTGCAGCGCGCGCGGGCCAGCTGTTGCGTGAGCAGCGTCCGGGAGCCTGCTGCTACGCGCCCGTCCTGCTGCGAGAGCAGCGCGCGCGAGCGTGCTGCTGGCTGCCTTCCGCGCGCGCGATGCTGCTCCGGAAAATCCTTTTTTTTTATTTTACAGATTCCAATCTAATGCTTTACAAAATAATTTTGAAACATAAAATTAAATCAAAATAGAAATATGGTGATAATAGACCACCTTTTATTACTAAATCCAAAAAAAAATACAAACAAATCTCTAACCATGAATTGAGACAATCCAATCATACTTTATTCATATATTAACAAATAATATATACCTAAATAAATTGTACCACTCTAATGCATAATTAACAAGATAAATTTCTTACATAATTCTTATATATTATTATGAGATGGCTCGATACCAATTGTAGGGAATAAAACTAGGTTTTCAATTTTTAATTAAAACGCTTTAGGACCGATCTCATACTGACATATAAGAATTAAGTAATCTAAAAATTCATACCTTGATGTTTTGAGAAGATGAACAATTGAGAGTTGTAGATCCGCCTCGAAACGATCTTCAGAGCTATGACTCAAGTTTGATCAACACCTGGACGATGTGGCGTCTATTTCACCACTCACGATTCAATTGGTTCCTCTTATATGCCTTCTTTATTTTTCTTAGAATCTCGGGGTTCTCCTCTTTCTCTCAATTTAAGAGTATAAAGCTCTTTTATAATATCTTATGAAAACCATAAGTATGTTAGGATTAGGATTTCATTTAAAATAGAATTCTCTTTAACTATCTCTCCAACTTACTTAAAAGTGGAAGAAATGTAATAAACTAGGAGACCATATCAGTAAAACATTCATGCTCCCATTTACACTTTAATATAACATACTAGGCCTTAATAAATATTATAATTATAATTTTCATCTAATATCGCTAGTTTTTCACTGCTTTTGGATTCAGTGATGGTGTTGTCGATTAAATGAAGCTAACCTAGGGATCATTTGGGAACATACTGATAGTTGCTACTGATAATTAAATTTGTAATTAAACAAATATAATTATTTAATTCAATTCTACTCCACTATAAGATTGGAATCGACCTCCATAATTGTATGCTCGAATATAATTCGCCTAAGCCGCATTGATTTCTTTCTTCGCACAATCCTTTGTACCACATCGTTAATTTAAATTGATATCTCAACTGTCCAATCAATTTAATTACATCTTTTCCTTGATACTTCTTGGTTTCTCTAATGATCATTTTCAACATACTTATTTATGTTGAGACACTCTGACGAGGAATTCCATGATCAAGATCTGAAAACTCATCGAGAGATGTGTCGTACTAAATTCTATATTGTTAATCTACAATTTCAATACTTGTAATTGCTCCCACCGAGATCTAGGGTAATCTAGACTACATGTGTATGTCATGCCCATTGAGTAACTCAAATGAAATAACAACTACTAATCGTGAAATCATAACTAACTCAAGATTAAGATTACGATGAATCAATGCCTATGAGATTTAATAAGTCCGACAGGTTATTACTAGGTTAATTAAATCTCATATGTGATCAGATTCGATGTAGACAAACTACATCAATAAATTCATACATGATTAAGACAAATCACTCAATGAATTTATTACGATCTATACCTAAATAAAGTGCTCAACTTTATTTATCAATCATGAACTTAATTTATTTAATCATAAGATAACTTGTATTTATGTCTTCGCGAATCCACATGGTGATCGCATAAATACATATAATATGATTAAATGGACTTTGCTTCAAAATATTAATGCAATTCAAAATATCCGAATAAATATTTGAAATATTTTATTAATAAGAAAATCGATATGCTTTAAAGAGCACATAATCCCAACACTACCTTCCGCCTGGTCAAGTGAAGCATAATGTTGAATCAACCAGAGAAGGCATATCCGCGAAGAAAGGCATAGTTTTCTGTTGAAGCTTTTGACAGTCTTCTGGACTTGCTGTCTTTGGATTAAAAGGTTCACGATCTGGAAGAGTTAAGCCTTGTTTAATTCGACCAAGTTGCCGTGAATGCAGGACTTGTTTTGAGGTTACAGGCAGCCGAACTGTCTGATATTCTTCAAGAGCAGAAAGCAAACTCTCCACTCCCCACTTTTCAAGGCATTTCCCCAAGACCATAGCATCTAGTATTGACATGTTTGTGCTTCTCAAACCATGAGGAGTTGTTGGGTGAGCAGCATCTCCGATTAATACCACATTGCTCCAAAATATTTGTTTAAGAGGATTGCAATCATATATCGCATTTATGAAAGGTTCTTTTGTTTCTTTAATGACCTTCACAAACTCAGGGGACCAAACCTTCTCTGCTTCTTCGTGCATGTTCTTGATCATGTCATTGCTTACTCTCATAGTTACTGAATTTCCCTGCACATAGTTTCCAATAAATAATAATCAGAACCGGTTGGTTAACATATGGTATTTGGAAAAGAAATATATCTATCCGTAATTAGTGGCAACTTCTTGTCCTCTGCTCATCTCAGAAGGTGAAGTCCAGCTGTCCCAGAAGCATATCTTGCCTCCATGTCGATACGTAGGATTGAATTTACCAGGTGAGAAATACATGGTTTCTTAATAAGTAGAAATTTGGATTTAGAAACTTAGAAACTAAACTAAAGCATGACAAAAATCTGCGACCTAGCATCACGAATACTAAGTGTTTTATTTAGCATTTAATTGTAATAAGTTACAGCAGAACCTCTGTGGCCCTTAAAGTAAGGTCAAGTACAGTTCATGGTTAGTAGTGTACAGAAAGATTGCAAAGGAGTGGGGAAAGCAGAGCAATCACCTTCATTATGGGCTCAGGTTGGTTGATATACCAAACCCAATTGAGCCTTTTATTGAGAAGCTCATAAAACACACAGTGAGTTCCAGATGCCAGGTCGAAGTATAAGCATTTCCCCAGGTCCGGATACCCCCTCCTCATGCCTTTGATGATCTCTGAATCCTCAATCCCTGAAAAATCAAGAACCCCTCGCCATGCACAGTAACCTGAATACCTACAGAAGAATTCTACCATCACATACTATAAACTTCATCGATGAATTTTGTTCGAAAGATACCTGGTTCTAAATAAGTGGGAATCACAGACCTCAAATTAAATTCAGACAAAAAACTTTGGCGGATTGAAGAAAGGCATCCATCAGCAGCAACAAGCAAATTTCCCTCAGTCTCAATGACCTCATCGGTTTGAAGAACTTTAGCCTTAACGGTAACAGAGGTTTTCACTTGAGAAAGGCAGAAAGAAAGGAACTGGTGACCCCAGAGGAATATGTCTGGTGGTAGGGCATTGTAAAGAAGGCCATGCAGATCAGCCCAATGTGCTGCTCTGAAATTGAAATTGTCATCTCTCGCCAGTGTCCGGCTAACCTTCGCATTCTCTGTTACTTGGTTCTGCTAGACAAACGGATGAATTAGCCCCAGTTCAACTTTGAACTTAATGAACTCCTTTCATTTACGACAAAGTTACGAAGAAGGAAAGCGCATTTTGATATAATGTTAATAATTACCTCGACTTAAGATATAAAGGGTATGTTCAAATTTCGAAAGCAGAGCATCTACAAAAATGCTTGATAAGAACTGAACTCTATCAATTACAAATGGTGAACTCATATTGCAAGACAAACAATTGAATTGAAAGATGAGTTGAAAATTTTAACCTGATCAATGGTGAGAGGAACAGTAGCCAAATGGAGAAGGTTGGGGTGTCCATTGAGCCAAGACTGAATGATACGCTGAGCCGGACGGTCGAGTCCAAGTCCAGCACCAGTAGGGCTGCCACTTGGCGGACCGCCAGCTTTCTCCAGAACCACAACGTCCCAGCCTGCTCTAATTAGCGCGTGTGCGCATGAGATACCCGCTATGCTGCCGCCTACTATTACTGCTTTGCCCTTCTTCTTCTTCTTCTCCTCCCCCATATCCGAACAACTGCTTACCTCTTGTTCTCACATGTAATGACGTATTGTCATTTGTCAGATTAAGCATGTTTATTTTTCATTTATTTATTTATTCGCCGCGTGGATAGCAGTTCAACATAAAACGACGACGTGTGAGCTTTTCTCTCTTTTCACTTTTTGTCCAAGCGTATACGATTATAAGTTGTGATTTGTGATTGACGATGGACATACGTGGTTTATATTGTTCCATTATTTTTTTTCTTAATTTTTTTTTCCTCAAATAAAGAGCGTTGCTATTGCCAGTAGCGACATTCTCCAATAAAACATGAGTGGTGATTTTCAATCTCTTCGCAAGTCTCAATAATTAATTTTATCTTAGTTTTTATATTGTCATCAGATAAAATTATTAATATAAATATATATATATATATATATATATCTTTTTAATCTCTTTTTCTTATAAATTTCCAATCTCTCGATTATTAAACATTTGGTAATCAATAGTGATATTGTCATTATATTTATAAAAGTTTTTGATTAGTCACTATTGAAACTATAAAACAGAAGTGTTACTATAGTTGTTTGAAATTAAAATAAGTAAATCTTATACTAACCTAATAACATATAACTATTGCCATTGTCATGACTACGGTCATCCATCACCATGAGGAATACCGAACTGATCAATTTTAAATGCATTCCTTGTTGATGAGGGACACAAAGTACTTAATGAAATATTAAATTATAATTAGATTATATTAGAGTTAATGAGCAGAATTTTAGAATTAAACTGATGAAGTGTGTGAAATATAACAACAATGATACATTGGGGATTATACGAGATATATTGAGAGAGAAATTATTTTTTCAAAGTTTGGATGTGGTTAATTGATAAATGGGGGTTGATGAGATTATTTGAGGGGTTATGTTTAGAATCTGGGCTCGTTAAATGAGCGGCCCATTGACTGTTTGAACGGAATTCCTCTAAGCTTGGGCCATTGGGATCTGCCCTAATATGAGAGCCATGCTGTCGTAGTTTTGATTCAGAAATTTCCGGGAAACGAAACAGGATCTAAGCGAATCAAACAAGAAAGTTACTGTTAATTAGCTAAAACCAAAATTTCCCCCAAAATCATATATAAATTTCCTGCTTTCTTCATATTACGTACAACCCAAAACGCTCCTCTCTTTTAACATTAACGAGAAGAATAAAGAAAATAAAAAGATTTTGAAAATGGGCGCAGGGCGTGAAGTGACCATATCTCTCGATGGAGTAAGGGACAAGAACCTGATGCAGCTCAAGAAGCTCAATATCGCACTCTTTCCTGTTCGCTACAATGACAAATACTACTCTGATGCCCTTGCCTCTGGCGAATTTACCAAATTAGGTTTTATTCCCTTTCTGGGACTATACTAATTCTTGGCTTGTTTTCTGAATTCTGTCACGAATGCTTATGTATTCTTATGGATTCTTTTCTGGGTATTGCCTACATTTCTAATGTCTCAAATGTTTTTTTTTTCTCTAAAAAATAATTGTGAATCTTTATATGTAGTGGTTTTTGCTGGTGCCTTTGGTTGTTAATTTTAGGGTTTTGGTTATGTGCTTTGGAAACCATTGGTTTCTGTGTTTTACAGCCTCTTTGGATGTTGTATTGGCTACTGTTTACCATGTATCAGCTCCAATGTTACGTAGCCACAAGTCTTTCTTTGCATCTCACAAAGTTTGTACTTTATGTACAAAACTCTTTCATCACAAGTTTTTTCTTGTGAAACATTTAATGGAAAAGTTGTGAGTTGAGTTCAACTTGTGACTTCTTCTGAAGTGCAACGAGAAACTTATGATGTTCAACCAAAAATTTGTGGCAATATAATGCTAGGCATAGCTGTTGTTTTGAATGATAATATAGGTATGCCCAAAAATGAAGCATTTGGTGATTTGGGAGTTTGAATTGTGTTTTGTATTCAAATCAAAATTCCTTGTGATTGGTTTTTCTTCAATTCTTGAGGAAACTGTTTACCTGATATAATAAGTTGAAATTGTTTTGAGATGGCCATTATAGTTTCGTATATTCCATTTCCTTAAAGATCTTCATGTAATTTGTCTGAATTTTGCCCAAGGTTATTTTCTGTTGGATAAAAGAGTACTGTACATTCATGTGAGTAAAAATAAAAATTCCATATGATGTTTTTGTCTCAAAAACTTGTCTTGTGTGGTTTGCTGCTACCACTCAGTGAACTGATTGTCTATTTTCTTTTTGAAATAGCAAATATATAAAAAAAAAAAGAAGGAAAAATATGTGCTATTTGGATGAGATTTTAATCATATTGTTGTTAGCCTTGCCCAAATGGTTTTTGAGATATGATTTATCTAGCCATTTAGTGTTTCTGCTACAGCTCACCTTTGTAAATATCAATGAATTTCCAGTTGTGCTAAAACTTAATTCTGCAATTGATCAGCATATTACAGTGACATATGTGTCGGTGCAATTGCATGCCGGCTGGAGAAGAAGGAAGGTGGGGCTTTCTGTGTTTACATCATGACTTTGGGAGTTTTAGCACCATATCGCGGGCTAGGTATTGGTGAGTACACTCTTTATCTTTCCCTTAGTGTGTTTCTTTCTAGGGGGTTGTTTGAGAAACCTTGAATCTGGTTCGAGTACCTAAGTTAGTTATGTCATCACAGAAGAAAATTGGGGGTTTAGAAAAGCATACACTTAAGGAAACTTTTGATTGGCTCATGTCATATAATCTAGGTGGCACCCCGTTTCTGTCTCTGTTGTTTTTTGGCTTTTTAAACATCTGAGAGCCTGTAATAAACTGAAGATCAACTCAAAACTCATCTTACTCAAGTTTTATTTTCTTCAATTTGGTAGCTGCATGAGTGAGTAGCACTATCATGAGAAGAAAAAGATTTCAATATGATTAAGTAGGTTATCTGAATTTTTGGATTTATTGCAGGTACAAAGTTGTTGAACCATGTCCTTGATCTCTGTGCCAAACAAAGCATATCAGAGGTGTACTTGCATGTGCAGACAAACAATGAAGATGCTATCAACTTCTATAAGAAATTTGGATTTGATATCACAGACACCATCAAAAACTACTACACTAACATTACCCCACCAGACTGTTATGTTCTTACGAAGTTCACCAGTCAACCACAACTGAGGAAATGACATTCCAAAGTAGTGGTCAGCCTGGAGGTCCTTGTTTGTTGTTCTCCTATTTGAATTTTACCTCACACCCATTATATTGTTGAGGTTATACGAATGCTACAATTTATAAATTAGTTCAATTGTTTCAATTGTTTTGTAGGCTGTATGATGAACTAGTCTTTGCTTTCATTCCAATCAGTTTACAAACCATTGAAATCTTTTCATCACACCAATTACTGGACAGGAATTTTGTGTATTTTGAAGCAAGCATTTACCATTGTAGTATGACTGACTGGGGATTTTAGTTAATTACAGTCATTGGCTCTAACAGGGGATAGTCATTGCTTTCATGCTTTGTTTCATACTTCTGGAGAAAGGCATTGCAGATCAAAACAAGTTCCAGAAGTCTTACTAAGCTTAAGTTACCTACTCAACACAATCGTCAGAATTTTGATCGTTGATTACTTGAGGAATTATTGATGGTTTAGTTTTTTATTCTTGATGGTATGAGAGAAAAGTTCATTGATTTTCTAACTGCGTCTGTTTTCTCTTCTGCTTCATCAATTAGACAGCATAAAAAAGTAGGATCTGAGTATTTTCTCTTTCTCACATAATACTAGACTACTAGTTCCAGCTGTACCACCCACGCAAGGCATTGTTTGCGCTGGAGAAGTATAAATTGCAGTCACAAAAATCTTTCAATATTTAGCCAAGCAGTGCCACCGGCCAGAATGCGGGAGGAGCTTGTAATTGTAACTAACATTTTTTGCACATTAAGTTGGACAATATCAAATACTTAATCAATTTAAGAATGGGTAGGCGACATAACGCTTAAATAAAATTGTCGTCCTTTCCTTGCGCCTGCTCGTAAGGGCTAGCCTAGACCTTATTTTATTCTTATATTTTAAATTCTTCGTTTAGTCTCTAAATTTAAAAATCTCAAAATATTTTTACCGTTAAATATGTTACATTTTTATTTTTTTTATAATAATATCATTGCAATAATATTTTTAAGATGAAAAAAATTAATAATTTATCAAATTAATCTTACAAATAACATAAAAATTTACCTAAATTTTGATATTATTATTTTATTTTTAAGATTAATTTTAATTTTTTATAAAATAATTATTAGTAAGATTATTTCATGAATACAAAAGATACTAATTATTTCATATTACTATTTATTGGTCAATTTGCTAAAATTAACTTTTTTAAAGATAATTTAATTAATGTCTATGTTCACTTTTAAGCTTGATGCCACCCTTAGACTCATTACGTTGATCGATTGAACTTGTTGGCTCCGCGTTCTATTCAGTCGAAACCCAATTCAAGAATCTTCTCTCATAGATTCCTTTCACTTAGTTATCGCCAACAATCAACTCTTATCTTTTAGAAAAAAAAAATTATTATAAAATTATTATTGTAAAAGCTAAAGAAAAGTAAGGATAAAAAATATAATATATTTCATTGTAATTAGCCCTGGTTGGAATGAATAGTAGGAGAAGAAAGGAATGGAAATGATTGAGAGGGAGAGAAAATGAGTGAAAAAGTAATAATAATATCATTTTTTATTATTTAATTATATATGAAATTTATCTTTTTCTTTCTATTTCTTTTATCTCTTTTTATATTTCTTCAAATCAATCATGTCAATAAAGATATTTTAAAATATTTTTTAAAATATAAATATTAAATAAATAATTAAATTAAAATATATATACTAAAGTAGTGTTTATTTTTTTATCTGAAATTTGAATGGGTCTGAATTTTTCTGAAGTCTGAATAGGTTCGTACGAAAATTTAAATGACATATTTATTTTTATTTTTTTAATATCTAAATATAAATAACATCTTATTTGTTTTTATAATAAAAAAATTTAAAACTTGATTATTTGATATTTATATCTTTATAAATTAAAACAAAAAAAAATAAATATTATAATTCAAAAAATAGATTATTTTACAGAAATATTTTTAAAATATAATATTTATTTGTCATTTAGACATTTTTTATTAAGTCACATTTATTATTTTAATGGTAATTTTGTCAATCATTTTGGGTTGATTCTTTACCTCTCAAATGTGATGATGATGTGAGGGAGAATGAGATCGCCGGTGGTGATGCAGAATTGTTTAAAGATAATGGGTTGGAGAATTGTTTGGTTGGGATGATACTGGTACAGATGTCTTTGAAATCTGTGGGATCTTTGGCGGGGATCAAACAGTGAAGACGATTACAGCCTTAGTACCTCCGAAAAAGAATTGAATTTTTTTTAACCATACAAAGACGGTAGCCGATGTTTATGTTGCTGGTGGTCCTCATGCTAAACCAACAACGCTTTCTTTGTTCCAGATTTTAGAAGAGCAACAACAGCAAGAATGGGTCCAGTTTTCACAACAGCTACAACGGCATCTTGATCATCTGCCAAGCAATATGACTTTGCAAAGTTGGGAGGATCAACAACTGAATGAGTCCTTACTTATTATGTGAGGGTCCGCTGTTTAGTATGGCAACAGCATGCCATGTTCAAGTTTTTACAAGTGCAATATCAGCAGCAAAGCCAGGCCCAACAACAGCAGCAGCAGGCAGTGATGAGACTTTTACAACAGCTCCAACAGCAGCAAACCATTATTGGGTCATCACAATAGCTACAGCAGCAGGCAGCGATGGGATTTTCACTACATCAGCAGCAGCAGCGGCAGCGGCAGCGGTCCGTGATTGGGATAGTACAAAAGTTACAACAAGAAGTCGGCACTGGATTTTTACAACAGCAACAGCAGCAGCAGGCCATTGTTGAACGTTTGCAGCAGCAGCGGCAGGCCCAACAACAGCAGCAGCTCGATGACGTAGCATGACGACTTGGATTTTAGTTAAATACAGTAGTTGGCCTTGGCAGGGGACAATCATTGCTTTCATACTTTGTTTCCTATTTTTGTAGAAAGGCATCAAAACAAGTTACAGAAGTTTTGCGAAGCTTAAGTTACCTGCAAAACAGAATTAGCAGGATTTTGATAAACTTGAGTTGGTTGCACTAGAAAATATCGATTGTGTCATTCTTTATGGCATGAAAGTTTATTGATTTTCTATTGCCGTTTGTTTTTCTCTTCTGCTTCATCAAGCGTCAAGAATAATTAAGTATTTTCTCTCCTTTCTCAATCGATGTAAACCAAACTGTAGTGTTTCTGAGTTGACCACCAACATCTTAATATGCACCCACATATTAATATGCAAGTGTTCGAGTTAGAGACATATATTGCAGTTCCAAAAAGCTTTCAACGTCTAGAGACGCACTGACCTGAGCACAGGAATTTGCAACCAACAATTTAGCACATTGGGTTCAGTAGTGATGCAGCTTTATATATTAACATAAACAGGGTTCAATTTACAAAGCTCAAATCGAGCTTGTTGCAATAGGTATGCAACAATTTATTACAAATTTTACATAATTCTAAGGTTATGAGTAGGCAAACAATGTCATATTTACAACAGAGCAATTCTGATTCACCAAGAACCGCCATTTCTCTTCAGTAGGCCAACCCCCTTGAAAAGGCATCTCCATCATTAAGTAAACTCTCTGTCAGCCAATAACCATCCCATGAACCACCAACCCTCTGCCAGTAACAAGCCACAAATTTACAAAGGTTCAAAGAGACACATTAAATTTTGAAAAAGAAAAATAATAAAATCCACACGCACAACGAATAATAGGCATGAGATGAATATGTTTGTGAGATAACTGGGAAAATCTAGTGTTCTTTATGTTCAATAAGTTTGCCCTCTCAAGATGTTTATAATTCTCATTGAAAACACAACTGCATATGGATATTATAATTACTTCATGATTTTTTAACAGAAAGGAGGAATATGTTCTGAACAACACCCTGCATGTTATGTGAACAAAAAGCAAACACTTAAATTAGGCTTGTAAGAAGCTTTTCGGGCTATCATCAGAAGGCAAAACAATGCATGCATTATGTCTAGCAAAACAAAGGCTTTCCTCAATTGAGAATAGATTACAATAATCATTCAAAATTTCATTGAATCAGGAGTTTAAAAACAACTCTTCCTATAGCTTCATGCTTCAGTTATCAAGGAGTCTTTAGGTAGAAATGTTCTTAGTGCAACAAACAGATGCCATTGTTACTCTTATTGATGACTATAATGAAGGTGTAATGCCCATACCTGAACCATGGTAAATTGAAATATTTCTTCTTCCTCAGGTCGACTTCCTTGTATCCAAACTCGCTGCTTAAATCGGTTCTGCTTTCCATTATATAAACACATAGTAGCAGCAGTTACAATACATGTCTGTCAGCCTAATAAGGCAGGAAGTCAAAACTCAACCTAATTTTCATGCATAATTGTAAGCAATACATACCTCCTCCACAAACAAACTACTCAAGATCTTCCTCTCCTTGTGACCAAGTAATACTCGATAAGTTGAATGGTGAAATATCCGCCTAAATCGCTCAAACTGCTTTGACCCATGAAGCATCAAATATAGAAAAGTTATTTGAATATGTATCAAAAACCATTAGATTTCAGAAACAACTAAACAATTTCTCTCACCGACCTGCCCCAAATCGAAGAAGGGCCCAAAATATGTGGATCTTTCAAAAGGATCAAATCCAGCAAACTGTCAAAAGTGAGGGAAGTTAAATAATTCGAACCGCAACATATTTCCTATTCAACAAAAGAGGACCATAAGCTGGATTAGAAATTACCCTATACATAACCTCGATTCCATAGTCCGGACGGGGTTGATCATTATATTTCAATGCATCAAGCTGGTACTGAACAGCTTCTTCTGCACTAAACTATAACCAAATATTAATTCTGATAGAGATGTTACGGAGCACATAATATTAATTATAATGATCATTTGCATAATAAAAGATTTACATTTAGTCTTGGTCCATTAGGCCTTTTCCTGCGAGATTCAAGCCTGCAACAAAAAAAAAAAAAAAGTGACACTACTTAATCACAACTGCTACAAAATTAGAAATACGAAGTCACTAGCTACGTGGCTGATTGGTAATTCAGTAAACCCTATGAAAGTAATTTACTAAATCGTAATTTCAAATTTAAGAAAAAGCACAACAGATAACGAGCATGATAAATGGCGTACCAATCAACAGAGAGAAAATCTGGAACATCAGAAGCAGAAGCTCTAACGCGAGAGCTAACAGAGACGGTCCCGGTTTTGGATTTGGAGAAGAGAGAAGAAACAGAGTTTGGGGTTAACAAAGACGAATGCAACGACATCGTTTTTGCACCGCAGAAGACTCCACTCCCCTCTTCGTCGGAGAGGTACTTGTTTTGGATGAGGTTTTGACTTTCTTTTATCTGGTTCAATCCCCAGCGTTGGATGCAACCAAAGCTCGAAACATCTCAACGGCAGAGAAAGAATCACATAGTAGAGATCACACGCGACTCATAAGGAGCGTTGCTCAACGCGCTCCTCGTTTCACTTCAGTGTTCAGTGCAAATGAGCGGCCGTTCTCCATGCTTCCAATTTCTTGCCGCCACCATGTCCTCTCGCTTGCCCGTACAATCTCTATTTCTCTCTCTCTCTCTCCCCTTTCCCTCTCTTTCCATCCATATTATTTGAACATTTTTCAAGAAATCAAAAATCTATAATTTTTTGTTTTTGGTTTATATTTTATGTTGCAGAACAGAGGTGGTAGAAGCCACAGGAGAGGCTTCTCCGACAGACCGTATAGCGGCGTTAACGGCCTTTTCGTTAGTGGAGACTCGCATATTAGCTCAGTAAGTAACTCCAACCGTGGCGTCCGTCAAGGAAACTACACTGCGGTTCCGCCTCCGCCGTTTTATCAAAACCAGCAGTTTCGGCAACCTCCGCCTTACAATCAAAACCAGCAGTTTAGGCCGCCTCCGTCTTATAATGGAAATCCCCAGTTTCGACGACCTCCTCCGCCGTTTGATCAAAATCAAGCGGTCAAGCCGCGGCCACGACCGCGGCCCCCGAAGCCGTTGGACTATCGGAATTGGGAGCATTCAAAGGCATATCCGCCTCCTGAATCTGGTAAATTTCTATAGTTAATATTATTCCATTGTTCCAGTAAACACTGAACGTGTTTGCAACAATGATTGTTGTATTTTGGTTTCAATAATAATAATGATGATGATGATGATGATGATGATGTTGATGATTGTTGCATTGTTCAACTTCTATTTGACAGTGCGATTTGTAGTTCTCTCCTATAACATACTAGCTGATTACCTTGCTCTTAGTCACCGAAGCAAACTTTACTTTCATATACCTAGACATTTGTTGGACTGGGAATGGAGGAAGAGAAGTATATTGTTTGAGCTTGGACTGTGGTCAGCTGACATAATGTGTTTTCAGGTGATCAATTTTGCTTACACTGATGCTTATTTAGTCTAATGATTTTTCCTCAGCATGGCTGATACTTTACTCGTTATATTTGATTTCAAATATTATATATATATATATGAGATAAAATTGGTTTGTAATCTTTTTATAATATTTCTTAGGAGGTTGATAGATTTCAAGATCTCGAGGTAGAGTTGAAGTTTCGGGGATACACTGGCATCTGGAAGGTGAGAAATTTTCTCTAATGCAGACTTGCACATGGTAAATTGTTAGGAGGATTTGATATTTCCATAAGCAACTAAAGCATGTTCAATGATTTATGATGCTAAAAATCAAATTGAGTATTCTGTTTAAATTATTTTGCTTTAAGATACATATGATTGTTTTATTACTCATATAACATCAGTATGCGCAAACTATTTCCTGTCTTCCATCATAACCATCATGAGCTACAAAATTTTGTTTTACGGGAAAGATTGTAGCACGGAATATATATTCCTTCAAATTTCTAGCCTTGTGCTTGAGAATTTGGCTACTACAACAGTTTATACAACTAATATCTAAATTTGTGTATTTATTATTAAGAGCGTGAAGGAATAACTATTTTGTATTAGTTATTTACATTTTAGTGCTTTATAGATGCGAACTGGCAATGCAATTGATGGATGTGCAATCTTTTGGCGCGCTTCAAGGTAACCACACCTTCAATTCTTAAATGCCCTGATAGATGAGAATTTTATTAA
This sequence comes from Murraya koenigii, assembly GCA_025617385.1. Classification (NCBI taxonomy): domain Eukaryota; kingdom Viridiplantae; phylum Streptophyta; class Magnoliopsida; order Sapindales; family Rutaceae; genus Murraya; species Murraya koenigii. The sequence continues at coordinate 2,335,281 of CM046817.1, read as the reverse complement.
CCAGAAAAGGTTATCGTTAGCCTTACTACTCGCAAAATCAGATGTGTTTCTTCATGATGCCAATTATGTGAAACAAGGAGGTTGGCTGTCAATTTGTTGTAATAAACTCTGTTGAATTTTACTCACTTTTGCTTCCATCTCATTTGCTTGCTTCATGGCTATAGCACCTATTCAGAATACAACATGACACTCCTACTTTCATCCACCCTGGGTCTTACAAGCTTTCATTTATGGGCTAAAAGTCATAATTTGGTAATCTTTAACTGCTTCAAGTTAATTGAAAGGGAAAGAATCAAACTGTTGTAGCCTGTGGTCAGTAGAAGTCACTGTTTAATAGGACCAGCTGAAACCATTAATAACATCCAGTATGGACCAGTGTAGACCTTCTTTTCTAATTTATCAGCATTTAAAGGACCTTATTTCTCCTTGGTTCCATTATAGGTAATTTCTTTTAATATCAGTCACTGATCCAGGATGGGTATACTTCAAGAATGGTATTTTAGTTGCATTTTATTTTTCATATTTTCTTTTCAGTTCAGGATAATAACCAAGAATCTAAGTGAGTAACTGGTGTGGTTGTGTTGATTTGGTTTTCCTTGGTTTCTACTAATATCAATGTCTGATATTGCTGTTAATCTAATTTCATTTGGTAATGTATTCTGACAGTTTATTCAATGTTGTCTTTTTTTAGATTCAAGTTGCTTTATGAAGAAGGCATAGAGTTCAATAAGCTTGGACTTCGGGATAATGTTGCTCAGATATGCGTGCTTGAGGTATACCAGTTTGTATCATGACAACTTATATTGACTCCTTCAGTAAAAACATTTTTCTTGGATGCTTTTCTTCTTAACTATCTTTAGTTTTATTGATTGACATGATTACAGCCATGAGATTCATTTTTCTTATGTTGGACAGTTATTGAGTCAAAATTTCACTGAAAATACTGCAGCTCTCCCAACAAGGTAAATTAAGAGATTTGCATTTTTTTTTTCCCCCAAAAAGAGTGACTTTCCCAACCTCAGTTTGAATTTTCCCATATTGCTTTTTATTAATACTGGAAGAGAATGTTACCTGTATTTCATTATATGACAATAGTCTCAATTGACGGAAAAGTTGGAGTGGCTTACTGTTAAGGGGATAACTGGAATTCTGAGTTAATGCTTTCATTGTGTAAATTTGGCTGTGAAAGTGAATTTCTATTCATCTTCCCACAACATAAATCACTTTTGATTTTCAACTTAAACTTTGCAATTTGAATTTTAGTGCTGGTAATATGAACTAAATCTTGCAGTAAATGAGTCTGACTAACTAAACAAATAGTATTAAATGCATTTTTTCTTCCTTTTTTATTGTTTAATTCTGCAACTTTGGTTGCTTCCTGAATTCAAACCGTGCTTGGAAATTTTTCTCAAATGTTCTTTAGTGTGGATATCAGGACAGTCTAGCATGGCCTTCTATTTAAGAGGCTAGGTTTAAATATGAAAATATAGATGGTTAGTGAAAATGGAAAATTCATTCAAGATGGTATTGTTGTGTTTATCATTTTATTTCTCTTTATTCTGTCTCTGCAGCTTGGTACATTCTAAAAAAGTTGTCATATGCAACATTCATGTGCTTTTCAATCCCAAAAGAGGAGAAATCAAGCTGGGCCAGGTATTGACTGTTCTGAACAGTTCTCCACATCCATCCATATAAGTCAGTTGTCCTTAACTAACATGCCGATATTTTCTTCACTAGGTTAGGACGCTTCTTGAAAAAGCCCATTCTGTTTCAAAAACTTGGAATGATGCTCCAGTTGTTCTTTGTGGGGATTTTAACTGCACACCAAAGGTTGTCACTACTTTCACACCTTAAGCTTCAGTTGAGCACTATTTAATGGAAAATCTCTGTTTTCTTTTCCTTTTTTTTTTTTTCCTTTTTTCTTTTTGGCATTCATGGCCTTTCTTTGTTGTGCTTTCTTTTTAACAGCATCTTTGCATTTACTGTGTCATAACTGAGTAACTAACATCTTTAATTTTGTAGCAGAGTCCGCTATACAACTTTATCTCAGAGCAGAAGGTAAATATTTGTCTTTTCTATATTTACATTCACCTCCATATTCAATGATTAAGACATTGAGATTTCTAAATGTGTGTTGGTACTGCAGTTAGATTTGTCTGGAGTGGATAGAGATAAGGTATCAGGACAAGCTTCTGCTGAAGTTCATGAACCACCTCCACCACATTCCAGGTAGGGTTTCATAAAGGCCCCATTATCTTTATCTCTTTGCTATACTTCGATTATTGAAGTTAAAAAGCTTCCATGATATTCAGGGTTCAGTCTGATGGATCAATGCAAGCTCCGCCTGAGGCTGGTATCAGTGTGACTGATCCTCCCTCAGACAATTTGAAGCATGATAAAGATGGCAATGCAGAAATTTTTAGTTCTGCGAACAGCTCGTCTCAGTCTCAATGTACTGATGCAGTGCTGGATGTCTCTGATAAAGTTAGCAGTCATATGCAATTTGCAACTAAGGACAGTGCAACCAGTGATGGGGTGACAAAAGAATCTCAGCAGACCTTGATATATGATTCTGAAGTGGCAGAGACTGGAAATGGATACAAAGCAAGTACCTCCTCCCATTTAAATCATGGAGCAAGGATTGAACAGTCTGATTCAAATAAAAATACAGAAACTGAAAGTGTGAATGATTCTACACTCTCCCTTGGTTTTGATTGCCCTAACACTGTATATGAGCAGAAGGGTAGTTCAACCTCATATGAGGTTGAGGTCTCAAGTACAGCTACGAGCATTGATTTTGCATTAGCTGATAAACTGGAGAATTTAGCTCTTGGAAATCTAGATGAACCCAAGGCAGAAAGTGAAAGTATTCATGAAGATGGTAATGCATTTTTATCCGCGTTACATAACACTGAAGATGCCTCTCAATCAAACTTTGATCACCATGCACAATCAAATTTAAATCCCACTTCTGAGGAACTTGGTGATGAACTTATTGATGACTTGTCTCCTGTCTTGGATTCTGAGGTTGTCAATATGGAGGAAATTACTTACAATCCATCATTATGGACTCCAATGGAAATAGCAACTGCTACCGGGAATGCAGACTGCGCCTATTTGGAACACCCTCTACAGCTTCACAGCACATATGCAGAAGTAGAGGTAATTTAAATTTAAGCTTTTTCTTCTACTTCTTAAATCACTATGAAGGAACTCAAAAATGCAATTTTAAGAATGTTGAATGATTTAGGATTGCACGGGGACAAGGGATTCAAATGGGGAGCCCTTGGTGACCAGTTACAATAGGCGTTTCAAGGGCACAGTTGATTACATTTGGTAAGTACTCCATTAAGTTGAAAGATAGTCTCTTAAATTGAATTTATGAACCAATTTGCTAAAGAATGAAACATAAACTGATTTGGCATTCAGGCATTCCGAAGGTCTCCAAACAGTGAGGGTGCTTGCTCCAATACCAAAAAATGCTATGCTGTGGACAGCAGGATACCCAACAAAGGTATTTTCTTATTTGTGTTGCAAGTTATGAGCTCTCTGATACTTGCAGCAAACACTTCTGGACATTAATTGCTGTACGGTAAATGAGTTATATCTTACTCTGTTTTTCAGAAATGGGGCAGCGATCATATTGCGTTGGCATCTGAAGTGGCATTTGTGGAGGCTAACAAATGATTGTGCTAAAGCTGTCAGGAAAAATGTTTAAGATCCCTTGGTAAGAGTTCACAGATTTTCTTGCCAGAAATTATGTCTGTATTTGTTCTCTTGTTGTATTGTTGTATATGTATAATAGTAACACTAATTGTACGTAAACAAATTGAAATTTTGCTCCGATCTTGTTTTTCCCTGATCATTTGACTTGAAAGACTATGCATTTATTTTTGGTTGTGGTGGTGGATAATACTGGATATAGATTTTAAATTGCTTCTTAACCTATTAAATGATAGCATTTTTATGGTGCGATTGTTAAATTGAAATCGGAATGAGTGGAATCGGAATGAATAGGAATCGAAATGGTCTGGAATGGAAATGAGAAATAAAAATTAGAATAAATTATTTATTTGAATTATAAAAATCAAAATCAAAATGAGCTGGATTGATATTAACGTGTTTATTTTATTGCGGAATTGGAATTAGAACGAGTTAAATTATAATAAATTATTGAAAAGTATTTAATAAATTATTTTCATAATTATTATTTTATATTTTAATTATATTGATTATTTATTCAAAAATTATTATTATTATTGTTAATAATATATTAATATATTAATTATTATTATTATTATTATATATTAATTAATAATTGTTAACTAATTAATTATAACTGATGATAAAATAAGAATTTTTAAATTTATGAGGAGTAAAATAATTAATCTTAAAAATGAGTGATTAATTTTTAATTTTTTTAAGAATCAATATCGGTCGCTATTTTACAAAATATAAAGTACGCAGGCGATGTTGGATGGACCATTTTGACAACTCGTGAAATGGTGGAAGGTGACCCGCGCATGGAAACAAACGAGCTTATAGCTTTTCTTAGTTCTTACAGTCTTTATGGAAAGTTGTGGTCCAATTTTCTCGGATGCGACAAATCAATAAATATATTTTCAGTGTGATTTCATTGGAGAATTTATGACCCTATTTAAAGAATTTAATGTCTTTAACAGTTCATGATCTGATCCTCCAGCAGAAGCTCTTATTAATTTCCACTCACCCTTTGATGTCGCTGCCAGTAAAATACAAGACTGGAAAATTTATTATAGCAGTGAGTTATACGAATCTATTAATATAATATTTACAATAAAAAAGAGTTACAGCGTTACATCCACGACATCGGGACCATATTGATGTCCCCATCTTGCAGATTACTCAGTCTTCGTTGGAAGGCTTGCGCTCAAATTTCTTATTTATGTGCACGTGAAGTTCTGTGGTTTGTGTTTTGTTAAAAAATAAAAATTTAGTTCCTCGCCGGCCAACGGCCGCAGGTTCATCGGATTGTGAATCACTTATAGATTATTTTTAGGAAATTAAAAATTAAACTTCTATTAGGTTTATTATTTCTAGCCTCTAGGTTCATTTTTACGAGACATTCTTGTTTTGAAAATCCCTATATCTTGAGCATGAGCTGGCTGAGAATGGATATTAGCAAATTACCATATAGTGTATATAATATAACATCCACACAACTTTTATCTTCCATTGTTAATGTTACTTTTCAATCATGAAAAGCTTTGTTGAGATTCACACGAAACAAATTTTATAAAATTAATTATTATTAGAGAATTTGAAAGATAGAACTGTCCAGCTGATCAGACACCTTCTTATCTCGTTCTTAATGTCACAGGTTCGACTCGAGTTTTAGACCCGAAATGTAATATAAAAATTAAAAAAAAAATCGAAACTTTTAAGGTTAAAAATCGATTAAAGCATAGTCATAAAAACCAATGATACAGAACCTCATAATGATTAAGTCGTAACTAAAATCAGATAAAAGCAGTATTGAGGAGCGAAGCCTAAAGCCTGTGTTAACAAAGCAATGTGTTAATTATTATTATTATTATACTGTATGACTGTACAACTAACCACACATGCACTCGTTGTTTAGAAATAGAAAAATTTGAAAATCATATCTTTCTCCGCTCACTCGCTTTCTATTCTGTTCATTGATTTGGCAGGCAAAGAACAAGGGCAATTTCTCGCCTGATTTCACATTCAAGGTCAGTTTTCCCATCTGGGGTATCAGTTAAAATCTACATTTCTCAGCAGGGTCTCCTTTTGCTCTCTTTTTAATAAATAAGCACCTGTTAGATCGCATCTGGGACTAAAAAAAATTGAATCTTTTTTGTTTTAACATGCTTGAAATGTGCTTGCCTTGTCATCTCTGACATAAAGTCTCCTTCTTGCAGGGATTTTAAATCTCCTTCAGGCTTCATTTTCCGATTCAGTGCTTTAAAATTTGATTTTTGATCTATTTTCCAGTTCTATCAACCTTTTGTGAAATACCTCTTTCGTTATTTCATTTTGGTGCCGTTTCTACCTCATTAATTCCTCTTTCAGGATTCTTGCTTTTGTCAAATTTTGATCAGTTTTATGCTCCTACGAAATGCCTTATTCAGAGCAAAACAAACCCTTGATTCAACCTTCTGCTTCTCGAAAACTTCCTGACTTCAAGCAATCTGTGAAACTGAAATACGTTAAACTTGGCTACCATCATGTTATTACTCATGGAATGTACTTGTTTTTGTCACCCCTTGTTGCTCTTATTGCGGCTCAACTCTCTACATTCTCAATTCAAGACATGTATGACCTTTGGGAACATCTTAGGTTCAATTTCATATCTGTGATCCTGTGCTCCACACTGCTTGTGTTTTTGTCGACCCTTTACTTTTTAACCCGTCCCCAGCCTGTTTATCTTGTCAATTTTGCTTGTTATAAGCCAGAGGATGCTAGGAAATGTACCCGGCAGATTTTTATGGAAAGGTCTGGTTTAACAGGAAATTTCACTCAGGAGAATCTTGATTTCCAGAGGAAAATTCTTGAGAGGTCAGGCCTTGGAGAGTCAACTTATCTACCTGAGGCTGTGTTGAGGGTTCCTCCGAATCCTTGTATGGCAGAGGCGAGAAAAGAGGCCGAGTCTGTAATGTTTGGTGCACTTGATGAGTTGTTTGCGAAAACATCTTTGAAACCAAAAGACATTGGGATATTGATTGTGAATTGTAGCTTGTTTAATCCAACACCTTCATTGTCTGCTATGGTTATAAATCATTACAAGCTTAGAGGGAATATTATTAGTTATAATCTGGGTGGTATGGGTTGTAGTGCTGGATTGATCTCCATTGATCTTGCAAAAGATCTTCTCCAAGTCCATCCAAATTCCTATGCTTTGGTCGTTAGCATGGAGAACATAACATTGAATTGGTATTTTGGGAATGAGAGGTCGATGCTTGTATCAAATTGCTTGTTTAGAATGGGAGGGGCTGCAATTCTGCTTTCAAACAAGAGATCTGATCGATGGCGATCCAAGTACAGATTGGTCCATACTGTTCGGACACACAAAGGTGCTGATGATAAGTGCTTCTCTTGTGTTACCCAACAAGAGGATCCTACTGGGAGAATAGGAGTGTCTTTGTCAAAGGATCTGATGGCAGTTGCCGGAGATGCTCTGAAGACTAATATCACAACCTTGGGCCCTCTTGTGTTGCCGATGTCTGAGCAGTTGCTCTTCTTTGCCACATTGGTTGGAAGGAAACTTTTCAAGATGAAAATTAAGCCTTACATCCCCGATTTCAAATTGGCTTTTGAGCATTTCTGCATTCATGCTGGAGGGAGAGCAGTGCTGGATGAATTGGAGAAGAACTTACAGCTTTCGGATTGGCATATGGAACCTTCAAGGATGACATTATATCGGTTTGGTAACACTTCAAGCAGCTCTCTTTGGTATGAATTGGCTTATAGTGAAGCCAAGGGCAGGATAAAGAGGGGAGACAGAATGTGGCAGATAGCATTTGGATCTGGTTTCAAGTGTAACAGTGCAGTTTGGAAGGCTCTGCGAAGTATTAATCCAGCTAAGGAGAAGAACCCGTGGATGGATGAGATCCACCAGTTCCCAGTTGATGTTCCAAAGGTTTCAACCATCTAATATTTATGACAGTTACTTGTTCCCGTTTCATTTGCATTGTCTTTTTGAGTGACGAAAAGATGATAGCATTGGTGAGGTCCTCTATGTTCAGGATTTATTGTGTTTTCGCTGTAGGTGAATGCTAGTGTAGTGTCGGGATGTAATGTTTTTCCATTTGGTAGGAAATTTAAGGATAATTTTGGCTATGGTTTCACCACGGCATTTAGGTTGATTGGTTTAGTTCTAGTGAGAAGATGGAATTTGGGAAACTGGTGATTTTCTAGCAACTTTACAAGTAATTCTTTGTTTATTGGAACTTGGGAACCAGATGACGTGCTCTTCATGGGGAATTATGAGGAACACACAACAACGTTCCTCCTTTTGTTCATCTTTCTTTGTGTTTGTTAAACTGACAATTGATAAATGCTTATCATCAGTCCCATTTTTCATTTATTTCAGAAGATTTATCAGTAGTTGCCTGTGATTTTTTTATTAGCCTGGATTCAGTTATTCAGTAAATTGAAAGGAATTTCTCCAAAAGTTCCAAGGTATTAACACCGTGGACGCATAATTGTTCTATGCTGCGGCCTGTGGGGTCAAAAACATCCAGGTTGTTCAATTGCTTCCCCAACTCTCAGTACTAGTTTTTGGTCGAACGTGAAATGCATCGATTTACAGAAAATTAAGGCGGGAACTTCCCTTCCGAGTCAAATAGCTCTCTCTTGCATTCGAATTCATGCAGTTATTTTGTGTGTCCAGAGCAAGCTATATCCTGCATAGTACACACTCACCGAATAATTATTCAACGCCGATATATCCATCTGTATGTTTGACTGGGAACAGACCATCAAGGAAACATTGGGAGAGAACAACGGCAGTGACATGGATACTACCACTAAGGTGAAAACAATTAATTTGGTTGAGAAAAACTTCCATGACCTAAGTGCTCAAACATTTTGACCGTGCACATAGTATTTTTGCAAAATTTGTTTTGGTATCATCATCACAATTCGTGGCTTCAATCATGCCTCGTTTGGTTCTGTTGACCAAATTAACTTTCTTTAACACTTCAAAATTTTCTTTATATATCTAGTAGTTTCTTCAGAAGTCGCCGACATACAACGGCGTCGAGCATGCCCGTAAAGACGCCACAAAGAAATTTTGTAAAACAATTATTGGTTAGACTATTGGTATTAGCATTTCCAAATGAGCAATTGATAACATCGAACGTTGATTTGAAAATAACGAATGGTGAAATGAGAAGGAATTAAGCGAGAGACACAAATATCCAAATTATTAAAATTTATATTATAATTATTCTTTTATATTATAATTATTCTTCAGACTCATCAAAGTACACTTGATACAATCATCATCAACGGACGCCTAAACAACCAAACCACCCATTGACTTGATCATCTCCTCGATCTAGCCTTCCATAACCGCATACATTAGGTAGCTAGCTTATCTTCTTTTCATCAACACACATTTATTACCAAAACATCTTAGACCCTGCAAGAAGTAATCATATATAACATCAACTGGGCAAGATCCTCGTATTATATTATAACGAGCGACATTGTTGTATATGATTTTGTGAAAGAAAAGAGTTAATTAATGAACTTACTGAATATATTCAACGTTAACGAATGTGGCTGATGGCTTAGCAATGGCTGCAAATGCAGTGTTGGAAAGAACCATAGTGGTGCCTCTCAAAGAAGGGCTAGAAACTAATGACTGCGCCCGATCAACGATCTTAATTTGAATAGTATTGTTAATGCAAGTTCCCAACACGGCTGCACTTATGCATCTCACTTGGTACTGCCTCCCACACGAAGCTCCATTGTCCCATATCCCTTCCCCGGCGGCCCCGAATAGATTGCCCGGCGGGAACTGTGACTGATCGCTCCCGCTACATGCAGTGGCTGCATGCGTTATATATAAAATTAAAACATGCACGTGCGTACATGATCACTCTTAGCAATCCATCATTCACAATCAATAATTAATACTTACGCAAGTATGGGGGGCCATACCGGGCGGCGCTGCCGACGTCCCCGCGGGAGTGATGGAAGAATGTTGCTACCAATAGGCAGAGAAATACAAGTGATTGATGCATTGACGACTGCAAAAATATTATCGTCCGAAAATAAGTTTGATGAGTTTAGTTTAATAGGAATGTTATTTATATAATTGAATAATGTCTGTGACACACAAAGTCAATGGTTATGGGAATAATATTCAATTAATTTAATTCAATTGACCAATGGGATTTGCCAAGCCAAGAGGAAAACTTTTACAGACAAAGCCCTTTCATTGAGAATCTGGGATTGCTCTATCCAATGAGGATCTTAACAATCTATCCAAAATGTGAAAACAAGATAATTTATTTCTTAACGACTATAAAGTTTGGTTAAATTCATATCGTCATGTAAATACTTTTCAGAAAAAAATAAAAATATATCAAATTTATTTCTGCATTCTAACAAAAACGACAAGTTGGAGAAAAAAATTAATAACTTATTTTTAACTATTGGCTTAATATGAGAATAGTTCAACTGTAAAACAGTTGAAGGTGAAGAATTCTTGTAGTTTGTTCTAACTGCTAGCTTCCAAATGTACTGAGCCAATGCATTCAAAATAATGGAACAAAACTGTAAACTCGGCCGTCCGTCGCCGTCACTCCGAAGAAAAATGGTGAACCTTCAAAACGAACGGTGATCCACCAAGTGCGTGGACTCGGTTTTAATTTTTTGTGGGTGCATGTGGATTATTGGAAAAAAATGAGAGGTACAGAAAGTAGAGAGTGATAGAGAAAATGAGGGGGGGGAAAAAAATGGTGGATCAATTTTTTATTTTGTGATACGAAATTCATTTATTTTTCTCTTATTACGATCTCCTCTTCTCCTTTCCTCTCTTTTTCTTTCCGTTCATTTCTTCAAATCAAATATACCGTATATACCATCTCTGTCATTGAATTTTTAACATGCACCATTTGGTTCATGTTGAAACTCTGCTGATATTTACAACAAAACCTTAATTTTATATAAAACTAAAATAATATAGTTTTTTTTATATATATATATACTCAATTTGAACTATTATCAAAATAAATAAAAATCAACAATCATCGAATCATATTTTCAGAGTAGAGAATGGATTAATTACCTGATGAAGATTCCCAAAGAAAACGAAAATTATTAGCACTGTTCTTTGATTTGAGATTGGTTTGCTTACAAATTCATTTACAGCAAAAAGTTACATACATATATGGGGAGATCATCCAAAATTCGAGATCTATATTAAGAAAAGAAAAAAAATATCTTAGTTGTTAACGCGTAGGGGAGTTGGATTGTGTATGCGTCAAGTCATTAACGCATTTCTTTTTTTAAGGATTTTTTTTTTTGTTTTTACTATAAATATCTTTTTTTCATCAGTTACATATTGTTGAATGGGTTAATCCACAAAAGATTTTGGACCTATTTGCAATACTGCTAAAATGGGAAATGATGCTGACGTGGCTAATAGAGTTTGTTTTCTGCGTAGCAAAGCCAGAACTGCAGTATATAAGCTGATTTGTTAGCTGAGTTTCCATTCTTTTTTTTTAGCTGATTTGTTAACTGAGTTTTCATTTTTTTTTTTTTTAACGTGAGACTATTATTCAAGATTACAACTCATATGATATAAGACTATAACTATATCAGACTATGACTGAGACTAGTTTACATTAATTCGTATGAATCACTGTCCAAATTTGAATCCTCATAATTCGTACGAAGTACTGTCCATATTTAAATCCTCACTAATATTCGAGAGATATCTACTCCTCTCACTTGGGTAAGGAAGCATCCTCACTAATATTTAAGGGATTATCCCATATTTGAATTCTCACTAATATTCGAATGATATCTACTCCTTTCACTTGGGTAAGGAAGCATCCTCACTAATATTCGAGGGATTAGCGCATATTTGAATCTTCACTAATATTCGAGGATATCTACTCCTCACACTTGGGTAAGGAAGTAGATCCACCTTCACTCATGAATCCTCACTAATATTCGAGGGATATCTACTTCTCACACTTAGATAAGGAAATAGATTCACATTCACTCCTTATACTTGGATAAGAAAGTAGACAAACCTTCACTCAATGACTAAAGAATAAAATACCCGTACAATGTAATTGTAGAAGCTCGAACTACTGCCCTGGACAACAACCATGACCACCACCCAACCACCCAGTGGCTCGAGTTTCCATTCATTTTAATCTTGCGTTTCTTAGTCTTTTTATTTGCTCTTTGATTTATTCATTCGCTTTATAAATTCTTTGGAATCATTGATCTTGTTCTAAGTTCGTTTCTTAGTCTTTTTCTTTGGTCTTTGATTTGTTCTTTAGCTTTATAAATTCTCCGTAATCATTGATCTTGTTCTAAGTGATTGATTAATAAAATGCCCGCTAATTTTCCTTCACAATTTAGTGTGCTGTGTCTACTTTGCTTTGGTTTATTTTCGTTTCTAGTTTACTGTGAGTGCGATTCTTGATCCGTGGTCAGCCACTCATAATAAATGTACAATACAATTAAAGTCCAGCCAAAATGTTACAATTAAAGCAAACATAAGCTATATATAAAGCTTAGAAAATGTGTGTGTGCTTGTGTGTGTCTATATATATATATATATATTAACGGGTACTAGAAAAATTCGAACCATCCAAATTAAAGAATAAGAAAAAGGGTTATTGAGATGCCAAATAACTTTCTTAATATTAGCCTTGAAGTTAGACCTTTGTTTTTTCCTTTGATAACCGTGAAGCTCGACTTTAGATAAATTACATGAAAATAAGTTCAAACAGATTTCTAGTTATATTATCAGCTTAATTGTTAGTAACTAAAAGAAGAGGTTGGTTTCTAACACCCCATCAATTATCCTTTTGAAACCTTTTTTCAATTATACTCTGTTTAATGTCAAAGATTATTTTATGAAGTCGTGATTAAAATTAGGATATCAATATCGTAATTCAACATAAATTATATAATAAAACATAAAATTTATAAATCTAACACTAATTGTAAAATAAAATATAAAAGATTCTCTCATAGTTTTTTTTCCTATCTCTCCTTATATTGCAATGATTGGTCAAGTGTGTGATAATTATGCCAACTTTTTTAATGATTGTACACATTTGATCAATCATTAAAAAACAAAGAGGGTTAGGGGAAAAAAAACTAAGAGATGATCATAGTCCATTTTAGAAATTCAACATAAAACTTATAAATAGAAAAATAAAAAGAGTAAATTAATATAAAATTAAAAATTTGATATATTATTAGTACATAAAATAAAAACTTGTAAATATAACATAAAACTAAGAAATCAACATTAAAAGTAAAATTAAACATAAATTTTAGAAATTAAACATAAGATTTGTAAATAAAAGATAAAACAAGTAAATTAATATAAAACTAATAAATTAATGTATTACTAGTAAACAAAACAAAAATTTGTAAATATAACTTAAATTAGTAAATCAACATTAACTGTAAAATAAAACATAAATTTTGAAAATGAAACAAAAGAGTTGTAAATAGAAGGTAAAACAAATAAATTACTATAAACCTGATAAATTAATGTATTATTAGTAAATAAAATAAAAACTTATAAGTATAATATAAAACTAGTAAATCAACATAAAGTACAAAATAAAATATAAATTTTGGAAATGGAACATAAGAGTTGTAAATAGAAGATAAAACAAGTAAATTAATGTATTATTGATAAACAAAATAAAAATTTACAAACATAACATAAAAATAGTAGATCAACACTAACCGTAAAATAAAACATAATTTTTTTAAATGGAACATAAGACTTAAAAAAGGAAGGTAAAACAAATAAATTATTATAAAACTAGTAAATTAATATATTACTGATAAATAAAATGAAAACCTACAAATATAATATAAAACAAGTAAATTAATATTAAGTGCAAAATAAAATATAAATTTTATAGATTATGCCTAAAACTTATAAATAATAATTAAAATAAGTAAATTAATATAAGAGTTACTGCAAAAAAAAATTATAATTGTAAAATAAAAACTCATTATAATGTTTATTATCTAATATATTTATTAATTTTTATTTAAATTGAATAATGCTAGTTTTGTGTTTTTGTAATATATGTGATGTTTTATTAAGAATGGAATTTATTCTCAAAATCATATTTTTAAAAAATAATTTTGATATCTTTCAGAATTGTTGTAAAATTAAGTTATTTTGCATCTTTTTATACTTTCTCAACAACAACCTTAAATGATCTTTAAGTACAAGTTAAAAGTTTGAAACTATATGAAATATGCATAAAACTCAAAATGAAATATAATTTTATTGCTATATTATATATGTGTCTAATAATATAAGAATATTTATTTTATTTTATTTTCACTTGATCTACATTAAGATAAATAATTGTGTTTAATTAATTTGTGTAATAAATATGTATTATTATAGAAAATGGGCTAACAAAGTATACAAATATCATAGATTGAATATATAATTTATGGTTAAACCAATTCAATAAAATTTATACTACTTTTTTTAGGATAATATTTTATTTAATTAATGAGTAATTTTTTTTCTTTATTTAATAAAGAAAATATTTTTTGTAAATAAATAAAATGTTTTTCACTAAAATTCTGTAGAAAATTCATTAATTTTTTAAATAATTAATAATCTTGTATGAATTTACTGATTTTACTTTACATTTACTAATTCTATGTGTAATTTATAATATTTATGTTTATTACGATATTGATGTCTTAATTTTTATTTTAGCATTATATAATTTTTCTTTACTAAAAGTACTTTTTCTTGCTAAATTAATAATTTTTTTATTTGACTCTTTAATTTTTAGCAATTTTCTCACTCTAAAAATACTTCTACAATCAATAGAACAAAAAAAAAAAAATTTATAGTCTTCTTACCTCAACCTTCACATAAATAATTCTATGAGTGATAAATTTCATGAAGTTTTATTATCTCTATTCTTCTCTTAAAACTTCTTTCTTTTTACAAAACTCAAAAAATATTACTTCCCAAGGATAAATATGATTAATTTAAAAAATAAAGAAAAAGAGATAAAAAATTAGTTTAATTTTTTTTTAAACCAATTGAATAAATGCGAGCCATAAATTGAAAAAATTAAGAAAATAGATTGATGATAAATACGAAGCAATTTGCAATAACATGGAAAAAGAAATACCTGATCAAGCAAGAGAAACAGAAGAGAGAGAAAACATAAATGGGTTCATCATGCCTATGCTTGTCTTCGAATGTAATTTCAATAAAAGAGAGGTGTCATCAATAAATTTAAGGGGTGTTAAGAGCTGCACTCGTAAAAGGTCAAGAAGAAAAACAAATTAGGGATGCCCACCAAATTTTGGGCCATCAATGAAGAGGCCCATTTAATTTTAATCTAAAGAATTCAAAACTCAATTATTATTTTTTTTTTCTATTAAAGTGCTCTCCTAAAATTCAACCAAATATTTTTTATTTTATCTTTTTTGGCAAAATTTATTATATACATTGATACCCCCACCCAGCAAAATTATTCTTCACTTGTCTCCTCTACACTTCTCTCTCTGTCTCAAATTTTTATTTCAATTTTTTTTAATTATTTTTTGGTTACCAGCGTGCTTTCTCGTCTCATTAGCCATCTTTGTTGACAATTCCAGCCCTTACATTGAAACTTTGAACTCTTCTCCTTTACATTACTTGATTATTATTATTTATATGTATATAAATTCCTGCATCTGAGCTCTCAAAGTTTCTTGTTTTCATTTAATTCATCTACTTTGGAGATTTGGGTTTCAATTATTATTATTATTTCGATATGGTTACTGCTTCTGCCAAGTACCCACTTGAATTCTCACTCACTTCTCATTGGCATGGAACACTTGGTCAAAGAAAGATTGATTTTTTAAGCTCTAATTTTTCTCATGAATTAGAAATTTCAAGAATTAACTTGTGCCCAAGTTATAGTTCCATTTCTAGTTCCAAGGTAATTACAAAACTTCTCCCTTTAAAGAAGAAACTCTATTTTGAATTATTGTAAATGCTTGTGCTTCTGATGCTATATAACACAATTGATTATATTGCAGCGTCGTTTATCATTGTTATCTTTTGTACTGCTAGTTTGACTAGATTGTGTTTATGGAAATAAAATGGTAATTTCTTTCTTTAAAGCTGTGGGAAAATTTGCTGCTTGATTTGGAGAGGAGTCAAATTTCTTAAATAGTATAATAATCTGTGTAATCACTGTTATATAGAAGGATAATATCTGAATTTTGTTGATACAGCCTGTATCAGTTAGTCGAATTTGTGCTCTACCGGATATTGATGATTTCTTTTGGGACAAAGACCCTACACCTATACTAGATTTAGTTGAAAACCCTCTTCGGTTGAAGACCTTGACTATTAAGGTTAGTGCAAGAGGTTTCTGATATTTTGTGCTTCTGCTTGTTTTGTAATCTTGACCATTTCTTTACATCTATGGTGGATTTGTGCAGGAACTTAAACAATTATCTGATGAAATTCGCTCCGAATTGTCTTCTATGGTGTTGAAAACTGGCAAATCCTTGAAGTCCAGTTTGGCAGCTGTGGAACTGACTGTCGCATTACATCATGTGTTTCATGCTCCAGTGGACAAGATTCTGTGGGATGTTGGGGAACAAGTGAGATCATAATTGATGAACTTCTCCAAAATTTAGTGCATGGAATAACAGCAGCTCAAAAGAAGGAAATCTGATAGGCAGTTATGCTAATTTGCTCTCTTTTTTTGGCAGACATATGCACATAAAATTCTTACTGGAAGACGGTCTCTCATTCATACACTGAGAAAAAAGGATGGCATTTCTGGCTATACATCTCGATCTGAGAGTGAATATGATCCTTTTAGTGCAGGGCATGGATGCAACAGTGTCTCCGCTGGACTTGGTATTTCCTTGCCATCTATAAATAGTTCATTTATTCTTATTAGAGAATCACGAACTTTGAAAATTTTCATGCTGTTATGCATATTTACTATGATTTATATATTTAGTAACCAAAGCTCTTCTTGGTTACATGAATTATTTATTGATACTCGAGAGTATATATGTCAGGCTATTAGCAATTATTTTTGCTTAGTTTATGTTGTACTTAAAACAAAGTCACTAAGCTTTTTTCAAAGTAAATTGATTAAAAATGCCAAGGAAGCTTAATGATATTAGAAATCATGTATACTGGAGAGCTAGTAAAGACAAAAGTGTTTTTCAACACAAGCTCAAAAATCAATGAATTTTCAATAATTTTTTCCACATCAGGTATGGCCGTTGCACGGGATATTAAAGGGAAACGAGAATGTATTGTTACAGTCATTAGCAATGGGACAACTATGGCTGGTCAGGTCTATGAAGCAATGAGCAATGCAGGATATCTTGATTCAAATATGATAGTCATTTTAAATGACAGTTGTCATTCTTTACACCCCGAAGATTGAAGAGAGCCCCAAGACATCCATCAATGCTCTATCTAGTACCCTAAGCAGAATCCAGTCAAGTAAATCTTTCAGGCAGTTAAGAGAAGTTGCTAAGGGTGTGACTAAAAGGATTGGCAGGGGAATGCACGAATGGGCTGCCAAAGTTGATGAGTATGCACGTGGTATGATTGGTCCACAAGGATCAACTCTCTTTG
This sequence comes from Murraya koenigii, assembly GCA_025617385.1. Classification (NCBI taxonomy): domain Eukaryota; kingdom Viridiplantae; phylum Streptophyta; class Magnoliopsida; order Sapindales; family Rutaceae; genus Murraya; species Murraya koenigii. Next base: position 2,317,916 of record CM046817.1, on the reverse strand, counting down.
AAGAGCTTGGATTATATTACATAGGCCCAGTTGATGGGCACAGTATTGAAGACCTAATTTCTGTTCTGCAAGAAGTGGCCTCTCTAGATTCAATGGGTCCCGTGTTGATTCATGTTATTACAGAGGAAAACCGAAGAGCAGAAGATACCCAAAAGACTGAGGCTATGGAAAAGCAACAGGAAGTTGCAAGTGACTCCAACTCTTTATTCTTCGGTAATTATTCTCGAACGTATAATGATTTCTTTGTTGAAGCCTTGGTCATGGAGGCAGAGAAGGACAAGGATATCGTCTTAGTCCATGCAGGAATGGAAATGGACCTATCACTTCAACTTTTTCAGGAAAAGTTTCCAGAGAGGTACTTCGATGTGGGAATGGCTGAGCAACATGCAGTTACATTTTCTGCTGGTTTGGCATGTGGCGGTTTGAAGCCATTTTGCATAATTCCTTCTGCCTTTCTGCAGAGAGCTTATGATCAGGTTCATTCTCACTCTAGCTATATGTGTATTCGCATGCAGACGCATCGATTCTCATGATTCCGTTCAAAAATCTCTTTGGTCATTTGGATACCAAGGACATATTAGAATACGATTTTTAGATGGTAATGGTTACACTTCATTTACATATAAATTACATGGATTGAAGACATGCTTTGACTTGCAATGGAAAATGTATATAAGATCCACCAGTGTGAAAAGAAACTTCATTGATGAATTGTTTTTGTTATGATCTCTTTAGGTCATCAATGATGTAGATCATCAGAGACTTCCAGTGCGTTTTGTTATTACAAGTGCCGGTTTGGTAGGATCTGATGGTCCCACACAGTGTGGGGCATTTGATATAACCTTTATGTCATGTTTGCCAAACATGATTGTCATGGCACCTTCTGATGAGGATGAGCTTGTGGACATGGTTGCCACTGTTGCCAGCATTAATGATAGACCAGTTTGCTTCCGGTATCCTAGGGGTGCAATTGTGAGGACAGACTTCCCCGTATATAGGGGAATTCCAATTGAGGTAGTCTCGTGGCACTGTTCCTGTACTTGTTTAATCATAACTTTTGAAATGCTTTTATGTTTTACTGCCTTCGAAAATTGTATCATTGTTCAAGACTTACTGTTGGTAATTTTAAGAGTTATTTAGTAATTAAATGTTCTCCTCCTATCTTCATCATATCTTATGTACTTCAATATAACTTTATAATTTTGTATATGTCGACAATTATGAATTATTTCATCCGTAGTTAAGGTAAACAATTTCCAAAATATTATGTTTTTTTTTTTATCAATTTTATGACTTGCATATTCTATTCTGCCTTTTTATTATTCTTCATTAGTCATTTTTAAACTTTGCTTGAATTTGATTTGAGCAGATTGGAAAAGGGAAAGTTCTTGTAGAGGGTAAAGATGTTGCTTTGCTTGGGTATGGGGCAATGGTTCAGAACTGCCTGAAAGCTCGGGCCCTTCTTTCAAAGCTTGGCATTGATGTTACTGTGGCTGATGCAAGATTCTGCAAGCCCCTAGATATTAAGCTGGTCAGGGAGCTTTGTGAAAACCACACCTTTCTGATAACAGTTGAGGAAGGATCCATTGGAGGATTTGGTTCACACGTTTCACACTTCATTGCCCTTGATGGACTGCTTGATTCAGGAGTTAAGGTGAGGGTTGCCTTCACATCATGCTTGTTCATATTCTTTAAATGGAGAGGTTTGGCAATTGCTTGTAGTCTCTCTCTTTACTGTTGCTACACTATTCTTTATATGCACGGAATCTTCAGAAAAATTTAGCAGTCATTTTTCCACTTCAATTTCTTGGTCTTCAAAGGAATTTATGTTCAAGTATTTCTGATCATTTGCTTGATAAATTTTCCAGTGGCGACCAATTGTTTTACCAGACAACTATATTGAACATGCATCACCAACCGAACAGCTTGCTCTTGCGGGACTGACTGGACATCACATTGCTGCAACAGCATTAAGTTTGCTCGGGCGTACCCGTGAAGCCCTCCTATTAATGTGCTAGAAACACCAAGTTTACTTTCTGGCATTTGAGTTTCCCAGATGGGTAAATTTACTAAATCCAAAGGATGAGGAGACAACAAAACATATGAGAGGGCAAAAGCCAAATATAGATCAACTGATTTTTTTTTTTTTTGGTATGTCATTGTAAACTAATTGTTCATACATGATCACCATTGTTGTAAGTTGATAGCAATTGTACAGCACAAATAAGGAAATTACACATCGTTTGCAGAAATAAGCTAAGTTTCTGTAAGACCCTTGTCTTTCCTGGAATTTATTTTTCGACCTGGGCGTATTAAATCGGAATTACCTCAAACAAAAGCACGAATGATGAATTGCACGGGATAAATTGGGCTGTTTCTTACTACTTGACCTAGACTTGGCTTCAATTGACACAAAAACTAATCGATGCCTGGTGGGGTTCTATTGACAAAGGCTTTAAGCCTAAGAATGATGCCCACATGGCCACATGGACCTAATGAAGTTAGTCATGCGATAATGGCAAATACAAGCGATCAAATTCAAGTATAAATGAATTTGAGGCTTTCATGTCACGTTTTCAAATAATTTAACGTGTTTCATGTTAAAGAAAATAATCATCCAAATCAAAATTCTATGATCTCTGCAATTACTAGTTAATATCAAAGAACAATTCAACACGGACCAACGCAAGAAGTTGTTACTTGTTAGGATAATATGATGTATGCAAGGGCGTGGTGTGTTGTTAGGTATTTGGCATTTACAGATTCCTCGGTGCAACAGACAACTGCTACTTTCTCCAATTTTGCACGTTTCAGAAATCACCCATGTAATTATAACTTCTTATAATGAGTTTATCAAATAAAAAATTGTTCAATAATCTAAAATTTAACAAATCCTCGATATTTAAGCGCCCAAAATGCGACTACGTATGAGGATTAGTGTATGCGGGCAGCCACGAAACCCGCCCAGTTTTTGAACGAAGCTCGTCTTTCTCTTTGGAGAGACCACTGTCACTTCATTTTACAGCACAAAATTATAGCTTCCCGTCACCTTTCTCTGCCTGAAACTTACTCCTCCGGTGCCAGCAGACACCTTCATTTGCTTTATAGTATGGTTCAGGTGGGCTTGTTATTTCTTGCATGACGCTGCAATGCCATACCCAGGAACAATAAGAGACTTTGCTTTGCTGCTCATGTTACAATGTATATATAGATTTTGCCAGCAGACACCTTCGTATGCTTTACATATATGAGTGTTGGAATTACGAATGATAAACAAGTTCGGCCCGATTTTTTCGGGCTTTAGAGTGAATTTAAAAATTAAAATTTGGGTTCGGGCCTTGTGTAACCCGGTCCGACCCGTTCATTTAATGAATAAAAAAAAAATTATTAGAACCACACGCGTAACACGTCCACACGATTACAATTTACACGACCACTAAATTGAGTTCTACAGTCTACACTTCTAAACCCTAAAAGTCTAAAACAACTTAAACAAGAGAAGCCGACAACTCTGAGTTCTGCAGCTACTTCTGTCACGCCAGGCCACAGTGCGACTCCACCAGCCCAGGCCAACGACTCCACAGCCGCGACTGCGCCACCCCCAAACTGAGTTTAGCCGCGCCCACACTAGTTGCAGCTACTTCTGTCACGCCAGGCCACAGCCACGACACCACCAGCCCAGGCCAACGACTCCACAACCGCGCCACACCAGTGCAGTACTGCTCATCACGCCAGAGACGGTCAGTGACGCCCACTACCAGTACATGCTGCCATCACGCCGAGCCACAGTACGGACTCCACCAGCCCAGGCCAACGACTCTATAGCTGCGACTGACGCCACCCCCAAACTGATGCCCACACCAGTGCCGCGACGCCTACACCAACTGCAGCTGCTTCCATCACGCCAGGACAGCCACACCACAGCCAAAATGTAGCCTGCAAGCATTGGAGTAGTTTATTTTTTAATAGGTAAAATTATTGACATTGAAATTTTTACTAGAGAGGAATTTATGGATGAAGAAAAATGTAGCCCGTAAGTATTGGAGCAGTTTTTTTTTTTTTTTCTTTTGTTGGGTTGTGGATTGAATTATGTGTTTTTATTTGTACGAGATATGAGTTTTTATTTTTTTTTTTAATGTTATGTTGTGTTATTGAATTGTGGGATTGTGTATTTTATTTGTATAAGATATGAGTGTTGTTTTTTTTTATGTGTTTTTATTTAAGTATTAAATTTGAACTTGAAAGAAAAATAAAATTAAATTTATTGTGCTTGCTACCATCGAATCAAGCTTAATCGAGCTCGAATCGAAATAAAATCATCGAACTTTTTATTGGGCCTGACTTTCAATTTGAGTTGTCGGGTCAGCTCAAGTCTTTTCGACAAATTGCTATCCCTAATTGGAATTGAAGAAGGCCATTACAAAAAAATTGTAAATCTGACAAGGCCAAAAGCCCAAAACATAGAATATACACAGAAACCATTAATTATATATGCGTCCCATGCTTCTATTTTTTTTGGTTTTTAACCGAGTTGGCTTTTTTATTTTTTTTTCCCCCTCTAAGAAGTTTGATTTACAAGTTTTGTTTTATCTAACTCTTTTAGCTTCTAATTGCATCATCAGCATTGTCGCACGCCAAAACTCCATTTCAAGGGATAATAAAAGATTCCAAAGGAAGAGCAGCTTGCTGTAAGCAAGATTGGATTGGCATTCATTGTACATGCTGTAGTGCTTCAGAAGCTACTCAAACCAAACTTCATCAAACACTGCCCAAGATCACTGATTCAGATTCTACAAGATGCTTAAGAGAATATCCGAATCGCTAATTAAGAAACTATGAATGAACAAGATGATGATTGATCCAGAAACAAACAAAAGAATCAAAGAATCACAGAACACAACCAGTTACGTGGTTCAGTCAATTTGCATTTTGGCCTACATCCAAGAGAGGAACAAATTTTTCAGCCTTATTGATTGATTCAAGTTTCTTTACACGGATATTTACAGAAAACGTATCAAGGAACAAGAAAACTCCTTTCTCACAAGCTTTATTTCTCTCTCGAACGCTCTATATATCTCTCTTTCATACACCAGAATAAACAGCCTTATGACAAACCCAGAAGCTTACCAAGAAACGCACGTGATAAACATGTGAATTAACGGCTTCATAACAACCCTCTTGTGTCACGTGCAAAGCATGTGCATCGTTAAATCGAAAAAGGCGAGGCTTCAAGCTTAATATTTCCCGAAACCAAGATTTTTCACGTCGTTTTGCTCTCGTTATTAAACCACAAAACGCGCATCATCTCTGTCGTTTTAATCTCGTTGATTTTCTTCCCTGGTTACACAACACAGGCCTTAGGGAACATTATTACATTCTCATTTTTTCGCTTTGCTTTTGCGCCAAAAATTAGAGACTTGAAAATTTCGACTGTTAAATTTAAGCTAATGGTTTATTTCTAATTTATTTCAGTATATTGGACCCAACTACTTATATTTTCTTTGCCTCTGCTCTCCCTGTAATTGCCTTTGGAAAGCAATTAAGTAAGAGTACAGGTACATCATTTGCAGCTCTTCTTATAATAAATCTGAAATCAAAGAGGGTAATTTAGATGCTGAATATTGAGAATGACCCTGAAATTTCGTTTTCATCTTATGTTAGATGGAAGCCTCGGCACCGTAGAAACTTTAGCTTCAACTGCAATATGTGGACTCATTCACTCAATAATGTACACTTACCTGTACAATTTCTGCAAAAAGAGGCCAGAGCTGGGTCAGCAGCTGTTTCTAGCTTGAGCTACGTGGTAAGGGAATCATTTTCAACGTTCAAAATTATTCAGGCTAGGTTTATAACTGTTTGGATTTGGCTTAATCTAAAGCACAACAACTAAAACTACTTGATAGGCTAATATTTACTACCTCCCGCCCACGTATGCTTTGACGATGTTGATTAGTTTCCGGAGGTAGATGATCATTCTTAGTACGTGTTAATTGTTTCTTTTCACAGGGTTTGTGTATGGACGGCAATCTTGCTTTTACTTCTTGCTATTCAATGCATGTAACGTCATCACTAGATTTACTAGAATAGCAGTTGGCTCTTTGGCATGTTGATAGCTGTTCTTTTTATTCAAGAGGCTGTTAAGCTATTTGATTTCTCTAAACATGATAAACAAATTGAGTATTAAATAAAACAGTTCAGAAGGAGGTTGTTTTGTCCGCCTTCCTGGGACTCTTCATCATTGTACCATTGGACAGTAATCATGGTATTGGTTGTCCGATGACTTGATTGTGCTTTCTGTACGTGTCTAGATGGGATGCTTTGTTAAAAATATTCATTGTCCAAATATTTAGGTACACAATTCGGGAATTTGATGTATTTTGGAACACTGCCAATTATGCAGGAAATGCCCAAAATCCCAATATTATACATCTTTGCAGCAATTATCCCGGCATTGATGATAGCAGGTCTATACATTTTTTTTTTTCACCACAGCGTAGCTTCGCAAATGGTACAACAGAAGGAGTTTAATCTCAGAAACCCAACTGCTTACCATTATGATATCTTGTTGCTGGGAATCATGGTACAAATGTAATACTATTTATATTTCTTGCTCTTCAAGTCATGTTTCCAAACTTTTCTGAGCTCTTTCCCAATCAATATTTGATAAGGAATTAAGTCTGAGCACGCTGCTTGTTTTTTATTATTTCAGACTTTAATTTGTGGGTTTCTTGGACTCCCTCTCCCACAATCCCCCATGCACACAAAGAGTCTTACAGTTCTTATGAAGCAGGTGGAACGCAAATTTTGAGTCAAATTGACTTCCCATTGTCAGGATGAAAACCGAATTTATTTGGGCTCTTAGATGATGATGTGCTTGTGATTTGTAGCAAATGCGGAAGAAAATGGTGAAGAGTGCCAAGGAATGCATAAAGCAACATGTAAGCAACTCAGAATTATACGGAAGGATGCAAGCTGTCTTACCTAAAGAGCTGGAGGACTTGAAAGGAAGTTGTGATGAAGGCAGATGATAGAGGGAATGCAAAAGGAAAAGAAACACATTGATGCATGCTTGCCTGTTAGTTAATGAGCAAAGAGTGAACACCACATTACAGTCATTATTTGTGGGGTATCAATGTTTGCTCTGCCTGTTATCAATAAGATACCTACCTCAGTTCTCTGGGGTTGTTTTGCCTACATGGCCATCGACAGTGTACCAGGGAATCAGTTCTGGGAAAGATTGTTGCTGCTTCATCACCCCTCGACGTTACGAGTGAGTCATGAGTCACGCTCTTTAATACTGTACATTTATGGAGGCAGAAGATACCTATATCTTTTCTTATCGAATTTCAACTGATGATGCATAAGTATGGGCTGATGTTATTTGGTTGACTAAATGAATATCTAATCGTAATCATTAGTATGCCAAATTCTTGCTTTTCTGCTCAAAATTTTAATTATGCTCTGATGACATCGTGTTTAGCAGAGTCCTGGAGGTTTTCATGCCTCATTTGTGGAGTTGGTACCATATAAGATTATTGCTTTGTTCACAATCTTCCAGCTCGTGTATTTTCTGGTTTTTTTGAGATACCATGGATACCCATCGCTGGAGTATTATTCCTTCTGCCATTCTTTTTTCTCATCACTAGACAGTGTTAGTGATATGCCCTAAAGGCCAATCGAGTGGCGCTTAGTTTTAGAAAATTATTGTTATTAATTAACATTCTAATATTTATAAAGTGATAGTTTTTAATATTCATAAATTATATTGATGAATATAGTCCAAAAAGTAAAATAATTAAGGAACATATTCTTGAATTTGTCGAGAATATGAAATATGTATCTTTTGTACTATATTTCTAAAATAGTTCCTAGTGGTAGATATATGATTGGATATAAAAAATTTCTATAAACACTAGTACGTGTTATGACTCTTTTATGGTATGCGATACTAAAATAAATGGTGAGTTTCATATCTTTGACATAAGACGTCAAATCAAACACATAAGTACTTGTTGCAAGAATACGTTTAATGAACTTGACCAAATAATAATAAGTCATATGGTCTTGAGTGTTAATGGCTTATTATACATTGTTTTATACATTATGTTTAGTAATGGTCTTTAGAGTTGAAGCCTCACAAATATATTACACATAAACTTCTATGTTGTATAAAAGCATAATGATTGATTCCTAATCAAGGAATAGATCCAACAATAGCTGTCATAGTTGACTGTGTATGGAGACAGGTGTATAGTCAAAATAAAATTCATCAATTTGTACTTAATAAAAATGATGTCCTATGTAAGTTATTATAGATTCACATAAATCATTGACCAAGATGAAATATATTTGAAGGAGTTTAAATTATATTTATTATACCAATTGCAACTAGACTTATTTTGAGATAAAGTATAAGTGTTTAACATACTAAACTATAAGTCATGCTTTTTCATTAGACATGGATGATGAAAAGACCAAGACATGGAGAAAACTTTGGATAGGTTATATAGATCTACTAATTCTTGTTATTTGGATAGTCATAAAATACAGTTAGGTATCATTCGTGACTTATAGAAATCTTAAGATCATTATTAGTAAAGTGTATTAGCAATGTATCTCAAAATTATTAGAAAAGTTCTAATTGATGACTAAAGAGTTATTATTAAAATAGTTTTACTACCTTATAACAAAGAATTTAAAAAGCCACACACTTAATAGAAATGAAAAAAGAGCTATTAGAAAATAAAAAATAGAATTTTCTAATTTTAAAAAAATCGGTATTCTTGTAATAATTTATTAGAGAATAAATATATTTTAAATATGATTTAAGATATAAATTTTAATATTCTATAAATAGTTTAAGGAATAAAATAAATTTCATAAAACCTTAATTAAATATTAAGTTTAAGATCGAACATATAAATTATCGAATTGGACATGTTTGAGTTCATAAATGATTATGAATTTTTAGACTAATTTTGGGTACAAAATTTTAGGGTTCTTATTAGACTTAATATGGATTACGAAGAAGCACAATATCATGTCACAAAAACAAACCTCCGATTAGCCATTTGATTTGATTAAAATGGGTTTAATTTTTTAAAGACAAACAATTAAATAAATAGCTTATTTATTTATTTATTCAAAATTAATTGATAATTATTGAAGTGATAAGATCACTCAATAAGAATGGCTTAGTGGATAGGTCAAACTAATAATAATGCTTGTGCCATTATTGAAGATATAATGATGGGGTTTTGTTTGGTGGATAAAAAATCACAAACAAGCATTTATAATTGATTATTATCTCTCTTATTTTTAAACTAAATTGGGTGATTCTAAATCCTATGAACTCCTGAAGCATTCCTAAATATGGATGATTAGAGGCATCACAATTGGGGTGTTTTAAGGATCTCAAATCATGCAAAAACAGAAGTTATTTGTGCAGTGGTCTGTTTCCTGGACAGTATTCCTAGCTTGCTGTTTTTAATATTTTTCTCCTATCTCACGAAGTTGTTTTTGAAACTACAAGTTAGGTTATTAAACTTCAACCTTTCATCTTGATTTTCGTTCTTGAATAAAGTCGATCCGAGGTTTCTAGAGCTTCCGCTGATCATTTCAATTTTACTGTATCAAAATTGTGTTTTTCAGAAACCTCATGGACAAATGTTGTCCTTCAGACAGTACATCAACCCCAAGATCTTGCATCCTGATCATCTTCAGGAACTCGATGCTTCTGAGTATGAAGAAATTGCTGGCCCTCCAAAACTCCTCCGGTCTCTCTCATATGGCGTATGTTTTTTTCTCTCTCAGATAAGTATAACACTGATTATCGTGTTCTAGCATTGATATTCAGGATGATACAAGTTTATTTGTGTCTAAATAATTTTTTCTTTGCAAGTCAATCAATTTATAGGCATGACAACTTGTGGTGTGAGCAGGAGTTAAGAACACCTGAAAGTGGGACAGAGGATAGTGAAGATCAATTCTATGATGCTGAGGTATTGGATGAAATGACTACTCACAGAGGTGAATTGAAATTCAGAACTGTAGGCTCAAAAGATGACAGATTCTGTCAGGTAAGAATAATTCCTATATCCTTCTGCTGGTGTAACACAATATTTTGTTAATACTTTCTAGTAAATATATGCTCATGTAAGAATATGCATCGTTTCCAGGTACATCCATAAGATGTCCGAATATAGAGAGAGCCACAATGATCTGAGCAATAAGCTAATTACGAATAATTTTAGCCTGCGTCTGCTCAAAGAATAGCCATGATCTGCAGAAGAGAGTTGAAGAATGTCTCTTGCATGGTCAGTCAAATTCTTGACACCGGGAAACAAATATCAACAAAGTTTAAGATTGTGCTAGAAGATAAGAGTAGAAGAATTAGATAAAATTATTTTGAATTTTGTTATTCTTGGAAGTAGGGAACTTCTTTAGAATAGCTATGTTATTTTGAATTTTGTCATTCTTGCAAGTAGGGAACTTCTTTAGAATACCTTGGTTTTGTAGCACTTCAATCATAAGAAATGGAGATATATTTTCAGACACAAATGTTCTGTCCCTTGAGATTGTATCTTGAACTCCAAAAAGCTGACTTCAGAATATTATAAGACACAGACAAAGAGGGGTTTGTTTTGCTTGGTTTACAAGTTGTTTATATAAATATTCCTGGGGAAGACTAACAAGAAGTACATAAACGTACTACAAAATTTAACAAGTTTGAATGTATTCTATTGTCTTCAAGCCTCTGCATTACAATTTCTTGAAGTTCAATAGGAAGAAAAAGTCAACTAAAATTTTAAAACTAATATCACTTTTCTATCTATTCTATTCGAAAACTAGAATGAAGGAAAACGGAAATAAAAGAGGATATTCCACGAAACAAAGCGGTATTAAGCATCAATGAATGATTTTGGAGCGACCATCAATTCAGATGCTCGAATCTTCAGCCATTTGTTTTCTTCAGTTTCCACATGCAGGATCACTAACAATAAATAGATGATCACCATCTCTGATAAGGTCTATATCATCAATTTCAGCTCCTTCTTTGGATAGAATTTTGGATGGAGTGAAGCCAAATTTTGTTGTAGCAATGTTGAGCAGCTCTTGAAGTGACTTCGGCAGCAGAACAAGCTTTCCAGAGACTTGACCTTTTTCTGGGCAACTAATTGTCACTCTAGGAGGATAACTGTTCACAGTTGGGAAGTTAATTGAATGCTCACCGATATTTGCCGCTGAAACTACACCAAACAGTGAATTGTGAAAAGTGTTTGGTCTTCGACGCGAATAACTATTCAACACGTTGATCTCAGGGACAGCTGGTACAACTTCAGGTGTATAAGGAGGGATTGACGGCTCACTGCTGTACTTCACCATGTGCTTCCTAGGATTTGGCGCTTGCTGTTTCTTTGGAACCGTTAAAACTGGCGCTTTCTTGGGCTCTGGCTTCATCTGAAACAGAATTTGTATGTCCTGCTGGCCCTGGTGATCTGCAAAAGCCCTCGGCGTCCACCCATGGATATCTGGTTTTTCAATGTCACCTCCTTGATCAATAAGGAACTTGATTATTTCAATGTTTCCTTCACTGATTGCTGCATGAAGTGGAGTGGTTCCATTGCTTGTGAGCTGTGTTACATCTCCTCCGTAGTGTACAATGTTCTCGAGTAAACGCAAGTTGTTTTGCTCAATAGCAGTGCATGCAAAATGACCAACATCACCAGATGATATCAAGGCACCATTTTCGGAGAGAATTTTAACCACAGATTCATGCTTCCCAAGCATCGCTTCCCATAGGGGGACACTCCCTTCTGAATCTGTTAAATATGGTACAAATTTAGTAGCAGACAATACATGTTCATATTCATATAGGCCAGTGAAATAACAACAGCATTTTCATGAATTATCATCCCAAAGTTGTGATACCTCTTATGTTAGGATCTGCTCCATACTCTAGAAGTAGAACCACGCAATGCTCATGACCTTTAGATGCTGAAATATGCTGTAGCATAAATAACAAAATGAGCTTAAAGATGATTTGAAGGGAAAATTAAAGCTTCTCATACTCCCAAAGGGATGAAAAAGGATTTGAATTTGATACCAGTGCTGTTCGCCCATTATTGTCCAATTCATTTGGATCCGAACCCCGCCTCAGCAATTGAAGCAACAACAGATCATCTCCTCTGACCGCGGCAAAGGATAGACTGAGAGGCAAGTCCATTCTTCCCCGAGCCAACTTTTGCTCTGTATCTGTCAAAATGCCTTCCATCATTGGATCCCCCAAGTCTTTCAAATGCTACATCAATCACCAATATGGAGTATCAATGACAAAATTAATCAATGAAGAAAAAAGTAAATGGACATTTAATTGTCAAGAAACTACAACATACCTGGAGAAGATTGTTCATGATTATTGTCCCATCTCCAACGTTAGCCTGAACAAGGCTTAAAAAAGCAGAACGGTTCAAACGAAGAAGCTGGCTCAATCGTTTGGTGCGGACTGTGAACAATTGTGGCTTATAACAAAGCAGACCGAGCTCACCAACAACATCTCCTGGCTTCGCCTCTCCAACAACCTGCATTAAACCATTGGAAACAGAATTTACATTACCACAGACCAAATCTCATATGACTGATGGATAATTATCAAGAAGAATCATTTCATCAACTTACCTGTTCTATTCCCCCCTTTCTCATTATGAGCTCCTGTTAGATATGCTAACACATAAGAAACTATAATTTGATACAAATGAGAGCAATTAAAACTCAACAGAAGGGACCTAGAATAGTGAAAAAGTAGAGTTCAATTCTTTACCACAGCACCAGTGACCAAAATATACAAGTCAGTGGGTGCTTCATTCTGCAAAATTACATCTTCTTTAGGAGGAAAATACTCTGCCTTCATCTCTGTCACCTACAAATTCCAAAAAAAAAAAAACAAACATGAAGCTGCAATTGCGATTTGTGTTTGAATGTGCATACGTATTAAAGTGAGATTTGTATTACCAGTTGGAAAAGTAAGTCGTTTGACACTCCACGGAACAAGTACACTTGATCAACCAGTGAATAGAATAGAAAGTGTGAAATGCTTGATTGAATTGCTTTAGGAAGTGATTCAATTGTCTCTTGCTGCTGCAGCCCTTCTGAATCAGTTCTGTGCCTCAAGCACAAATGAGCAAGCATCTGATCTTGCAGCCGAACTGGTAGTTGGTTCCTTCTTGCAAAACTTGATGCAGCTTGTATAGTGTCCCTCTAAAATAAACCCAAATCGAAGATAGAAACTCGAAGTGAATGGTAGCCGAGGCAAAACATTTACAAACATACTGATATAAAGATAAATGCTCAAGAACCCCACGAGTACTTACAAATTTCCTAGTGCGGGCAGTGCCATGAACAACCAGATTGTTCATATTTCCAAGCAAATATGAAGTGAGTCCAAGATTAAAGAACATAAAGAAGATATCAAATATCCTCTCTCTTGTATTCATAGGATGAATATCACCATATCCAGTAGTTGTAAGTGTGGCTATAGACCAATAAATTGAAGTAACATAACGAACCCACAAGCTCTGTTGTTTGAAATCTCCCAGGGTTTGCCCAATCCATGTACTATTTGGGTCACGGTAATGCTCAGCCAGAAGATAGAAGGTGCATGCAGCACAATGAACCGCAAACAGGGTGACCTACAAGATACCACAAGCCTATATGGCACATGTTATGCAAAATAAAAACAAACATCTGTTTTCCGACAACATCTTCACTAAACACATGATAAGGAACTTTGTAACATAATATACTCACACATGCAAGCTTTGAGTAGCGAACCCACGTATAACTGTAGTTCCTGTCCTTTTCCAACCTAACATGACAAAAGAAATCGGAGAATGACTACACAACAACACTGTCTGTCAAGTGTAATGCTGTCTACTCATATTGAATCGATAAGTTGTTGTGCTTCTAAAAAATATTGAGTAAACATGAATATTAGTTTCTCCTAGTGAAATTGCCCGAATTTTGCCTGAAGAAACAAACATAATTTTTAGTCTTTTAGTAAATCTTTACCTGGCAAAGAGTCTACTAACTCTGCGAAGACGCCAGAGGCGAAGCATATTAAAGTAACCATAAGCCTGAAGAGCGGAGGGCAAAATTTTTCTACCAGCTTCAGAAGGGATGGTAGAGATGACATCAAAAGTGAGCCAGGTTTTGGCGTAACGCCAAGCGATTTTCTTGGGGTCATCAACGAGGAGATAAGTAGCTTTGTCTAGATAGGCAAGGAAGAAGGTTAAAATGATGTCAATGGCGAAAATTGAATTGACAACATTATCAGTTATAGCTAGTGGACGCGAGGGTTGATTAAGGAATCCAAACTCAAACGGGCACGCCCATGCCGTGTAGAATACTAGAAACACCAGAAATGTCTCCCACAATCTGTAAGAGAATACTAAAAAAGATCATCATCAAAATTTTTTAAAATATATATATCAGATTTTTATGATAGGTAGCTCCAAATAAGTTTTGGTTTAACTTGTGGTTTATTTTCTTTGTGGAGGCCATTAACCCAAAATTATTTTGGTTATCAATTCTCAAAGTTTCGGCTATGCATGTCATCGCCTCACAACTTATGATACATTGTGTACGTTATTACAAAACTAGAGGAGTAGGTGTGGGCTACAAAAACTTGAGAGTACAACTAAATAAGAGCTTTCAATTGAGAGCAGAATATTGTATCAAACAAAGATGATGCGCATGCATTGTAGATATACTAAAAAGATAACAAAAATGATATATGATGACATAAAATGGGCCGGAAAAGAAAACGGAAAACAAATAATGAAACCTGTGACGGGGATCGAAGGGGGAAATGATGAAGCGGCGGAGAGTGATTCTGCGGCAGCTACGAGCAGTTACGCCGAGAGAAGGAAGAATGCCGTCGGATATGCTGATTTGGCTGCCTTCATCTTCTCTCGAAAACGTCTCCGTTTCATCTTTATCTTGCGGACCTCCGACTCTGGCATCGCCGTTTTCTCCGCCGCAAAACAACACCCTCCTCTTCTTTCTAATTGACATGTTAAGGATTGAAACCACTCAAGGGCAGAAGAGTGAGAGCATACAGGATTTGTATCCGTGTGTGAATTGAATTAAGCAATAAGCAAAGCATGTAGTGTTTGTGTCAGTTACGTGATCACCGTGTCCATAACGTTGATGATTTACTCTTTTGCCCTTTGATTGTTTTGTCACCACAAATTGAATATTAAATACAACGATTCATTGAGTTTGAAGATAATAATTATGATTATTAATTATCAATTAATCCTTTTAATAACTTACTACAGCATCCCTTCATATTAAATATCTCTTGGAGTAAAGTTTCGATTGATCTCGATGTCATGACTTATGTGGATTTAAAGAACATGCATGCATGGCATGCAGAATATGAAAGTGGCACGTAAAACTTAATGTAGGGTGCTGACGGCGACATATAGAATTTCTTTAATTATATCTTCGTGGTTAAACAACTTAGTCATAAAGTTGGGAATTAAATGTAGAATCTGAATTTTAAACAATATCTTAAAAAGCATCGGTTAGTAATTTTAGTAAAGCAATATCTTAATTAGCAGTCACATGCATGGTTTGTTGGATAGTTTTACACTTTAGATATGATTCTCTTAACTAAGCTTTGATTTCACTGAGAACCGCCGATTCAAATGGTTATAACTTATAAGCTCACCTTTTAAGTGGAACCCACTTGGCTTTAATTTCTTTGCAACTTATATACCGTATGATACTATTTTATTATTACAAATAAACATATACATGACGATTGATGAGTGATTTTTATCTTGTCATTTACTATCAAATGAAGAATTATACAAGGGATCATTAGTAATATTCTTAAGTAGAGATACGAATTTTATGTTTCAATTTTACAAGTGTACGTAACATCATTTTGAACGTGACGGCTTCCTTTGTTGGCATAATGAGACTATATATGTTGTTATAGAATGTACATATACAGTACTCACATTAGACCAGTTATATGATTTTTTTTTTTTTAAGAAAAATCATTTTATTTGTAATTTTTGACGACTTAACAAAAGTACAACTTTTTAAAAACACCTTAAATCCAAGAAAGTTTTACCTGATGATATTTCACCACATTATACACAATTGCATTTATCAAACTATTTGTAACAAATTAATAAACATGCATACATTTAACAAAAGGTTTTTAGGAGGTGATGCGCTGCTAATGTGCTTGCCGCCCAAGACTCTCTCCCGAGTCTTATCGATTGTTTTCAGTCACAATGCATGGTGTGATTAATTACATGCACCTTTAGTCACCACCAACCGATAATATTATATATATTATTGAGCAGGAATAACTTATCCCATAAGAAAATACCATTACCATATAAAATAAAATCTCTTTATAGTAATATTTTATATAGTCACAATTCTAGTCTTTATTTAGGCCAAGAATAAATCTCCCATTATACTAAATTATAACTTTTCTAAATTCCATCTTAAAGAACTTACTTATTCTTTAGACATTTAAAAATATGACTTTATAAATTCTCAATACTACATGGATGATAAATATATATACTAGTTCTATGAAATTATGTCAATCTCTTTTTATCAATGCCTATACATTAGCTTTGACATATCTTATTAATTAATTATCAATGTACCACATATTTTATTACCTTTATATTGGTTACATTAGGGGTAGTTAAATCAAAATAATAATTTTTGTAACTACACTTCTATTAAATTATAACATCCTTATAATAATAAAGTGAGCTATTTATCAGCCAAACATTCTTCTTACAGCTAAAAAAACAAAGAACAAGAATTTCATGTTATTCCTTTCAGATAGGAAGGATTAGAAAAATCCTATTAATTGTAACTTTCTTCGTATTTCTGGAAAATAAAAAAAAAAAAAAAAATACTCGGATGGTACAAACTCTCTGTCACCTTAGAATAAAATGAAATGGATGATCTCGTAATTTTTAATCTGTCAAGATACATAGAAAGTTTTACTACACAACTACTAAGTATAGGTTTAATAAAAAAGGGAAAATCAAGAAAACGAGTATAATTCATGAAAAGAAATTTGTAAAGTTGTCTCTATTCATGATAGCTTAAGGCTGTCGATCAGTTTGCGTGTGATCGGAGCTTTGTAAAGGATTCTCATGATCTCAGGTGAGTATCGAATCTCCCAATTTTGACTCTCTGCTTGCCGCCCACCAGCGCATCAACAGACAACAATGTATGAGTGGGCCCATTAAAGTTTGGTGATTTGATTTCTCTCGGGATATCTCTGTCTTACCGTCTACTTCTCTCGCTCAAGGACTCGAGTTGTCCAGCTAACACGGCGTCGTTTCCGTGGCCAATCCAGCGACGGATTAGCCCTCTAAGCTTAGGCCCATGATGTTGACCTCTCAAATTGGGCTTACAAGCTTTAAACGGATCGAGAAAGCTGCTGAATTCATTCAATTGCTTTATTCGCTACACCCACATCAATGCAAGACAAACGTAGTTACAGAAAACTAATTGATTATGTTGCTTGTCTTAAACTGATGTCGATCTTAGTTGTTGGTTGATTATATAACATACAAACTTTGTAAGGTAAGCTCAATTTTTTATTTTTTATTTTTTATTTTCTTTTAACAAACTTAATCTATGGCTGTGCAAATCAATAAAAAAAATTGATAACAAAATATGATATGAATAAAGTATTTAAATTACAATCGATGTGTCATTCATCTCTTAGATTGTAGAATATTAATTTTATACCCAAAATTCAATAGATAAGTGAATGTGAGACATACTATTTTTAGGTTTTAATTTAGTTATTTTAAAATTCATTTTCTACAATTTTATCACTCATTTTTCTTCTATACAAATGTGGTGTAGTTGCAAAAAAACAAGCAGATGAACTTAGTGGCTATGTTGATCCATTTTAACCATGTAAGCCCAGTTTGAGGTCAACATCATGGGCCTAAGCTTTGGAGGCTAAGCAGTCGTTGAATTGACGAAGGAAATGACGCCCTGTAAGCTACACCACAAGATATCCCCAGCTTACTCGTGAGAAATCAAATCACCAATCCGTAATCAAATCAGCGTTGCAAAGCGAGCGAACACGAAAGTAAAAATGGCGTCGTTTTTGCAGTCACTAATAGATCCAAAGAAGAACTGGTTAGCAGCTCAGCACATGAAGACGATCTCAAAACGTCTTCGCAATTACGGTTAGCTTTTTTCGAAACCCTAATTATTTTTGTAATTCTTATGTATCATCTGTGTACTCGGGTATGTATCTGATTGAATCGATTTATAAGCAGGGCTTCGATACGACGATCTGTACGATCCGTACTACGATGTGGACATTAAGGAGGCGCTCAATCGGTTGCCGCGTGAGATCGTTGACGCCCGTAACCAGCGTCTCAAGCGCGCCATGGACCTCTCCATGAAGCACGAGTACCTCCCTGAAGATCTTCAGGTATTGGTTTCTTTTGTACTGAGAAAATGTGTTGAAGCTTCAATTTTTGTTATAAAGCAAGTAGCAGTTGTGTGTAGAAATTTGGGAATTCAGTATCTGATGTTGTGATGCGTTTAGAAGTTTGTGGTAATTTGTTTGTGGCTTGGTTTTGATTTTGTGATTAAGTGATCCATGTTGGTTACTTAGGTATTTTAGCTGGTTAAATTATTTTTTCTTCATTTTCTTTGTGCTTTTTCAGGCTATGCAAACACCATTTAGAAGCTACCTTCAAGATATGCTGGCTCTTGTAAGTATTCTAGAAATATATGTATATAGATAGTATTGTGCATCCTTTTTTAGATTATGTGTCCATGTTATGTAACTGGGAAAAAGAGATATTGGTAACATATATGTAAAGCCTCCATGTTTAATGAGTTTTTTCCGGAGGACAAGATGTTGGTCATGTATTTGTCTCTCACCTTGTTTAATATGACTAAGCGGCCGTCCAAAGATTTTTTTTTTTTTTTTTTGGCCCCCTTTTGTAGATGGTATATGTCATTTCATAAGGATTAATAAATGGTTCTCTTATACTGTTGTTATGTGATGACCCTCTTGATCTATCTGACAAGATTCATTAAAGTAATTTCCTCCGGTGCTTAATGTAGTTCGAAATTCTATGGAGTACTGAAATTCTCCTTTGTCACATTGTTCAAATGGCTATACGATTCATATTCTCTGGTGCATGATTTCTTTGTGTGTGTCTCTCTCTCCACCAAGTGAAGAAACACTTCAGAGGGGGAGTATAGAGGATATGCATATATCTATACATATATACCACAGACCGACACATATTTACTCATACATTCATATGTTCATGCATACCTACATGAAATACAATGTGAAGAGTCTCAAGTGTTCTGCATTGTTTATCAAATATTCATGAAAGTCTTCTTCTTGTCATTTCTTGATGAAGTATTTTCAACATTTTTCTCTTAGTGGACGGTCGTATTGAGTGAAAAGGTTCAAACCATTGGCATGATGCTATGTACTTCGGTTGTTGAATCTCTTATAGGAATATGTAGGCTCAAGTTGTTGGCAAGCATACTTCAGTGTTTTCTTTTCTGCTCTGAATAAGTTTGACAGTTCTCTGTCTCTAACAATGTACGACTAGAACAGCCCCATTTCACATATAAATAAATTTTAAAAATGGAATAGTTCCTAAGCAATGAATAAAATTAAGATATGTGTGTTTAATGAAAGTGTGACTTCATTGTTATTAGAAAATGAGTCGTTAGGTTTGAAGTTTTGCTAAATTGTCTTGTTGCTTGTGTTTTGCAGGTGAAGAAGGAGAGTGCAGAACGAGAAGCGTTGGGAGCTTTGCCTCTCTACCAACGCACCATTCCATAAGCCATCTTAGTGACACAGGGTGTTTTTTCGAAGTGGGTTTTTTTTCTGTCATTTGTGTCAGTATGTCAATGCTGTTTCTACTTGGTTGTCATTTTACTGGCCATTTTCCAATAAATATGGACGACCAAACTTAAAAGTTTCCATTTTTATGTTTGCCTTGCTATATAGATTCTCAATATTCTTGCTAAATGATGAGAGACTTGAAAAGTCCAGCAAGATTGGATTGTCACCGTTGTAGTTCAATGATTGTCCTCGCAGGATGAGCAGTGTATATGACCTATCTAAGGCAACTAGTGACAGTTACTTGTTGCTTCATCGGGTATCACATCATTGAAGACAAATGAATTACAATCTCCCTTCAGCCCTTGTTTATCACTAATAAAAGTTGTTATGTGTTGGCATCATAGGAATTCTCTAAGTTAATCATACCCTAAATTTGACAATGCAGTTTGATTTAGGCAAACCCACATGTGTGGTGGTTAGCGGCGGAATGGCTATTTACACTTTGAAGCTTGTCTGCATATTCCAAATTGCTCATTGTTTGGAAGATAATATTTTTATCTCTACTTTTAATCCGTCAGAGAATGTATGCCCATTTTAAGAAATGGTGGTGAATGATGACACAATTTTTCCTACATCTGTAGTGGTACAAAAGCAGTTTTATTTTTTCTTCCCGCTAATTTAAATCCTCTCATATTCACATACGCATGGAAACTGCTCGCCAGATTTTCGTCCACAAACCTCTCCTTCCAGTAGACCCCATGTGCCAGCGCCTGCATTTCCTCATATGTACCAACTCTGCTGCTCCTACGAGATAAGCCTTGGATTAGAAATTGCAGCATGTGGAGATGCCGGTGGCACAACTGCAACTGTGGTGGCCTAACGACCCTTTTTGGATCCCATCAAAGATTTTACTCTATTTGTGCATCATTCTCTCTTTTTTTTTTTTTCCTAACTCCTGTAAGCATATACTGAAGGTTTACCGAGCATGGCACGGAACCTCTTTTTGCCATCGTAGGGGATTGAATCCAAGTGGAAGAATGAACCCTTCACCACACTATGAACATGTTAGTAAACTAGAACTTGCTAGCAACGCTACAACACATTTATTTTTGGTAATATTCTTCTTGAACCAAGCCTAAAAGAGGATGTATTTTTATAAGAATTCGCCAATTCTAATCGTAGAGGATCTGTAGTCCTTATCATCTACTGTCCTTGATATGCAGAAATTGAAAGATGATATCGACTTGTGCAAATATTAGATTTATTATTGAACAGCAGCATGTGATGAGCCGAGCCCATGCTTTTAATGGACGAATGGCCATGTAATAATAAACCATCTTCCTCTTTGTCTCTTTGCATTGCATTATCAAGAGAAAGCTAACACATCTCCGATTCTTCTGTGCAATTTTCCAAAACTCAAATCTTGATAACTATTACGAGTGTAAAATTTAAAAAAAAAAAAAAAATTGTCCTTAAAGAACGCAAATACAGAAATGGTCAGGATCGAGAATTAAACGATGGTCAAAATCAACAATAATGCTAGGAGGATTGTTTGATGAAGCTAGCATTGTGAGTTGTTAAGATGTCCCTTCTTAATAATTGAAGCTATACTAGGGTTTGCATCTCAATCTACAAATCTATTGAAGATTCATTTTCATATGTGTGTGTGTATATATATATATATATATATATATATATATATATATTGGGTGGATATAATTGTTTTGGCAACCAAAATCAATCATCAAAACAAAATTCGACACAAATATAGTTTATATTTAAACGCCGATATCACAATAATTGAAGAACGAAATGAAGATGTACATCCAATTGTGAAAACTCTTCTACAACATCTTATAATGGAACAGTTCGAGTCCTCATTTGTTCATTCCTTATAAATATACATTTACGAGTGCAAATAAATTTGACATTTGTTACACACAAAATTAATGCAACATTGCTCATACTATAGAGGATGAGTATCATGATTTATTTGGGCCAATTCCCAAGGCAATATAATAATAATATAGGCAAGATTAAAAAAAAAAAAAAAAGGGAAAAGAAGAAATAACAAGCCTAACATCCCCCAAAAAGGAGGATGGTCTTAATCAGAATCACATCCTTGCTTATGATCTTATTTCTCATCTTTGAAACAACCGTATTTAATGCTACGCACGTGGATGCTTCACTCATTGTATGTTTCTTGTCCAAACTTAGCAGTCGGCTGCCTTGTCTCTTTCCATAACATCGTCTGATCACTCTGAGGTTTCGTTTATAACTAAGGAGCTGTAATTTTTAAATTGTAATTGTTATAAAATAAAAAATAATAATATATAATAAATATAATTTTTAAATAATAATTTTAATAAAATTATTAATAATATAATAAATTTTTTATGATATAAAATAAAAATCATAACAATATAATTTTAAGGTATAATCGTTAGTGTTTATTAAACATTTTAGTATTGTAGTTTTTAAGTTATAATTGTTCAATTTTAATTTCAAGCGAACCCTAAATCCACCTGTCGAGCCACTAATTTTATAAAATTATTAATTTATTTTTTTGAAATTAAAATATATTATTTTCATAATATTTAAAAATCTCAATGGGCGGGGAAAATTTAAAGAAATAGAAAAGTAAATGAATTATTTATTTGATAAATTATTTTTAGAATATAAAATATATATTTATTAAAAGAGAAATATTTAAAAAATAACAAAAAATTCAAAGAAAATATTTATCAATGATTTTTTATTCACACTAAAATATATATTTCTTATTTTTAATATTTAAATTTTTATTTTTATTTACATGATTTATTTAATTTATAATATAACATGAATAAAACTTCTATTTGAAAATAGAGGTAATATAGTAAAATTATGGTGACAAGACAGTTGTTAGCTATAATCATGAAAACCATGAGATAATAAGTGATATATATTGATTTGAATTATGGAGAAACTAATGATCTAGCATTACACTATTTGCTATTTTGGATCTTTACCAAGATACTAAAATTTTTTAAGCTAAGTGGTAACTTAATATGATGTGAGAGCTAGTTTATTTATTCAAACAGTTCGGATTTTGTTATATAACTCTCTCTTTACATTTGGTTTCTTTCTTTTATCTTTGGTTAAATTTAGTTCAAGTGATCATGTACATGAAAGGTTATAAAGTTTAATAATTATTATTTCCATAATCTTTCTCTAATGTCGATACTCACCCTTTACAGTGCTACAAAATGCGGACATCAATTATAACTACTGAACGGAAAATTGATTTCTGAACACCAAGTAGGTGAAGGACAATTTTCTTTAACAGAAGGAAGCTTCAATTCACAGCCTATAACTGGTTATGCATACATGATATAATTGATAGTGTTTTTGCAACTTAAAGTTAATGGACAAAAACTCTTTCTGCAAAATTTCTTTGATCAGTTTCAGAAACTGTTTCGATTATTGCAGGGTTTCCAGTTTGCTGCCATCCTTGCTATTTGTGGGCACATAATACATGTGCAAAAGAATAAATATGAAGGCCTCCGATTGCATTATATGGCCATGAAAAAGCACTGTCGCTATTCATAAACTCACAATCACTGATGAAATTAGGGTCCCCATGCATGAATGAGCCCAAAAAGTGGATCTTCTCCATGCAGAAGCTTTTGACCAACTTGTTATTTCAGTGTCATAATCATCGTACTTAAAAAAATAAAACAACAAACTTAATTGAGGTATCAGTATCAACCTTATCGTTAATTATTGTTTGCACTTGTTATTAGTTATACTTAATAATTAGAAAGATTATTATGGTCTAATTAACTTTTTCGCAGTCACGACAAATAGATTGTTCATAATGGGGCGTTTTTTCTTTTTAAATAAAATAATAATAATATTATTATAAAATGAATTTGAGAGCTCAATTTGGCGTTGTGAAGGGTGAAAGTTCCCATATCTGTCGGATTCGAGAATACAATTAAATTTCAAATTGACACTTTTGGACCCATTATTAAGTCATGAACAATGAACAGTTCATCCTGCACATTGCACCTTTCACAAAAATTTGACTTGATGTTTATCATAACAGAAGAAACAAGCAATGCAATAGAGGAGAAGAAACAACAAACTTGGGGCCACAACTAAAATATACATGCCTAAGGGGCCAACACAGAAGATTGCTAATTGCAAGTTTGAATTAAAAACTTGTAACGTTGGCTATACGCCGCCGGTCTCTAGCTGCAGCACAATGTTCAAAACTTGTCAGGGTGTTACTGTTGGGTATATTACCGAAAGAAATTTTAGAAAGACGATACAAAAAAAAAAAAAGAAGCGTAAATAAATGAGAACCGCTTGATGTGAACATATATATATATATATATATATATATATATGAGGAGAAGAAACAAGGGAAAGGACATAACAGCCTACATATCCGCCCTAAGATTTTACGGGGCACATGGAATGCTCAGCGTCAGCGATGATGGATGAGCCTTGGGATTAAAGTCTGCCCATAATTTCGCGTAATAATATTTAAAAAGATTGGCGAGGGCCCACATTACAAAACAAGCCACGACTTCGAGTTTCTTTCTGGTTAAGGGCCATTCATTAAGGCAGCTCATATCATTGCAGTGGCCTTCCTCGTGGTATGTTTCTTGCTTACTTGTCTTGTAATTTGCAAATATCGTCCAATTTTTTAGTTAATTTCCCTTTTTTAATTCTTTCTTATTAATATGTGATGTAAAATTATTTTATTTGAGTTATTCTTCTTTAATGACAGCATTGAACGAACTCTGTTGGTTAATCGAAGGCGATCCAAATGCCAATTTTTTTCTTCCTATTTATCTACAACTTAAAGAATGAGAACAAGACACAACACAAGTGGCGTTTGCTTCCCGGATAGAAGACATCTGTCTCTGTGTAGATATGGACTCCACACATACAAAGAGGAAAACAGAGAAAAGTGAAGACACCTATTTGATGGGTCACAGGTTAATTGAAAAGTGAAACAGAGGTTTTTCTACTTTAAAGTAACTTACGGTCCATGCATTAAAGGTGGAAAAATTAGTAACATAGTGTGTGACTTATCACTTTTTATATGAATTATAAATTACTCTTACAATAATTTGATAAGACTGAACAAACAGATGATTGATTGAGAAAATAGTTAAAGAAGATAATTCATCTACGATGTAACTTTTTTTTTTTTAAATTATTAAGATTTTGACGTTAATAAGATGAGATGAGATAATTATTTAATTATATATGAAAACTGTAGAGGGTGAGTTGTAAAAACTGATAACATTGGAGAGCGAACTCCCTATAAAAATCTATGTAAATCTCAACACAAATACAACAAATGAAGCATAGCATTTTGTGTTCGCGACCAATTAGTTAATTAATATGCATGCAAATGCTATTTTTAAAACTTGCAACAATTAATCAGCTATTTCATCAGAACGACACGCAACCCAAAGACTACATGTTCTGGCCTATAATCTGCCAATACTATTCATTGCCTACCTACAGTGTAATCCAAGCCACCGATCTGTTCTAATTGCTGGTTCCAAATATCCTCATACGGGTTAATTTGTACGACGTTACACCAGTTTAATTAAGTAAGTGTTATAAAGAACACACATGTTATTAATTCTCTGGCGGGGGCGCTCTTAAATCTTAGAGTTTGATAGATTTATGTTTTTTATTGTACTATAAAGTCAAGGCATACAATACAATTTAATTGCATTCAAATTTGACTCAATTAAATTCGACAGCTTAAAAATTTATACCAAAAAAAAAAGCGACCGTACAGAAGAAAGATTCGCGCGTGTGTGTATGTATGATATGACCGCGCGCGGTAAAAAAAAAACAAAATGTAATGACTAATGAGATAAATTAGATGACGAAAATGACCTTAAAGTTCTTCTATCAAACAAGTAACAAAACAAAAAGCTGGGGTGGGTTAAATAAAATGTCGTGGCCTCGCATACAGTTGCATGTGACGTTGAACAGCTTTTGTCTTGGACCTCCACCAGAAGACATCCAGATTTGGGGCATTAATAATACTAATAATTCAAGGGGCAAATACGTCATTCGAAACCCCTCCACGTGAAGATACTGTCAAGGAGAAAGAAATTGGCAGATTCGTTATTTGCTCTGAAACTCAAGGGCTTAGTTCTCTTTGGACATGCATATAACCCCCCATGATGCCTCTTCTTTGTATTTGCTATCTCCTACGCATCATTTCACTCACTCACTTCTTGAAAACTTGCACAAAATAGTATTAACAATGCGAGGCTTCATCTTCTTGTCGGCGCTTCTATGTTTCACTTGCCACCACATCGCCTTCTCCATTAGAGACGGTAAGCAAAACATTTTCAATATGTACATATGCATATATAAACACACACACACGCACGTGTACATATTAATTTCGCACCTTTCATATATGTACATTCTTCGGGGGGGAAAAAAAAAAAAAGAAAAAACCCATAACAATAATAGCATCAATGCTCTATTTTGATGTTTTTAAACTTTTGGCCTTGTTCCTTGGCTTTCGGTTAGTTCAATGTTTTTTGGTTCCATAGGGTCAAAAATGAAAAAACAGCAGACTCGGAAAGGTTCTAACAAAAAATTGTAAACCTGAGGGTGCAAACCGTAAAATTTACATATGATAGGGCTAGCTTTCATTTATATCCTTTATCTTTTCTATAATTTTTTGGGGAGAAGAAAAGATTGTTTTGGGTTTGTTTATAGAGAGGGAAGGTAAAGGGCCTGTAGGTAGCGAGCATCGAAAATCTGGTGTGGTTAAAATGACCAGAACGACCTTGTGGGATAAAGTTTCTTAGATATATGTGGGGTTTCTTAGCTACTAGCTAGGCTGAGATCAGAAGGGCAGGAGGTGACTTGATTGCAGTACTCGGTAGTAGTTGGCCTTAGCTCAGCTGCCAAGTTTTTTCAATCAATGGGGATCAATAATTCTCTGTCGTCAACTTGTCCATCATTCATGAACTGTCAGAGAGTTTAAATTTCAAATTCTCCTTCAAGGGTAAATGTGCCATTTCCACCCTCAGCAAAATCAGAATTACATCACATGTGCAAAAAATTACTACTCAACATTTTGTTGTGGGTACACATTTGCCTCTTAAAGTCGGATAAGGATTTTTATGAGGAATGTCATGATGTTGGCACATTTATTAACGAATAATGAGAAAGAAGAATATCATGATCTAATATTGATGGCTAATTTGGTCATTTGATGATATAATACTGCAGGTCTAGTGCCTAATGGCAACTTTGAGCTGGGGCCAAGGCCCTCCGACATGAACGGGACAGTCGTGCTTGGGCGGTATGCAATTCCCAGATGGGAGATTTCAGGATTTGTGGAGTACATAAGATCAGGGCAAAAGCAAGGGGACATGTTACTTGTAGTGCCAGAGGGGGCCTTTGCTGTAAGGCTAGGCAACGAGGCATCTGTCAAGCAGAGAATCAAAGTGATCAAGGGCAATTACTACTCAATCTCGTTCAATTTTGCCCGCACCTGCGCCCAAGAAGAGTCACTCAACATATCCGTGGCACCCGATTGGGGCGTGCTGCCTTTGCAAACACTGTACAGCAGCAATGGGTGGGACACCTACGCTTGGGGATTCCAGGCTGAATTTGATTATGCCGAAATCGTTTTGCATAATCCTGGGGTTGAGGAAGATCCAGCTTGCGGTCCACTCATTGATTCGGTTGCCATTAGAGGCCTGTATCCTCCTAGAGCATCCAACAGTAAGTTTATTTATTTATTATTATTTTTACGCTATACTTTTGATAGATGATTAAATTTATTTGCTTCATTAAGTATCAAACACTTGGCCTTAAGATTGCCTGACCCGATTGTAGAAATTTGATTGGTATATTTTCCCACACATTTGCTGTGGGGACTAAATTGTCAGCAGCGATGGTGACAATTCAAAAATCAAATCTTTGGTCATTTTGTTCCATGAATTGTATCGTGAGTAGGTGTAGACTCGTTAAAAGCTGCAAAAAAAGGGCACTATATTTAATTTTTTATTGTCTCTTGTGCCGTCCCCGTAAAACATTGATTGTCGAATTAACCACTAAAGCTATGATTCCCTTGATCTTGAAGATGGCACAATGATTTCATAAAATTAACGTGCCCATCTAAAGACAAAGGGTAAAATGCATCCGAGATCCCTAAAGAAGTTTGCCCTAATATACAATTAGGCTCCAGTTATTCCAAAAATAGACAGTTGGCCAGTATGGGTCTAGCGTACATTGAGAAAAGCCCCAGGAGTTTGAACGAACGTACTTTTTCCTAATGTAAATTTTTATATTGTGCAGAAAACATACTGAAAAATGGGGGATTTGAAGAAGGTCCTTATGTGTTTCCGAATACATCATGGGGTGTCCTAATCCCACCAAACATTGAAGATGATCACTCTCCACTTCCGGGATGGATGATTGAATCCCTCAAAGCAGTTAAGTACATTGACTCGGATCATTTCTCAGTGCCACAAGGCAAAAGAGCAATAGAACTTGTAGCAGGGAAAGAAAGTGCCATTGCCCAAGTTGCAAGAACCATCCCAGGCAAAACTTACACTCTGTCTTTCACCGTCGGAGACGCCAACAATGCCTGTGCAGGATCGATGGTTGTTGAAGCTTTTGCTGGCAAGGATACAGTCAAAGTGCCTTATGAATCTAAGGGCAAGGGTGGATTCAAGCGCGCTGTGCTCCGATTCGTGGCTGTTACTAGCAGAACCCGGATCATGTTCCTTAGCACGTTTTACACCATGAGAAGTGATGACTTTTCTTCTCTGTGCGGGCCTGTTATTGATGATGTGAAGCTGCTGAGCGTTCGTAACAAGGCATGAAGTGAAGTGAAGTGTAGAGCCAGTGTAGAGATGGCTGCTCGGAGCTGGAGATATATGAAATTATTATATAATATTATTAAATCTTTTGTTATACCACGAATTTGATGTTTTTGTTGCAAGGAAACTGAAGGGATTTCAGTGTGAGTTTAGCATAATTTTATATGAAAAAGAGTATTTGAGTATATATATATATATATAAGTATTTACTAATTATGTCAGGACTCGGGATATGGTATATATTAGCAGTGTGATTTTATAATTAAAGATTAAAGTTTAATTAAAGATTCAAGTTATTGGTTATGTACCGTGGCCAAATAAATGAGAAATAGCTTTAAATTATTCATTATCCACTTTTTGAGACTATGTTGTTGGTTTTATGTTTTGACGAGTTAAACATATGGATCTATTAAATAGATAAAAGATCACTGTAAGATTAATGACCCAACACTCAGCATATCAGCAAACGGATAGATAATGTAAATTAAGACACTGCATGTGTGTTGCATTGCACCTCATCGTATTCAATTTTACAAGTTATATGGCAGTTGAAGAGAGGGGTGCCCTCGAGAACGCGGACAGAAGTGGCGCATGGCTGTAGTCATGTAGTTAGTGACCCTAATTCACTTTGGCTCGAGGCGATTACTCTCTAGACTCTGGATACGCACGTTGACCTAATCGATCGGATCAAGCGAAAATATTGGATAGAATTTGAGGGTGTTCGTAATTTATATATATAGACACACACAAAAGGTAATTTTGAATTGATTGAATATTTATTACCTTACACTAGGTATGCTATAGGAACTAATAAGCTTCTTTTATTTTTGAATAATAAAATTATTAATTTTGAGTGTTTTCATCTTTGCAAGACCCATAAAATCTACAAACCAAATAAATAGTGGAGAAATACTAAGTGCACTTTTTATTTTGTGTTGTGGCACAACTTTTTCCATAGAGTTAGACTACTGGCACCCCTTCGTCAATCGACAACAATCTTATTTCATGGCAATTATATTTAAGTACTTACATAAATAAGTTTAAAGCAAATTTTTTATTTTTTTGTTATGAGTGGATTTTTTAAATATCCCTTAGAAAATCTTATAAAACCTCTCAATTTTTTTGCCCCTACAGTTTAACCTCAATGGAAATAATAATATAAATCAAAATATTTTTTTTCCCATGTCATCAATACCTCCAAAAAATAAAAAGACTTCTTTTTTTTTTTTCTCTTTTCTTTTCAATACCCCCGAAAAAAAATATTTTGAATAAAATCTAAATGGGGTATTTTAAGAGTGTTGATTTATACAAAAAAAAAAAAAATGGAAGAAGAAAGAAAGAATATGGTGTTTTTTTTTGGTATTAAATAAAATATAATTAAAAGAATTTTAAGGATGGCCAATGGTCCAATTCTAACTCATATGATCTTGGGTGAAGCCCATATGAAATCGAAAACCCAACCGGAAAGCCTAACATAATAGAAGCAAAGCCCACGCCTAACAGTAATAATCACGCAGATTAGTCCACAAAACCATGCCACACGTAAGAATCACGCGGATGGATCCAAAATCAGACGGTGGAGAGAGTCGCGTCAGCTTAAAGCCAACTAAGAAGTGAGATACAGTTGGGCCAAGATCTCCTACAACACGTATCACCCATTACAGCGACGTCGATCAATCATATCCTACAAGCTCGACCACTCCAGGTTCAGCCACGCACAGGCGATCAAAACCTTTCAGGAATTAGGGTCTCCTAGAAGCTAAAACCCCTTATATAAACCCCCCTTGCGAAAGGCCAAATGCCAAACACTCAAAAATCCCCCGGCACTGAGCGCTCTATTGCTCAAATTTAAAATCTAAACGCATCAAATCAACTCATGGTATGATGATTCATTTCTCTTTCAATCTCTCCAATTTTTTTTTTTTTGTTTATTTGTCATTGCCGTTTGATTTACTTGATCTGCATCTTGATTTGTGTTTCTTTGTTGATTTTATTTGTGGTGTAGGCTCTGCCGAATCAGCAAACCGTTGACTATCCGAGCTTCAAACTTGTAATTGTCGGCGATGGTGGCACTGGTAATGATCGATTCAATTAATATATAAATAAAGTCGTTTTCTGTGAGTTTTTATTTTGTTTTTCTTTTCTTTTTTGGTTAGTTGTTTATGGAATCTAGGGCTTTGTTGGGTTGATTAGAATTAGTTATCTTAAGACTAGTGACTCATTGTGGTCTGATTATGGTTTCGGGTGTTGGTTTTAAGTGGGTTTGTGTTTGCTTTATGGTTTTGTTGAATTTGGAATGTGTTGCTGACTTTGAGTTGACCTACATTGTAGGGAAGACTACCTTTGTGAAGAGGCATCTTACTGGTGAATTCGAGAAGAAATATGAACGTAAGTTTTCTCTGGCTTCGATTTTATTTTCGCTGAAGGGCAAAATTAAACTAAAAAAGGCTGCCCTTTTTCACACTTTGTTTTGATTACACTCAGCTACGATCGGTGTCGAAGTTCATCCATTGGACTTCTTTACCAATTGCGGAAAAATTCGATTCTATTGCTGGGACACTGCTGGGCAAGAGAAGTTTGGTGGTCTCAGAGATGGATACTAGTAAGTAACGACTTGCAAAGATCTTGTGATTATTTATTTTTCCTTTTATGTTAGATTTATTAGTAATTTTTATCAAATCTTAGATCTCTAGCTTGAGCATTTGTTTTAGTTAAAGTACTTGAATTCTGATAAATAGATTTCAGCATTGATTTGTTTGGTTACAATGCTAAATATTTTTTTGATTGTGCAGCATCCATGGGCAATGTGCTATCATCATGTTTGATGTTACTGCCCGATTGACATATAAGAATGTTCCGACATGGCACCGTGATCTCTGCAGGTTTGTATTGAACCTGCATGTTTTTCCTTTTCTGATTTCAAGTCAGAGCTTTCAAATGTTGTGTTCAATCCTCTTGCATCTTTTTGTTGCCTTTTCAGGGTGTGTGAAAACATCCCAATTGTTCTTTGTGGGAACAAGGTAGATGTGAAGAACAGGCAGGTGAAAGCAAAGCAGGTTACTTTCCACAGGAAGAAGAATTTGCAGTACTATGAGATCTCAGCCAAGAGCAATTACAACTTTGAGAAGCCTTTTCTTTACCTTGCCAGAAAACTTGCTGGGTATATACTTTGTTACTTTCCAAGAGCAATTATAACTTTTGCTTCCTTCATGGTTTTGATGAGATGAACAGATTATTAATATCTTTCTTTGGGTTGCAGGGATCCTAACTTGCATTTTGTTGAGTCTCCTGCCCTTGCTCCTCCAGAAGTGCAAATCGATTTGGCTGCTCAGCAACAGTAAGTTTCTTATCATATTCTGCATGATATCTATCTCTATCACACACACACACACATACACATGCATGCAAGCATGCACAAGGTTTATGTTTTTTTATTTTGCTTCCTTGCTAGTTTTGATTTTTCATTATATTCTTTGCATATGTTTTTCAGGCATGAGGCTGAACTTGCTGCTGCTGCTAGTCAGCCACTCCCAGATGACGATGATGACACCTTCGAGTGAAAGAAGACACAATGGATTGTGTGATTATTGGAGTGAAAAGTTCAATATTGATTGTTTTGAGGATCTGTTAGTGTCTTTTAACATGAGCTTTGGATTGAATCATTGCTGGCTTATTAATATTGTGTTTCTTACTCTTGCCTAATTCATGTAAGTCTTTCCTTGTTTTTGTTTTTGTGCCTCCATTCTCTGTTTACCAGCGGGGGAGCCATCCAATTTTCTGTAGAATGTTTAAATGATGCTCCATATCCTAGTTCATTTATATATTGTGTTGATAATTGAGGATTCAATTTTCTGCTTATCTGTCTTGAGTTGAGTTGGGAATACCTGTTCGTTCTATAGGTGTTTTTTTTCCCCTGGACGATGGGCACAAATCGGCGTGTGATGATGAAATGCTAGCAATGCCAGGAATATTTAATGATATGGTTACTTGTGAATGATTGTGGCCACTCCAAAATTACAAATTTAAACAGTTCTTCAAAGTACCATCATATCATGACAACTCATGTTTTTAGAGTCGTCAAGTATTAGGGATGTGTTAAAAAATACCTAAAAATTTCATTCTAAAAGCATAAGGCAGGCTCCGCATGAGGGGACGTGTTCTCATTCCAATATCCCTCCCAGCGGGCCTAGTTCATTCCAAACGGTCTTTGGGCATTAATCTGCTGCTTTTACTTCAGAACCATGAGCAGAATGCGCCCACGTATAATTAAATTTTGCTTAGGTGATGACAGACGGATATTATTACTTCCCCAAATTCGGTTCAATTTTTTCACCCATGTGACGTACGAAATGAGTACACTGTGATACCTTCTCCAAATAAGCTTGAGATTTTTGGGCTTGTCGATGTCCAATAGTTAAGATTAGAGCATGTCCAATAGCTAAGATTAGAGCCGGTTAGATTTGACACGATTTAATTATTTGAATTGAATATAATATAAATAAATAAATAAATATTAAATTAAATTGATCTAAGCTGATATAATTTTTTTTTATGTTGGATTAAATTTAACACTTTTAATTTATTTACTTGATCAATAATACGATTATATACTTTATTCTAAATTATTTTATAAGTTTTTGTCATCAAAACTTTTATATTGGGTATAATATTTCATTTATAAAATATTATATAAATTTTAAAACTTCAATAATATAAGTGTAAAATATCAATAGCATGTATATTTTATGATATTATTTACATATATGTAATTAAACATTCGAGTATAAATTTATAATATTTTAGTAGATATATATATATATATTAAATAGATTATTGAACGATTTATTTATTTATTGTGTCAAGTTAAAATTTTAATATTTTAAGATAATTATTAAATGAATCACTTAAATTTAATGCCGGATAAATATGATCCAATGACCGGTTTTACCCGCTATAGGCCTAGATAGGCGTGCGTTATTATTATATTGACAATTCAATTGTGCATAGAGTGATGGGAATCAAATTTTAGATTGATTTGCCACAGGGCTGCTCATTCATAATATTCAATATTCACATAGACGTGAAAAATTAAACAAGCACTAATCTAAAGATTTATTGAAACCATCCACCGGTAAAGGTCAATTCTACTGCACCTTTGATTAATCTATTCATCGAATCAGAAACCCGCCGTCAACAAGGAGGTCATGCCCGGTGACAAACTCGGAGTCACTGCATGCAAGAAACAACACAGCTTCCGCCACGTGTCCCGCTCTCAGCACAACTCCTTTCAACGGCGTGTGTGGCTCAAAGAAATTCTCAACCTCGTCCACGGACATGCCATACGCGTGGCAAGTCAATGGGGTGGCCAAACCATGCGGTGAAACGCAGTTCACTCTAATCCCATGCACCCCCAGCTGCACGCTCGCTGATCGCACCAACCCAATCACTGCATGCTTCGACATATGATAATCAGTCCTCCTTTTGCTGCCGCAAGAACCCGACACACTGGCTGTACAAACAATAGTACCTCGGGTACCGCCCTCCACCATCACACGCGCCGCGTGTTTCACACACGCGGCCATTCCACGTACGTTGATCGCAAATAATCTGTCAAAGGCTGAAAAGTCAAGATCAAGAACGGTCTGATCAGAATTACTCACAATCCCTGCATTGCTAAACATGATATCTAGCTGCCCGTAATTTTGGACCGTTGAATCAACTAAGGCTTTGACTTGATATTCATTGGTCACATCACAGTGCGCGTAGTGGCACTTATCAACGCCAATAGATGTGGCTACTTGTCGGCCTAATTCATCTTGAATATCAGCAATAACGATCATACGGGCACCGTGATCAGCGAAAAGACGCGCCGTGGTTTCTCCGATGCCGCTTGCGCCGCCGGTGATTATGGCCACTTTGCCTTCAAGTTTGTTCTTGGCGTTACACACGGAGGAATCTGCCATCACGATGAAATGACAAATATCAGAGCACACAAAGTAAGATCATATTTTAAGCGTCTTCCCTCATCTGTGGCTAAAGCTAAGTGTCAGGGTTGATAAATACTAAATTCGTAGGTCGTTGGGGCCCACAATTGGGCAAATTTCAACCTTCCAATCCACGTTTTTTTCAAATGAATTGTATATATATATGTACTACGTTGGATGAAAATTCACGAATTTGACTTTTAAATGAGAAATAAATGCAATGAATCAACAATACGATTACGAATGCCCTAAAATCCGTGTACGAAAGGGCCCTGGGCATTACATGGATAACCCGGATCCACAAAACGCTTAGGAACATGTTGTGAAGCCGGAATAAAGTTTGCAGTTGAAATGATGACTTCTGGTGCAGCCTCTACACCTCAACGAAGAGCGGAATCTGAGCGATTACACCCAATGTCTTTTTCTAGCCTTAAGCCAAAGTAGTCAGTAGTCACTGTTTGGGTAAAATATCATCTGAGTACTCGAGGCCTTGAATTTCGAGTAAGAGGCGCTCGAGGCAGTGCTGGTTCGAGCGAGTCGGGACGTGAAGGCTGGTCGAGGTTGAGAGCTCGCTTGCACTGCTCGAGGTCGTCACTCGGTCGAAGGCGGTCGAGGTCGAGGCTCACTGCACTGCTCGAGGACGTCATACAGTCGAGGTGGTCGAGGTCGGGAGGCTCGCTGCTGCTCGGGGACATCCTTATGGTCAAGGCTGGTCGAGGTCGAGAGCTCGCTTGCTGCTCGAGGTCATCATACAGTCGAGGCTGGTCGAGGTCGAGGCTCCTTGCACGTCTTTCACGCTTCATGGACATCCACGAGCACGGTGGCGAGGACCAGGCTCATGGCGACCAGGCCATTTCTCGGAATCTTGGCACACCTTTTAATGTCTGCGGGGCCCACGTGGCTTGGTGATGATCATTGCTTGGGTGGTAGGCCTGCGCCTCCAGTGGTGTCGTCGTTCACTAGCGCCTTGCAGACGTGGTGATCTGTCACGTGAATCGGGTTAAGGGGACGGCAGCTCATCCACAGGGAATATTCAGCCGATCGCGGTTGTCGGAGGGACCGGATACCACTAGCGTGGGAGTGGACGACTGGAAAGGAAAAGGCGGGAAAAGCAGTATAAAAGGAAGCGAAGGAGAGCGGCACGAGGGTTGGAACTTCAATTGACGGAGGGTTGAAGATTTTAACTCTCGGAGGGTTAGCGATTTTCATTGACCAAGGATCATAAGCTAAAAGCAGGTTCTTGATTCTCATCCTCTCATCGATTCTCTACAAAACACCATACTTATCGAAAAAGGGCGATATAATACCCTTTCGTCTTTCAGGTCTCCTACCTGAGGAGATACCAAAAGAAACCGATTCTTGACTTGGCGTCGGAGGGTTCTCGTGGAAACGCCGGCGACCCACGACCGGTTTTACGTGAGTGCGGTCAGGAGACCATCTGTTCGAAGAAGGCAGTGGAGCAGGACGAAGGGGCAATCCTGCTCGAGCTTGTCGCGGCGGAAGGATCGAGTCTTGTTTGAATCCATGACGGAAGGTTCGAGACGTTCTGCTTCGAGTTGTTTGGAAGTCTTGTTGGAAAGTTCGAGAACCTTGTTGAGGCAGCGTGAAAAATTGCATCAGACATCTTTTGGCGCCGTCTGTGGGGATCGGCCTGAAGCCCGATTTCTAATACATTGAAGACACGCAAAAACACAGCGATGAGGGAAGCAGTAGAAGAGGTGCAAGTCTGAGGAATCGATGACTACGAGAGAAGTGGCCAATGAGGCCCAGAGCAGGGAGATCGAGGAAAGGATGGATCGGATGGAAAAGCAGTTGAAATTATGACATCCACTATTACGAGAATTCGGGGAAGGACGGAGAAAAGCACTAGCGATGTCCGGAGTCGGTCGAGGAATGCTCGTGTTCGGAAAGCGGGAGATGAAGCCCAGACCTGGGGCACCGAATGTTGCGGTGAGAGAAGAAGCGAACATGGAGGAAGGGGTCTGCCAGACGTTTGCGGAGGCAGCTGACCTCTCGTCTGCGGAGGAGTTGGAGGGAGAGTGCAGCAGTTAGGCGCGAGTGGTGGAAGATCTTGGAGGCAAGAAAGAGTCAGTGGCGAATAATCTTTGGACAATGAATCTCCTCTCTCGCCGGAGATTATGGGTGTCACGATACCACGTGACTTTCGACTTCCGGATCTGCGATATTCGGGAAAGAGTGACCCGTTAATACACGTAGGCGGTTCGATGACTGGCGAGGTGCAAGGTGCAGTCGGCCTGACGAGGTCGCGAGGCCTTCCAGCTCAGCTCTAGAGGAAGAGGCGAGAGAATGGTCTGCATGAGCTCCAGGGGAAGTATCTTGAGTTTTGAGCAGGATGTGCGGGAGTTCGCGGAACAATTCCGAGGCGCGGTGACCACGAGGATGACATGATGGGTTGTCGAGTGAGGCGAGAAAGAAGGAGAGTCCCTCGGGAGTTTATCAAAAGATACCGTAGATCGGTCCTAGATCTTGGTGCGTTCGACCATCCCGAGCTACAGGGGATTGAAAGAGGGTGTTCGGATGGGAGACCATGGTATAACTGCGAAGTCGCTTGATCAGATTCATATTCGAGACGCGTCTGAACAAATAAAAGCTGGACATGGTAATTGAAGAAGAAAAGTGCATGGTGAGGAGTGAACAAGTCCATTGGAGCAAGGCGGAAGGAGAAGGAGTCTGCCAGGGACCACGAGCTCAAGCGGCGAGGCCAAGGCGACCACTATCTGACCCGTGTCGGAGAGTTCCCCAGCGCGGATGGTTCCCAGACCACCCATGAGGTCTCGAGCCGGGATCGCGAGAGAATATCAGCGTCGTGATGGCCGTACATCCATGACCGACCAGGAGTAGACTGAAGTGAGTCATGCTGAGGGTGATCGTTCTTGCCACCCGCGAAAGCTTCAGGGGATAGGGGCGGTCAGTCGTGGAGCAGGCCACAGCTACAGACGATATCTGAGTGAAGGTATCTCTTGAAGAGATACTTGAGTGGGTGGGGGCGTGGTGCTTGAGCCCTCAGCCAGTGATGACCACGCTGACCGGCAGGCGGAGCGAGGCGATTCTGCCGTTTCCATGGAGACCGTGGTCACATCGCATCACGGTCTGGTGATTTGAAAAACCGGTGAAGATTTAGTCGAATCGATACCGGATGAGTTATAGAAGGAGGGCACCGGTGGTTGAACAACGGTGAGGAAGGTGACCGGGCCTATGAAATGAATCCGGAACCACCATCCACGAGGGTAATTTCAGGTGGACCAGCGATGGTAGGAAGTTCAGCGAGGCCGAAAAACTATGCGAGATATCTTCTTTGTCGGTAGAAGTCATGTTCGTTGCTCACTGCTGACCAAAAGGCCGAGGTTCGGCGGTGCCGATCATGTGGACGAGATGAAGATGGGGAGGGTCTTTGTACCCCGTGAAGATGCTACAGTGGTGAAAGCCGGCATGTGAACAAGGAAGTTGACCAGAATCTTTGGTTGACTCGGGGAGCTCGGTAGATATTCTTTTAAATCCACACTCGAGGATTTAGGAATATGACGTGAGCCTCGAGCATCTGAGCACTTCCTTGAAGGGATTCGGGGAGGAAAGCTAATACCACAGGAATCATCAAGTTGGCGGTAACCGTGGGCTCGAAGCCTTTCGAGAAGAATATGATCTTTGGATTCGTGGTGGTAGATGAAACCCGGCCCGTACGAGGCGATTCCAGGAGGCCATTTATGAGGATCGACCGATGCGTCTTTGTCGACCCATTACTTAGCTACAAGTCTGCAAGTAAATGGAGTTTATAGGGGTCGTGAAAGGCGACGAAGGGTGGCGAGAAGCTACTTCTGTTATTGCTGCAAGAAGCTATCACGGATCACCTCGCTAGACACGAGGGAGAATCGAGAGCAGGCGAGAGCCGGTTGAGAAGTTGGAGGAGCTCGGGGTGATAGCGGAAGATCCAGGAAGAAAGTCCGGATCGGCTCGGGCCTTAGCGGCGATTGAAGGAAAAGTTGGTGGAATGTCTGCGAGCACCGCGGATGTGTTCGCATGGACGCGTGATGATATGCGGGATCGATCCGAGTGGCGTGTCGCGGTGGCGATGCGGAAAGATGCTTGGCCGGTGAAGCGAAGACACCTCGCTCGATTGCAAGCCCGGCGGTTGTAGCTGCAGAAGACACCTCGCTCGATTGCAAGCCGGCGGTTGTAGCTGCGAAGACACCTCGCTCGATTGCAAGCCGGCGGGAGTAGCGATGAGACACACCTCGCTCGATTGCGGGCCGAGCAAGAAGAGCGTGGGGAAGCGTAAAGGCAGCGGGTTCGACCCGTCACTGCGAGTTTCGGTCTTATCTCGCTCACTCAAAGACTAGAGCGGGGGCTGGTGTTTGGGTAAAATATCATACGGGCCCTCGAAGCCCTTCAAGCTCGAGTAAGAGACCTCGAAGACGACCTAGTTCGAGCGAAGTCGGGACATCAAGGCTGGTCGAGGTTGAGGCTCTTGCACGCTCGAGGTCGTCCTCGGGTCAAGGCGGTCGAGGTCGAGGCTCGCACTGCTCGAGGACATCATACGGTCAAGGCTGGTCAGGTCGAGAGCTCCTTGCACGCTCGAGGACATCCTTATGGTCGAAGGCTGGTCGAGGTCGAGGCTCCTTGCCTGCTCGAGGTCATCCTTACGGTCGAGGCGGTCGAGGTCGAGGCTCCTTGCACATCTTTCACCTTTCATGAGACATCCACGAGCACGGTGGCAGGGCCAGGCTCATGGCAGCCAGGCCAGCTTTCTCGGAATCTTGGCACACCTTTTAATGTCCGCGGGGCCCGCATGGCTTGGTGATGATCTCATTGCTGGTGGCGAGCTGCGCCTCCATGGTGTCATCATTCCTAGCGCACTTGCAGGCATGGTGATCCGTCCACGTGAATCGGGTTAAGGGACGGTAGCTCATCCACAGGGAATATTCCGCCAATCACGGTTGTCGGAGGGACCGGATACCACTAGCGTGGGAGTGGACGACTGGAAAGGAAAAGAGCGGGAAAAGCAGTATAAAAGGAAGCGAAGGAGAGCGGCACAGGGTTGGAACTCTAATTGTGAGAGGGTTGAAGATTTTAACTCTCGGAGGGTTAGTAATTTTCATTGACCAAGGATCCGTAAGCTAAAGCAGGTTCTTCGATTCTCATCCTCTCATCCGATTCTCTCAAAACACCATACTTATCCAAAAAGGGGCGATATAATACCCTTTCATCTTTCCGGTCTCCTCACCGAGGAGATACCAAAAAGAAACCCGATTCTTGACTTGGCGTCGGAGGGTTCTCGCCGGAACGCCCGGCGACCCGACCGGTTTTACGTGAGTGCGGTCAGGAGACCATCGTTCGAGAAGAGGCAGTGAGCAGGACGAAGGGGCAATCCCTGCCGAGCTTGTCGCGAGCGGAAGGATCGAGTCTTGTTTGAATCCATGAGCGGAAGGTTCGAGACGTTCCTCGCTCGAGTTGTTTGGAGATCTTGTTGGAAAGTTCGAGACTCGCTGAGGCACGCGTGAAAAATTGCATCAACAGTCACTGTTCTTTACTGCGACCAGTTGCAAGTATTGGCGTGTTGGGGGGTTGAGCCGCATTAGTAGCGCATCTTCCCTGTTCATAGAAAATCTTCCTACGACCAGTCGGCAGCTTATGTTACATTTGCAGGAAGTAACAGCAACGACATGACCACCTTTTCACCTGTACTCTATTTCAGCAAAACTTGGTCATCATCCGTTGGATTTGAAAATCGCACATCTAACGATCTACAGTGGCAGACTTTTTGTTACAGAAAATATAGCAGAGGCGCTGCCGACAAATATCTCATCACAAAATATCGTACCGTAAGTATTTCATATCTAAATTTTTTTGTGTCAACCTTTTTATCCTATCAATTTTTTTCCCAGTAAACATATAAATCTGATCACGAGATCAATAATCTCAAATTAAATAGTATCAAATAAAAAATAATATGTGTAGTAGTTTTTTATCACATTTAACAACTTCAAACTCAAAACCTCCATTTATGAACTTGATGGAGCTATAAGCTAAAGATGAAAAAAGAATTTTTTTTTTTTTGCACACATATTAAACACAAACTCACCACCAAAACCCTATTTAAAATTACTTTTTTTTTCACACATATTAAACAATTTTCTTGATTTTTATTTGTGTAAGCTGGATTGCTAAATTAGGGCATTAGTTGGGCTTGAAATATGTGAAAAAAATTGCAATCTCGATCATCCAATTTGCGCTGAATCTAATGATTCAAAATACTGATGACTTAGTTTACATGCATTTCACATTGTTATGCTTGGAATTGAGCATGCGTTTTTTCTTTCACACATGGGCTTCGAATTAATGCCAAATGTGATTAGTGAGATTAATGTCGCATTTTTTTTTCTGTTATATTTAAAAATATTGTTTCTTATTTTCAGAGATAATAATATGATAACCAGTCAATTAGGAAACAATGCCCAACGATCGAACACCTTACCTTATTAAGAAAACGTATCCATATTCCATTCAAAAATTCTATTTAACTACTCTTTCAATTTTATTATTTTTATAAGGGATTTATGTTCAAACCGAGATGCCTTATTTTTATTTTTTCACTAACAATTATTTACATGATTATATCCCATAACTTATCAAATATTGTGTCTTTTTGCCAATTATTTAATTTAGTGGGTCTATTCTTTTTAAAAAAAAAAAAATTAGTGGGTGTATTAGTTTCCTCCAATATTTCAAAGTTATTGATATACAAATTTTCAAATTAAAAAAAATTTGGAGTCTTCGTTAAACAAAATATGAATAATGAAAATGAAAATTGGCGAGAAGGATGTTATGAATAGATTTTTTTTTTTTTGTAGCTTATTAAAAGAAAAAGTTCTATTTTCCTTTTAACCTTATATTTAAAATGTTTAAGAACAATAAAAAGTAAATTTATATGACTGACAATACCTCTCACAAATTTTTTGTTTAACAAAATGAAAGTTACATTATATGTCTAAATAAAGGAATGTATGGAACAAAATTTTCACTATTTTTGTTTAATATTTAAATAAGGGGAGGGATCCCTTAACTTAAATTTTTTACTTTAAAAAGTTTTAATATTTATCAATATTCACCTACAATTGGATTGAGTTGATTCAAATGATGAAATCTTTAGTAACTTTTTTAGTTAAAAAAAAAAAGTTATTTAAACGAGCTTTTAATGTGTTTAAAGCATTGTAAAACACTTTACTGAGTTATAAAAGTGCTGAATTCACACAAAATATCGAAGATTGCAGTTTGCAACTTAATGACATTTGTCTTTAGGAAGATTTCCACATCCTACGGGTGAGCATAAACCAGTTCGGTGAGGTTTTACTCAAAAACCAAACCGAAACGAACCCAATTGGTAATTTTTAAAATTTTCACTTAAATTTGATTATTGTTTTAGTCCAAGTCAATTATAATCAATAATTATGAAAAACACTAAAACGATTGATTTTTGGTTTGGTTTGGTCTAAAATTTAAATCGATGTGTTCATGTTTTTTGAATCAACCAGATCGACCTTTACCATTTACTCACTAATGTTCTCATAATACTTCATTATTCTCCTAACATCAAACCTTTAATGGAAATGTATAATTTTTACTTTAACTTAATTTTTTTTTTCATAAAATTATTCTCAAACAAATTTTCTCTAAATTTATAAATTCTTCTCATTTTGCATACTGAACATTCCAATATATAGATAAAATAACATACATAAAGTATTCAATGAAGAAATTAAAAAAATTAGAACATAATTTTATCGCAAAAATCAATCATTGCTAATATTTTTATATATTTGTAAAAGATATTTGATTCAATAATTTGGACTTAAGGGCCAATTTGAGATTGCAGTAGCCGATTAAATAAATTGTATCTGCTATGCGAATGAAATAAGCTGCTAATTAAAAAAGTAGTTTGGTGTTTGATAAATTGTGTTGTTGCGGTATTTATTATATAATTCAAATAAAATAAAAAGTAATATTTATTACATTCACATTAAGTTAATTTTAGAGAAAACATACAGTAGTTGTGGCCGTAATTTAATTGTGGCGATAATATGATATCTAATGATTTATAGAAAAATAAGATATAATTATCTTTTGTTAAAAAAATATGATGACTTATTTAATAAGCTTTTATATATATATATAAACCTCTGTTTTTAAAAGTTGTTATCAAAATAAAATATAAAATAAAATAAGTTGTTTTTACAAAATTTGTCAAATACTATTTTTATAAAAAATTATTAAATAAACACCTTATTGAATTTTAACCTCAATCCTAAACAAGCCTAAATAAACATGGGAAAGTGTTAAGTGATTTTTTTCTACAATTAATATGATAAAATTGTTGATATGCCTATCAAATAATGCCACATTATTATTTGAGATTCAAACTCACACATTATTTACCTGTAGTATCTTTCTTTTGCTAAAATTTCCTTTTTGTTTTTGGCAACATTTAAGTTCTTTATGCAGTAATGGGTCCAAATTGTAAACTAACGCTAACTAATAGGAAATCATTTTTCCTTTTTGTTTTAGGTAATGTTTAATTTCTTTATGCCCTAATGGATCAGAGTTTTCAACTAAACCTAACGAATTAGGGAATCCTAACATTTAAAGGA
Organism: Murraya koenigii; assembly: GCA_025617385.1. Classification (NCBI taxonomy): domain Eukaryota; kingdom Viridiplantae; phylum Streptophyta; class Magnoliopsida; order Sapindales; family Rutaceae; genus Murraya; species Murraya koenigii. The sequence continues at coordinate 2,274,499 of CM046817.1, read as the reverse complement.
AAGGTAGCCCTGTATTTCCTGTACTTTCCATTAGTTAATTAATTGCATTGCACTTACCAAATTAATCTCAGCATGGATACTCTGCTTCTTCATCTCCTCATCCTCATGTCCAGTTAGCACCTTGTTTCTCGCATTTCAAGGAATCTTGTTCACATCCCCAAACATACAATGGAGTGTGCTTGCCTTGTGCACAAACTGTAGGCGAGGGACACGGCTTGTCGTTTAATTACATGCTCAAGGGTTTAGAGTTCAGCAAAGATGAAGTTACCCGTTTGAAAAGAATGAACTCAGAGATTTTGTTTGGGCAGAATAAACTCCAGTTAGTTCTGGATTTAGATCATACCTTGCTGCATACAACGGACATGGACATGTTAGCTACTGAAGATCATGATTATTTGATGAAACGAGTAGGTTCTTCGTCAGACGGCGGTGACCTGTTTATGATGGGTGATGGGTTGTTATTGGTCAAGTTAAGGCCTTGCATTCGAAGTTTTCTCAACGAAAGAGAGCAAGATGTACGATATTTACAGATGTACCATGGGGAACCGACCCTACGCAGGGATGATAGCTAAACTGCTTGACCCTAAGCATGAGTACTACATCAGCTCAAGGTTGATCACATGCAAAGCCTTTGAAGAAACGGGAAAGAAGAATCTGGTTTTGGTCCATGGGCAAGAACGGGGTGTTGTTATGGTTGATGAAACGGAGGAGGTTTGGAAGGATCGCAAGGAGAATCTCGTACTTTAAAGAGGGAATAAGAAAGAGTCAGAATAATGATCAGAAATCTTATTCCGAGAGGAAGAGTGATGAGAATGAGTTGCATGGGGCACTTGTGAATGTTCTGCGAGTCCTGAAAGGCCGGAGTTCATGAGTTGTTTTTTGAGAATCCGGAGAACCTTGTTTGGGGGAGATGTTAGGAGTCTCCTGGGCAAAATTCGGAGGCAGATTCTTGCAGGCTGGACATTGCTCTTTAATATCGGTGATGGTGGCCCTCAGGAATTTTAATTACTAAGGTGGGATGGCTGAGGAGTTGGGTGCTGCATGCACGGATGTACACGACTCGTCGGTGACGCATGTGGTCTCAACAAGGCAAGCAACGGAGGGCCGTCGGTCAGCCGTGGAACATAACAACTTTCTCGTGCATCCGCGATGGATTTTTGCTGCTTATTATCTGTGAAGCAGGGAGGCAGAGAATTATTATTTTCCACTTTAGTCATTTTTTATTTTAAAGTTGGCAGCATGAACAAATTTATCTTTTTGAAGAAGAATAATTAACAATCATGCAGAATATTCTGCAGATGGACAAATTGTAATTTTTTTTGACAGTATTAAATTAATACAAACATCAACTTATTATTTTTAAGGAAATGAAATTAGTAGCTGCAACTAGAAACTCAGAATCTCGAGATGCAAGATTACAACATGTTTCAAATAAGACTATCGAATATGATAATTAAGAAATAGCTTTACAAAAAATGAACAAGTGAATTAATTTTGTAAATAATTAATAAGGACTTAGAATTTGATTGTATCTTACGTTCCTGGCATATAAATATATTATTACCAGCCAAGATTATTTAGAATCGCATATACTCCGAAAACTGCATGTGCTTGAGTGAACATTTTTAATTGGAACTAAAATACACACCGTCCCAAAAGAATTTGATAACGCACGACATCTATCTACATTGAGAGAAAGTGAATGATTAATACTTCCAAGGACAAGAAAAATTAGTATTCGATTTTTAAACGCTATTTAAGTTGTGGTTCACTTGCGAAATTTACAATTTGGGTTAGATTTTGAAAACCGAATATTTTTTTCTTTTAATGGTCTTTTGGATTGATATTGAAAACATAGAGAAAGTTTGGTAATTAACTCAAACTTTAAGAACGACTCATTAGAACTTTAGCATGCTAAAATAGTCGATAATAAACACGGGTAAACCGGACTTTAAACCACTTAAGTGAGATGTAGGGGTACAATTGTCATCTTATGTTTATGTTAATGTTTCTACTAATTTTTTTAACGGTGAAATTTAATTGACAATAAAATTGAATGTGACTGGAGATCGTGTAAAATGGGGGTCAAAATCGATTTTGCATTCTTTTTTTATTTTTCTAATTTTGAAAAACCACTAGTCTTAGATTATGTAAGAATGTTAAAGGCAGGTCATTAAAGATATGCGTCGTATATCCCGTACGACGTGACGGTTTACAAATTGACACTAGATAGACAAGTCAGAAAGGGTTTACAAAACGGAGACAGTAATTTCTGAGATTGAGATGAACTCAAGTGGCTCGGCTCAACTCAGCTCTTGGGTTTTTGGGGTTTTAACATGTCAAATTGCCACCGGTTTTACCTGTTGTCACAACAAAGGCATCACTGTCACCGTCAATCTTTAGTTGTTCATCTCAAAGTACTTAGTACTTTCATTTTGCCCGCAACTTTATGCAGCAATCTTAGGACTTTATAATGGTTATTTACTTTAAGAATTCTTAATTCAAGCACTCTCTCTCTCACGCAAAGATCTCAAGGACTTGATACTTATGGTTTTTAGCAGCCACAAGTAGTATTGTATGTATCAGTATTGCCCACAGGCACAGGCACATGCATTGAGCCAACAAACTTTTATGTTAGCCATCAACTGCCTGTATTAGGTATATTATGAGGAAGGGGAGTCAGTAAGTCCCAGTTGTCATGAATAGAGCTCTTAGCATGCTTTGCAAGAGTCACATAAATTACCCGCAAAAGAAAATTTCATTTATCGGAATTAAATCTTCAATTTTTGCTCAAAACAGCTTGCCAGATATTGCAGATCAATGATAATATTTCAAATAGCCAACAAATTATCAGGAAGCAACCAGCCAACAACCAAAAATATTTGATGATTACAACATCTTGTATACACGATGTGCTGATAGGGGCTAACAACTTGCCATAAACAAATTACTTTATAACATCTACGAGTGTGGCAGCAATCTCCTACTGCAGCCAGGCATTTTCGGGTTGCCTGCCCAAACAACAAAGCGATGTTGCTCATCTCATAAACTTTCAACTGGGCCTCATGTTCAGAACATGTTACATAGCTCAAATCACATTCACAACAGCTTGTATCTGACTGGAAAATTTCAACTCATCTTCTGAAATGTTGCTGCTTTTTCCTCATCCAGTGGATGGAGTTAGGAAGCTGCCAACAATGGGGAAAAAAATATCGGTGAAACCCAACATGACTTACAAAGATATTAAACTTTGTTTATTTTAGATCAAGCTCTACACAAATCTGAAACCCACATTTCAGACTAAGATTTCACATTTCACTCATGCAACACTGTTGATCACTTTCTCTGTGTCTCCATCTGCCACCTGGTGTCCAACAGATACAAACACTGAAATAGTCATCAGGTTAGGAGTTAAGTTCCCGAGAGAAGTCAGACTAGACTGACCACTATAAGCAGAATTTTACAGCAAAGTAGCCAAAAATATTCAGTACTTCTACAACCAATGGAATGATCATGTTTAACATCTTTAGAAACACCAGAGTCCAATATGAAACAGTGTCGGAATACCCATGCTCAAGTTCTGATGATAACTTTGTCATAGCTAGCATGACTGAATCTTTTTCAGCAAGTTTAAAAGAAACCATGTCAAAAACTGTATTTAATATTTTGAACCAAGTTAGAGAAATAATTCAAATTTTCCCAAGCTCTAAATATCTTGTAAAGAAAAGATCATCTTTGTTTAACACATCTTGGCAGGGAAACAGAGGTCCAACAGACATCACATAGACAATGCAATATTCAAAGACACTGGGGAGAGTAAGACACACACACGCACACATGCAAGCACACTTGCGTTTTAAAAACGAGCCCTCTAAAACCCAAGAGAATGATCTACAAAATAAACACATGCATTATGCAATAATCGAAATTGAAATGAAAGAAACCAAAAACCAGTAAGCCAAAAGTGTCAATAGGCGCATTATTCAATCTAAAGTTAGATAAGTGACCTTCAATATCACGATTCTGCTTTGGCTTCCATAGAACAGGATGAGTTGATAATCCCAAAACACCTGGAATGAACTTTATCTATTATCATCAAAGAAAATAAGATAATTAAACCAGTGTGCAGTGGCTTTACATCAACTGTCTCATTTGGAGAGCATTGAATGCTGCTAATGCCCCATTTATTATGCCAAGGGAAAGGAGGTAAACCCCAGCATCATCTTTAGACCTTTGGAAGCAAGGCATGCATGCCTCCAACATTGGCCCTGGAAAATGCAGGGATGATCAATAACATGTCCAAAATGAAATATTCCAATGCTATCAAATGGTATCAAGAAAAACCACCCATGTAATAAATTAGATCCAACAGCATCTGATAAACAAATCACTAACATCCTTAACTTTTGAGATGATACAAATGAATGAAAGGATGCAGCAATAAGCAATTTCATTAGCCAGAAAATACAATAGGTATCAATGTTAAAGCCTCATACCCAAAACAAACACCCAGTACGCAACCAAAAAGCTCCCATATTTTTGTGAAACATTTCATTAATCAACATGCCTGGCACTGTAGCAAATGGGAGACCTCTATCCAATATTTATGCGTACATATGAACAAAGTAAAATATTTGCTAGTCATCCTGACCTCCAGAACATCAAAAACACAAGCATTGCTATTGGCAAGTCGAAGCAAATCCATTGGAGTATTGAGTCAAAAATTATTATTCAACAATCATCCTCTCATCACATTTACAAACAGTTCCAAAACTACAAGTGAATCATAGAAAGAGCATATTCTTATAAGCTGCCAGTTATTCAGTACAACATAGTCACCACTAAACCATCTAAGGCTGCAAAGATATTCAAGATCTTAATTTTTAGATTACAACAAGAATGCTGGAAAATAAATAAACAATGATAATGAGAATGGAAATATCTACTTTTATTAGGATTATTCATACAAAATTTCCAAGTTACAACTTTCCGCTGTCTATGTAATTGCAAGTATTAACAAATTTGATAACGCTACAAAAGTTGACAATTAAAGCTGATTCTTACAAAATAATGTGTCCCCATAGGCAATTAAAGAAGATTATGTTTTCAGAAAGGAAAAAAGTAGAACCCGTAAACTTATTATTCACTAATGTGAAGGTTTGTACCAGATATTAAATTCCTTAGCTCCATCAAATGTTCATCATTTGTGATGTGAAGTGTAATGCGGAGATTCGTCAATAAAGCTTCTTGTGCCCAACTCAAGGGACCAGAAGCATACAATGCCTCTAGAGTACAACGATAAGCATGCGACTCTAAGCTATGGATTCTTGCAGCTACATCCTCTCCTAGAGGAAGGGGCATTTTCTCTTCCTCATCTCCACGGCAAGAAAAAGATTCAGCATCACTATGAAGGGGATCTGCATCTTTAGAACAACCTGCTAAAAGACGACTAGACAAATCACTCGTACTGTCACTAATAATACTACAACTACCAACAGAGCATATATCACTATCAGAATCACTAGCTTCTGAGCTCCTTCCATAAGAACAATCAACAACACAATATGGTTTTCTCCTCGCTGTTTTATAAAAGCCATTTGTTTGATGGTTAGAGGAAGTATGGATGCATGTTTCACCGAGACTTTCTCGTGGGTTAGCAACAGCATCTACCTTTTCAAGTAAGGAGGATGGTTCAATTGCTCTCCTCTTCTCAATGTTTCCAGTACATGCTTCAGCAGCAGAGGACACAAATGGAGAGGCTCTTTTCAATGTTCTAGCTGAGACAGCATGCGACTCCTCGAAATCAGTGGTGTTTTCACCAGCTTGCATAGATGGAGTATTAATCTTCTTAGGAAAGTTTGGTGTTGTCACCCTGTTGGACTTCACAATATCTGAACACCCTGAACCCTGTGAATAATAGTAGCCAGCAGACAATTAGTTATAGGCTAAAAATGACTATAGCAAAGACAGTGAAATTGGGGGAAGAGGCATGACAAAGTCGAGATGACTAAACAAGACTCAACTGGTTAGAACATAGCCAGACAACAACCATTCAAGTATACATAATTGTAATATTAGAAGTTTCATGGCCAACTAATCACAATAAATGACAAAGATGAAGAACTCAACTCCATCAAACAAAAGATAGGAACGATCACAAAAGACAATGAAAAACTGTATAAAAGCCCTCAAAATATTTTCAAAAGAATTTCCCCAACACAGAAATGAGAAGTACAAAACATTGAAAAAACAAGAGTAAGACAAATAAAGTGATTAAAAAAATGGGCAAATTTTACCTTTCCAATCACAACCCATTTATCATCCTGCCAAGATTGCCGCACCCTGATGTTTGATTTGTGAGTTTGGAATTCCCTTGAAGACCCAAGTAACCTAACTGAATAGCACTCCCCACCCAGAACCTTCAAAACTGTAGCAATTTTCCAGGAAAAATCATCAAACACCTCCACCAGGTCGCCAGCCATCCAACACGTCACACACTGCACAGGTGGAGGACAGGGCCTAATTTCCTTCCTTGACACCCTCTCCTGAGCTATTTCATTGGTCTTGCCTGAGTAATAAGCATATCCAACAGTGTAATTGTGCCCATTGCCTGATAGAATCACAGCACAACACCAAGCACCAGAAGGAACCTCGCTTTTAAAAACCTCAACTTGGCTCCCTTTCTTGAATCTCATGATGACTTGCAATATCTGCAATAACCAACAAAAAATACATCTCAATAAGATGTCAACATAACATATACTAATTCACACCACTAAATCATAAAACAATTAATAACTACTGTTTATGTCTTTAGCCTAGTATCTCATATTAAATAAAGTTCTACCAAAAAACAAAATTGAGATCTTTTTATTCACAAACGAAAATCACGATCAAAATTTCAATCCCGCAAAATCTATTTCTGTTTTTTAAAACAGTCTTAATAACATTCCTAAAACTTTTTCAATTTGATGACAATATCATCCCAAATATCTCTAATATTTTCTTCAAAAACTAAAAAAACAACTTAAAAAGAATCTCAAAAGAGCACCAATCAATTAATCAAATCAAAACGAACTAAATTATATAAATAATCCAAGTTGATCACACAGTCACAAAATTAAATAACTTAGTAATAAAGCAAAAACTATATTTTTTTAGCAATCTTAGAAACATCGATCTTTCAAAAGAATAAATAAATCATTAAACACGTAAATAAATAAATGTCAGATAAAAAGTGAACAAAATTTAAAGTGCGGCAATCAAAACCCTAATTTTTTCTTTTACCGACCTTTGTACTTTGATCGCACGAAGCTTGATTGAAGAAAGAATCAGTTTTAGATCTTTGAGTGCTTCTCTGTGAGATATAATTTGCAATGTCTCCGTTGTGTTTCGTGTTTTAGGGTTTCTAAATTGTGAAGAAGAAAATACAGAAAAAAAAAATATTTATTTGCCGATGAGTAATTATTAATTTTTTAATATACAAATAGTTTTTAATACTTGGGATTAAAGCTAAATCCCAACCAGAAAAAGGTCGAGTGCGCGGTGCGCATACCACAGTGACAGCGATGTTTGTTCACGCGCATTTGGGTGCGTGAAAGCACGCTTTTATATATTGGTTTTTTTTTTTTTGAAAAAACACATTTGGCAAAATAAAAATGTTTAAAGTTGTGTAAAAAAATAATCAAAGCCTACCTACTTGGTTTTATTTTTATTGAATATTGGGATAAAAAAATTTATTTGATCTAATTGTTTGGTGGTAAAACATTTGTGTAAGAAGAAGTTCAAATCTCATGTATGTAAAATAGCTAAAGATTTTTTTATATGTATATAATTTAATGTGCTTGAGCTTAGATAATATGTATCACAAATCTATTATATTGTAATACAATATCTAAAAAAAAATTCGTATATCAATTGATTAAATGAAAAATCTTTTAAGTGATACAAAAATTTTGAGATTAAATCTCATTATAATGAGTAACGAAAAATTTAAAAATTTTTTAAAAAAGAGAGAGAGTGAGAGAAATCAGTTTATTCGTTTAAACTCAAATATGAATTCTTAGTTAAGTTTTAAAAATCATGTGCATATGTAAAATATTGTCAAAAACCTTATTAAAGATAACAACTAATTTTTCTACTAAAATAGTTATTCTTTACCTAATCCATTAAAAAATATGTGACACCACAAACAAATATCCTTTAAAAAATGTTTTTATTAAGAATGAATACGATGCCTTTAAATTCGGGTAAGTTGTGTTTACCAAACTAATGATAGAAAGAGTTGGTATTCTCAAGCACGCATGAGTCTTTATTTGGTGTGAACAACTTGGCAAGATCTTCTTAATTCTTCCTATAATACAAATGAATGTCTAAATCAAGTTATAAATCGTCAGCTAGGCCATTGGCTCTGGCTGAATGGTATAACACTCTTTCCTCCAAATTTGGAGCAACAATTCGAGCACTCATCGGGACTCATTCCTCATTTCGTACGACTCTACGCATTTAAATTATGGGTACATTTCCCCATCAAAGTAGTCAAGACATTATTCTTATTATTGTCTGTTTCTTTCTCCTACAGGATGTTGTTTTTGCAATGCAATTTGACAATGGTCATAATCGTACACAGAATTGTCTGGCTTAGGGATCTGGTTCGCATGCTGAGAATCAAGAGATACCAGACTTTGAAATTGAAGCAGATGATGTATCATAATATCATATCAACTGAAAACACCAATATTATGTATTCAAGAGACAGATAAAACAAATGATTGACTGAAAATCTATTAAAAGATAATAGTTTGGTAGTAAGACATCCTTGGCCAATATATGAAATGGTTATAAATCAAATGTTCATTGTTTAACTCAACTGCGTACCATCAACATTCGAAGCAGACTCAAAAACAACAAAGTCAAAACTGCAAATGAAAGTGTTGTGTACATATTATCAGAGACCAAGAAATTTAAAAATTTGGTACAAATAAAGTTGCACCGACTTGTACTCAGTAACTAGTAAGACTGCAGATTACATACACGAATTGAGCATTGTCCTGCTTCTATGACTCAGGGGAGAGATTAAAGAGCTGAATCTAGAATTTAAAATAAATAATTATACCAAAATAAAAATCAGGAAGTTAACTACAAACCGATTAACTGACTTGAGCTTCTGATTAGCGCTTTTCTGTAGTTTGCGTCATCCTCAGCAGTTCATGCAGCTCGATCCTCATGCTGTATCGTCTACTACAGGGCTGCAATTCTCTCTCTGTCGGAGACTCTCTCTTTTCTGACTTGTACTTGATCCATTAGCTGACTCGAGCTTCCGACTAGCGCTTTTCTGTAGTTAGTCATCCTGGACAGTTCAAGCAGCTCAATCCTCGTGCTGTGATGTTTTCTACAGGCTGGCATATTCTCTTTCTTTCTAGCCCACGTATCCGATCTCCACTGCTCTAAACCAAACAGATCACAAAAGTCATATCTGTTCTTTCCTTGCTCAGGCATACCTTGGAAAAAGGGGACATTCATTTGTTTGCAGTGGTTTTTAACACATAATACAGCTCATGAAGTACTTCATTGTGAAAGGATTTAATCAAAGCTGGCAGGAATTTTGAAACCAGCAAAACTTGCTCATTCAGGCAACTGAAGCTCCAGAAACAGATTTTTTCCCTTTGACTTTTCCGTTTACAAGAATATCATAAGTAGTGTCATCAGGTACAAGTCCTTTGTCAAGCATTTCATTATGCAGTCTAAAAGCCTCTTGCAAATTCCCCTCCTTAAAGTATCCAGCAATCAATGCATTAAAGATAAGAACATTCGGAGTCAGACACTTTCTATTCATCTCATTGAAAATCTTGCGTGCATTCTCTAGCTGTCCTTTACTATAAAGACCATTTATTAGAACAGTAAATATGATTATATCCGGCTCAATACCCTTGGAAAGCATCTCTGAGTAAAGATCTGATGCTGTAAGCAATTTACCCTCCTCTAACAATCCAGCAATTAAAGTAGTGTATGTTTGTAAATCACAAGGAATCCCCTCATTTATCATTTTCCTATGCATGTCAAGTGCTGCTTCCATATTACCTAAATTCCTGAAGCCGTTAATCATGCTATTGTAGACGACTGTATTTGGAGATAGCCCAACTTCAAGGAGTTCAGCAAAAAGTTTACACGCACTTTCCATGTCTCCTCTTCTGCAAAATCCATTTATAAGACTACCGTATGCAGTAACATCCAGTTGAAGACCCTCGTTTATCATCTCATTTCGCATTTTCAAAGCAAGATCAATATTATTTTTTTGGCAAAACCCATTAATCAAGATAGTGTAAGTGATAACATTTGGGGAAAGTCCACTTTCACACATCTTTCTGTAAACTGTCAGTGCAGAATTTATATCATCCTCTTTAACAAAGCCATCTATAATGCTGTTGTAAGTCAAACATTTGGGAATAAATCCCTTCTCAACCATCTTCTTCAGCTTATCCCAGGCCACAGATGTGCGACCAGCTTCGCACAAACCATTGATAATTATGTTGGATGTGTAATCTGTTGGAGAAATCTTTGCATTCTCCATTTGATCCAACACATCAAAAGCACGTTCAGCATTACCCTGTTTAAAGTACCCATCTATTAGAACAGAATATGTGAAAACATTGGGTGTTACACTCTTTTCAAGCATCTCTGAAAATACACTATATGCCTCATCCATGTTCTTTACCCTGCAATGTGCAAGGATCATGTTGTTGTAAGAAACTACACTAGGTCTTACACCACTGGACACCATCTTTTCCCATAAACTGCAGGCTTCACTTACCTCACCCCTTTTACAGAACCATGCCAAGAGATCATTATACGTGAAAACATTTGCAATGCCGCTGTCAACTGCCTCATCAAAGAGCTTGTATGCCTCTTCCAGTAACTGAGCTTTCAAGAATCCACGCAACAATGAATTCACAATAAAGACATTAGGCTTAATACACATGTGTTTCATTTGGGTGTAAAGCTCATAACCCTTTTCCACCTTCCTATTCATACAACAACCTTCAATCAACACTGCAAATGTAACCTTGTTAGGACTAAGACCATCTTTCTTAATCTTAGCAAACAACTCCAAAGCACTGCTCAAATCTCCTTGCTTGTAATATCCCTTCATCAAACTTGTTGCAACCACTACATTCATTGGCTTCCCGCAGCTCATCATCTCATCCTTAAGTCTCAATGCCTCCGTCAAATTTCCATGGTTTACACAAGCCCCTATAAGACTTGTATATGTACCCTCTGAAGGAACCCAACCCACATCTCTCATCTCCTTCAACAGTCCACAAGCTACTTTCAAATTTGGTTTCCTACACAAAGCGTGAATAACCATTCTATATGCCCTAGCATCAAGTTTTACTCCTAAAGCCTTTGCATCCCTAAAGTACTTCTCGGCTTCCTGAGTCATATCTTCTTTTAAGCACGCACGCATCATTACCCTTATTGTCACTGAATCAACACTCGTACCTTTTAGGTTCATCTTATTATAAAACTCCTTTGCATCATCAATCAAATTTCTCTGAACTAATGCATTCAAAAATAAATTCATACTTCGCAGCAAAGGAATTATATCGCGCTCTATCATCCTATTACAACACTCTACAGCGTCATTTATTCTATCAGCTCGAACATAGCTATTCAACAAGTAACTGAAAACCCGAGAATCCAAATCAAAATAAAAGCTTTTCGCACTTTCGATCAAGTGATCAATAATAGCAGCCGATGTGGGTTCTGAATCGCCTGAAACATATTGATTAAGCAAATTACGAGCATATCGATGAGACTCCGAGTCTTTCATCAAAATGTGAAGCAAAACACAAAATGTGTCAAGGCTTTTGAGGAAGCCCCGCTGCTTTTCGACCCGTTTGAAGAACTCGAAAGCCGAAATTGGCTCGTTTTTGCGGCTTAGAAGATATTTTATCACATTGGTCTGTGATAAATCAGTGGGATGAAAAGCATCTGATTCTGGGAAAATGGGGTTTCGTAGAAGATGGGAACCTGAGGTGATTTTCTCGGGAAAATTCTCGGAAACTGGAGATTCTAATGAGATGGGCCTTTCGGAGTACTGTGATTGTGAGCATATTGATTTAGGGTTTCTGAAAGAGCGGATGATAAATGGTCGGATTGGTGAAGAAGTTAGCGAAGATCTCATCTTTTCTTTATGCTTACTGGCAAACTGCTGCTGGTTTACAATTAAATCCTAAAACCCTCATCTTCACGAAACTTGTTTACTGTCTTCATTTTTTTTTTTTTTTTTAATATGTAACTTGTTCTCTTAGATGGAAAGAGACGAACTTGTAGCGGCATGGGCTGGGCTCATACAGATTTGGGCCCCCATTGTTTTCATTAAGCAGTCAGACACAGTTTTTCTTACTTATTATTATTATTTTTCTGAATTAGTTTTTCTTATTAATTTTCTCTCTTACAAACACTTTAAAATTACAAACATGAAAATAGAATTGAATTGTAAAAGAGTAAAGCTTTGATTTAAATTAAACTTTATCACAATTTATGTTTGCAGGGAAGATAATTTTGTGAAGGTTTCATAAATTATTAACTTTATGAGCATGTTAGGGAATTTTACCATTTTTTTTCAAATGGAATGTCAATTAAATTAAAATACATACGCTTAAGTTTAAAAATGGCAATGAGCACCGCCTGCAGTAATTTTACTAATATCAAAGCCGCAACCACATAAAATTTAAATTACCAACCGCATTCGTACCCGCTACGAGTTTTAATTTTTTAATAAAATCCGTCCGTTGCGGGTTTTAATAATTATCAAACCTGCAATGATATCCAACGAAATTTTTACAAGTTTCCACATTTAAAATCATAAATATTCAATATGTAAATTTATATTAACAACCTAAAATTTCACATAACATACTCAATTATAAAATTACTCAATGTAAATGGAAATTTAAAATTTCAACAATAATCCAACATAAATTCTGAAATTTAAGTATAAAATGCATAAATTCATAAAAAAAATATATAAATAATTCATGCTTTAAATTAAACAACAATTAATTTTCATATTTTTATTCAATACAAGCTCTAAGAATAAAAATCTTCATTTTATTCATAACCATTTGCACCCATACAACATAATTCATATAATAACGATTAAGATTAAAAATATTAATCCAAAGAATAAAGTATAATAATAAAATAATTAATGCATTAAATTAAAAAAATAATAGTCTATACAAAATTTTAATAAGTATATAATAATTCATACATTATATTAAGAGAAACTGAGCTTCTCACCTGATCAACAATATCTTCATCTTCGGAGATTTTGTTATTTCCTATTTTATTAGAAGAATCTGCATCTAAAAGTTTATCAAGAAAAAAAATATAAATGATTATAAGTTTGTAATGTATAACCCCTATAGATATTATGTTCTATTGAAATAAAAATACATTTTCATAACATTAAATTCAGCACACAATTAATTTTAAGCATATACTAAAGCCTTTAACATCTTAGGTTTAGTTTATGACTTGCACACACCACACATGACAAGTTTACATATTTTTAGATTTAATTATTTTTTAAATTAAATTAAAATTAAAATTATTTAAAAAAATAGTTACGGTTTGACGGATATCCGGTGAATATTTAGTTAATACTAAATCCACTCACAAATTAATACAAGTTTTAATTTGTAATACTAAACTTGCCTGCAACTCACAAAATTATCCGCAGCGGAGTAAATTTGAGCGGGTTTGCAAATATAATTGCCATCCTTACTTGAATTACCTACATCTTTATTTATTTGAAGAAGATAAGAACACCATATACATATTTGAGGAGTTTGGTTGTAAAATTGAACTAAATACTAATTAAGGGCTTAATTGAGGAGATTATTTTAGGAATTAAAAAGAAATATAAGGTAAAAAAAATGAAAAATAAGGTGTTTGATAAGGATAGACAAATATCAATGGCGCCAATTTTTTATAACAGTGATAATGTTTGACCCTCAATGGTCAATATATCTCACTATATCATTTTTTTTATTAATATTATTTATTGTTCTTATTAAAAAATAAAAAATAAATATTTTTTCTTTTATATCGATTAACTTTCATCTCTCTCTCTTTTTTTAATTGATTCAAATTTAAATAAAATATTAACTCTTAATCAAAATTTTGGGCGTGAAGATACTCCTAAATTTTTCTGTTTTCTATTTTGAATTTCAACCGTAGGGATTTTATGTTTTAGAAAAGTGACCTGAAGTGTAGAAGAAATAATAATGCTATATATTCTAAGTTTTTTTTATCTTAAATAATTATCCTAAATGATGTGATATTCATCAATTGATTAGTAAAATTAAAGTAAATTAATTATATTATTTTATCATCTAATTGATAAATATCACATTATTTAAAATAAAAAATTTGAAATATATAACATTACTCGTAGAAAAAATGCTGCATGTAAAATATGTGTGGCTGATGATTACTTAATCTTATTTTAACTATCTAAGTTTTTAGACCAAAGAGTTTTAAAATATTGTGGACTTTTTATGAACGCATTTATGATATAGGTTGGACTTTGGAGCTATATGCACCCAATTTGGTTGTTTACTTGAAAAAAAAAAATCTTTTAATCAAATCTCAAATTAAAATTAAACAAAACTATAGATTATCATACAAAACAAAACTAATATAACAATAAGAGCAATGCTAGGTGTCTTCATAAAGGTAAGTCCCAATTTGAGTTTCAACACACGACATTCATTTATTTAATAGCAGTTAAGTAATTTTACTAATTATAAAATCTATCATCCAATAAATGAGTGACACATGACATTGAAACTTAAGTTGAGACTCAAACACTAAAATCTCTAACATTATTGTTAACAACAGATCCATCACTTGTTTATAAAAGTTAACAAAGCCTGATATTAAAACTCATCATATATTGATTGAGGTAATGTATTGATGATGAATAAGGTAGATGGTGATGATAAATTTATTGTTGGTAAAGATAGGTGGTAGGAGTGATAATTATACTAGAGAGAGGGGTACGGGGAAAATAAAATAAATAATTTTTTAATAAGAATAATTTTAAAAAAATAATAAGATAAATAAAAAAGTAAGAATTGGTGTGATAATTTAAGAAAGTCAAACACCAATACTCTATTTTAAATTCCACGGTTGGAAGATCAACAAATTTTTATGGCTAGCAGTTACACACTTCCACCGTCAGTTAATTTCAAGTAATTATTTTATCCTCGCATCAATTTTTCACTTTTTAAACTCTTTCTTTCACGAATGGTTTATGGCTTGTTAGGTTTGTGAGCCAAATTGTCTTCCTTTGGTTTTCTGAGTCTCCTCTATCAAAATCAAATGAAGTTAGAATGGGTCTTTATGACTCCGTTTATTCACTCACAGGTTGAGTGTTACAGGTAAATTGGTTTTTCTTACTTATTTCTCAGATTATCATAGCTGGGTTAACTTACTTCTTTTGATCGATAAGTGTGACTTTAGATTAAAAGCCAGTTGATGAGATTACAAACTACCCATAGTCAAATCTCTGGTTGATGGGGGGTAAAATGGATACGGAGGAATTAATTCGAAAGTGTAGCGCTATCACACTAGGAGAAGGAGGGGAAAGGAAGTGGTTTTTAAAGGAAAGATGAAGTCAAAGGGTGAAAGAATAGTGGTCGGGTGTTTGATGGGAAAGGTGATGACAAACAGAGAAATAAGCGTAGAGGGGTTAAAAGCAGCATTGAATCAAGTGTGGAGGACTATGCGAGAAGTTAAAATTGAAGGGCTGGGTAATAATATTTTCTGGTTCAAGTTTGCAGCAGAAGAAGATAAGAGGAGAATTTTAGCTGGAGGCCCATGGCATTTTGACAGATCACTTATAGTCTTTACGAAGCCTATGGGTATTGGAGATGTCACAAAACAATCCTTTACATATGCCTCTTTCTAGGTACAACTGCGGAATGTACCCATAAAGTGTATGGATAAAGAGATACTTGCAGACATTGGGAAAAAAATCGGGAAGGTGGAAGAAGTTGATACAAATGCAGCGGGGTAGTGTGTGGGGAAGGTGGTGAGAATCAGAATATCAGTGGATATAACAAAACCTTTGATTAAAATACTGGAACTGGAGCATGAAGAGGAGGAAGAAGAGAAAATCCTAGTTTCAGTTCTGTACGAGACATTACTAGATTTTTATTTCTGTTGTGGGTGTATTGGGCATCAGTACAGAGAATGTGCAAAGTACAAACATCAGTCCAAAGATGAAATGGCGTATGGAGCATGGCTAAAAGCTACCATAGGTACTGATAAAATGAAGCATAATAAAGGACAGGATCGAAAGTTCACAGCAAGAGGAAGTCAAGGAGATTCAGACCAGATAGAAAGCCAGGGCAATCAAAACTTAAACTTAACAGTCCATGCAAACATGGTGGGTCAAGAAGACGGGCCAACCCGTGTCCAAACTCAACAGGATACGAATACACTTTTAATGCAAGATTCTGACTTGTCAGTGGAACAATTAAAAAGTACCCCAAAGCAAGAGGGGACAGCTGGGGCTAAAAAGATGCTTTGGGAAGCGGGAGCAGAATGAGGAAAGCAAAAAGAAACTGAACATTAGAAGGAACCAGAAAAAGAAAATGCTAAAGAAGAGTTGGAAAGGGCAGGAGAAAAGAAAAATGGGAGGGAAGACGAAAAGATGCAAGTTGACCAAAAAGTTTTTGAAGGAAATAAAGATGAAACTGTATGCATTGGGAGCTTAAAGGTGGAAGCTACTAATGGGCTGAAAGATAGCAAAGTTAAGCCCAAGAAGAAAATATGGAAAATGCAAGCTAGATCAAATGCCAAAGCTACCACTTGCAATAATGGGCCGATAACAGGGAAACGACCTGGTGGTGATCTTTGCAGTAAAAGCCCAGAGGCCGAAAGAAGAAAGAATTACAGCCCGATAAGCCAAACTGACACTATACCTCCAAAAGCAACGTGCATGTTGAACTGGAAATCAAGTAGTGACGATGTTGAAATTGCACCAAGTTTCATGAATAAACCAACGGCGGAGGCTGGCCACCAGCCCCGCCGACAATTATGAAAATCTTAAGCTGGAATGTCCGGGGTTTGAGGAATAACCGAACATTTCTTGAAATCAAAGAAATTCTCCAATTGCATAAGCCTCAAATTTTGTTCTTGTGTGAAACAAAACTGACGGCTTTGCAAATGCAGTACAAAAGTAAAAAGCTAAAAGTTGATAATTGTTTTGCAGTGGATCGAGAATGATTAGGAGGAGGGTTGGCAATGTTATGGAGCTCAGACATAATTGTAGACATAAAGTCATTTAGCAAGCACCATATTGATGCAGTGGTTCACAAGGACAAGGGAAGATATTGGAGATGTATTGGAATATATGGGCATCCAGAAACAGGGTAGAAGCAACATACGTGGACTTTGATGAGAAGGTTAGCTAAATTATCATCTCTGCCTTGGATCTATTTTGGTGATTTTAATGAAATTATGTATCTCAATGAGAAAAATGGCGGGAATGATAGATGCTTATCAATGGTGAGTGCCTTTAGAGAGGTCGTAAAGGACTGCGAATTAGCTGATTTGGGGTGTAGAGGATACCTTTTTACATGGTCAAATAACAGATATGGGCCTCAATTGATAGAAGAAATACTTGATAGATTTTTGTATAATAAAGAATGGGGGAATGTCTTCCAAGAGCTACCAGCAGAAAATCTTCAAACGTAGACATCTGATCACAATCCAGTGCTTATGATGATTGAAGAACGAGGTAGAGGACCAAGATACAAAAAGCAAATATGCCGAAGGGTGCATTATGAAGACATATGGAACCCTTATGACAAATGTAAGGAAATTGTGCAACAAGAATGGAGAGATCCAAGTAGATAGGGACATGAGGATCCAGTTCAATTGTTCACCAAGAAAGCTAAAGCCTCACTGGCTGAGTTGAAAGCATGGAGTAGAGTTGAGTTTGGAGGAAAAAAGAAGAAGTTGGAACAGCTGCTGAGGGAATTAAAATCCACTAAAGAAAGACAAGAACATTATGCCACGGGGGAAGGCATCAAAAAAATTGAAAAGCAGATCCATGAAATGTTATTTAATGAGGAAATTTATTGGCGACAAAGATCAAGGGCAGAATGGCTTAAAGAGGGGGATAAGAACACTAAGTTTTTTCACTCTAAAGCTTCAATGAGAAAGAGAAAGAATACAATTTTAGGGGTGATTGATGAAAACAATAGGTGGACTGAAGAGGAAGATGAAATAGAGAGAGCTTTTGGCCAACATTTTGAAAACCTCTTTACAACTACAAACCATTCTACAAACCAGTTGGAGGCAGCCTTGCAAAATTTGCCAGCAAGAGTTTCAGAAGACATTAATGTCTAATTAGATCAACCTTTTTCAGAGGAGGAAGTTACAGAAGCTCTAACGCAAATAGGGCCAACAAAAGCTCCTGGGTCGGATGGATTACCTGCTGTTTTCTTCCAAAAGCATTGGACAGCAGTAAAACAATGAGTCATAGCAACCTGTCTACATATCCTCAATGAAGGAGGTAATCCAACCCATATCAATCACACTTATATTGCTTTAATTCCGAAGATTACTAAGCCTAGACATGTAACAGAATACAGACCTATTAGTCTATGCAATGTAATTTACAGAATCATAGCCAAGACAATAGCTAATAAGTTTAAACAGGTTCTGGATCATGTAATATCCCCTACTCAGAGTGCTTTTATCCTAAATAGGCTCATTACTGACAACATAATTATAGGGTATGAGTGTCTTCATAAAATCAAGCATAGTAAGGGGAACAAAAATGGTGTGGTAGCTCTTAAACTTGATATCAGCAAGGCTTATGATAGAGTAGAATGAAGTTTCTTACAGAATACTATGCATAAGTTAGGTTTCTCTCCAAAGTGGATTAATTTGATTATGAGATGTATTTCCACCGCATCTTTTTCAGTCTTGATTAACGGTGTTGCCAAGGGTCTTATTTTACCTCAACGGGGCCTTAGACAATGCTGCCCTTTATCCCCTTACCTCTTTATTATATGTGTAGAGGCTTTTTCCAATCTTTTGACCCAGGCTGAAGCAAACCAGAGCATCCGTAGGCTGAGATTCAGTTCAGAGCTAACAATCACACATCTTCTTTTTACGAATGACAGCTTAATCTTCACTAAGGCCTCAACAAGGAACTGTATAAACCTGAAAGCTATTTTTGACTGTTATGCTACTGCATCTGGCCAAATCTTCAATTACGAAAAGTCATCTATGTTCTTTTCAAGCAATGTACAGATTGATCAGATCTCCACCATCAAGAGTATTTTCCAACTAAATGTCGTTGCTCGACATGACAGATATCTTGGCTTGCCATCTATGGTGGGCAAAAAAAAGAGGAGCTTTTTCAATGACATTAAGCTGAGAATTCTTAGCAAAATCTCTAGCTGGCAAAATAAATGCTTTTCAAGTGGAGGGAGAGAGATTCTTATTAAGGCAGTGGCCCAAGCTGTGCCTGCTTTTACAATGAGTGTTTTCAAAATTTCAGTTGGTTTGTGTGAAGACATTCAAAAAGCCATTGCTAAATTTTAGTGGGGTTCCAAAGGAGATAATAGGTCAATTCACTGGGCCAAGTGGGAAAGAATATGTCAAGCAAAAGGAAGAGGTGGACTAGGCTTCAGAGACTTATCAAGCTTTAATCAAGCTCTCGTGGCAAAGCAAGGGTGGAGAATCCTGCAATCTCCAGGTTCACTTGTGGCAAAAATTTTGAAAGCTAGGTATTTTAAAGAGTCAGACTTCCTCAATGCAAAAATTGGCCACAATCCATCCTACATATGGAGAAGTATTATGTAGGGAAGGCATGTCATTCTTAAGGGAAGTAGATGGAGAATCGGCAATGGAGAAACTGTAAAGATCTACAGAAGTAATTGGATACAACAGCCTGAAACTTTTAGAATAATATCCCCACCAACATTGCCAGTTAACTCTACAGTATCTTACTTGATAGATAGAGATAATAAATGGAAAGAGAAAGAGATAATACAGCATTTAAGAATAGAATATGCAGAAATGATCATGAAAACTCCTCTTCCAAGAACCCCAAAAGCAGATCAGATCCTATGGCATTATGATAAAGCAGGAAACTATTCAGTGAAGAGTGGCTATCAAGTAGCTCTTAGATTAAAGTTTCCAGATTCCCCTAGCAGCTCAAAGAGCCCTCAATCATCATGGAATGTGATATGGCGGCTAGACTTACCAGAAAAAGTGAAGATTTTTATGTGGAGAGCGTTGAAGAATTTACTACCTACAGCTGGAAATTTATGGAAGAAAAAAAATTCTTCAAGATCCATGGTGTCAAAGATGTAGAAGAAATGGAGAATCAGTTAATCATGCCCTCCTTAGCTGCAAGTCATCAAAAAGGATATGGAGATTTTCAAAGTTTAGTCAGGAGGTTGACATCCTTGCATCACAAGATTTAATGAGTAGATTATAACAGCTAGCAGAGTTGAAAAGTAAGACTGATCTAGAACTGATAGTTGCTCTATGTTGGGCAGCATGGCAGTCAATGAACCTTCAACTCTTTGAAAATAAAAAAGAAGAATCCCAGATAGTAGTTGCTAGAGCGGAAGCCATGGTGGAGTCACACAAAAGGATTAAAATGCCTCTTATGCAGCAAAAGCCAAGTCAGATACCAGAAAATCTTGGGAAATGGAGCCCCCCTCCGGAAGGATGGATCAAAATCAATGTAGATGCAGCAGTGAGAGCAGAGTAGCAAATTATTGGCCTGGGGTTTGTTCTTCGAAACTCAAATGGGGAAGTTATAGCAGCGAGAATGAAGAGGTCAAAATTCACTGGTGATGTTTCTTATGCAGAGGCTGAAGCAGTCCTCTAGGGTATAGAAAATGCAGAGTCCATTACTCAAAATTCTTTGATATTGGAATCCGACTCTATGGAGGTAGTTAACTTATACCTAGGTAAAAAAGACAGCAGAAAAGAAATCTTTTGGATAATTTTTGAGATTCAACATGTGATAAGTAAATTGATAAATGTTAAGGTGCAGCACACGAAAAGAACTTGCAATTCTTTAGCTCATGCTATAGCTCAATTAGCTCTTGATAAAGTAGAGCCTGAAGTATAGGTAGATCAATACCTAACTCAACTAATGTACCTTTTCTCTGATCTTAATGGTTGAAAGGTTTACTTTCTTTTAAAAAAAAAAAAAAATTCCACGGTTGGAATTGGCATCCTTAGTTTAACATGGATGGGATATTTGCATTTTAAAATTTATTTTGAACATTTATTTATTCTACATACTATTTAATAATTTTAAAATATTAATTTTTACTTAAAACACTCTTTCGAATTCCTATGTTGTCCTCATTACCCATTTTATTAGTTATCTTATTTCCATTTTACACCCAATAAAATTTTCATCATCACAAGCAAACTATCCAAAATTTTTCTATTTTTAATAACTTATATTTTCCTTTTATAATCAGGTTTAATATGTGTTTGTTTTTCTCTTCAATGCCGCAATTTAATTTTGTTTTCTAAACTCATGAAAGCATATGGATTAGATAGAGTAAAGATCAGAAAGCAAAATTTATTTAAAACAAATCTTTTTTTTTTCATTTTCTTTAGTCTTCTTATGTTGGATTGGTGCAACTTCTTGTTCTTCCTCTATCTCTCTTTCTAATTTATTTTGTTTCAATTACAAAAGATGGAATAGCCAATTATTAAGAATAGATAAACTTCCTACCTAAATACGTAAAGGTAAAACTATCACTACTTGCCAGTGGTGCCCATTCACTATCTCTTTCATAGAAATGGAGTGGCATGAAAAGCAAAATAAGGATACATTCATAGGTCCCTCGCACTAAAATAAAGAAAAATTAAAGAATTCGTTAATGATACAATCATCCACTGAATTATGACTTAATTATTCAATTCATTCAATCAAAATAATTAAGAACTCCCAATTAACATAATAATAATATAATATTATTATTTATTATTAAACCATCGAAACTTTTTAGATATCTCTCATCCACTGACACAACACATGATTTTTGTAAACCCATACAACTTTTGTTCAAGTCTTCTTCCCTTGCATCTCCTCCTGTTACGCTTTGCCTTTCATTCTGCCTTTCTCCTTGGCCATCAACTAGCTTTCTACCACGATCCAAGCCCTAGTTTTCTATTAATTTAGTAATATAAAAAATTATTAAAACGTAAGTGTCCAAAATTAATTTTAGAGTGCAAATAATTTGGTACAGACTACAGTCAATTTTAGCTGACATGGCAAACTAGTTAGTTTCTTGCCTCTTTTATCTCCTCCTAACTGCTGAGGCGAGTGGAGAGGGTCTGGTCATCACGGCATAAAGGGGAAATTTTTGTACAGTGCTCTATATTTCCCACAAAAGAACCTACTGTAATGTGTTTACAAAATTGATACAACAACTGGCTTGATTTCAAGATCCAGCCTCCTTGTCATAATGATAGATAAATTAGGTACGAAAGGGCCCCAGTAGGGGAGCTCTATGAACATGAAAAGGAAAGACATCCATAAGTTATTAGGGTCAGTCAATTCTGCCAAAAATTGGTAACTTGTATGCACGTTCACAGAGAAAGTTCTGCATTCGCTGAATGGAGACTGAGCAAAACATCATGAAGCCTGGGCAAACAGATACTGGAGAAGGGGAGCAACAACTGCTACACTTAAACTGTTCCCCAGCAGTGCATAACTGCAGCGAGAAGAAATTAACTTATCAAATTCACTAAAGACGAAATATGGTTATGATCATCTCCCAACAGGTGTTGGGTTCATGCAGTAGATTTCTGTTTATACATCACAATTGGAAAGGGGGCATACAGAAAAATAGCATACCGTTGTCTGAGGCTTAAGTGATGCGGAAACTGAAAATCCTCTGGGAAAGAATGCAAATTTGCAACCTAATTAACAAAATGATAAATTTATAAATTATTAGATTAAAGATCAAACACTAGATGGTGATTAAACACCAAGTCGAATCTACGTACCTCCCTGGGGGTGAAGTATCTGAGGTGTTGCTCCTTCAGTGAAGATGTTTTCCCCTTATTCTGCATGTCAATTAAATCATAAATGGAAAGGCCTGGGCAAGGTACTGTTACAAACTCCAAATCTCTAAGAAAAACTACATCAGACAACATATAACAGACACCAGCAACATTGAAGGGACAATCATGGCATTGCATAGAGCAGCAGAATTGACCAGATGTCAACAGCCCAAATTCAAGCTGGAGCTAGATTTAATCAAATCAGTTTGGCCAGGTAACTATGCTAAGCAGAAATGAACTCACTAGAAATAGACAGATATAGAACCACATGATATGTGGGCATGTGACGCTAAAATAGAGTATTTTACAGGAGATGACTAAAATGTGTACTGGAATGCATAAATAATATAAAGCAATTAAGCAAAACTCTATATGAAACAAGCATATCAACCAATAAGCTAAATCTCAAAGTCCAAATTTCGAGGACACAACTCTCTGAACGAGAAAATGTCTGAAATATAATCTTACCTGGACAGTAGCCAGAAGGGAGCCAGTACCTTTCACGTATCGATAATAGCTCTTTGTAAAACAACAGCATCGCTTTGAGTCCGGATATACAATATCTAAACTCTATTAAGGATTTCTCCAGAGTGAAAGAAGACACTTTAGTAGGAAAAGATGGTATTGTAGACATGAATGCTATCAAGAACTAAAGAGAAGCAAAAAAATAAGGATACCCATTGCACTTCCCCACCTCTCTATCAAGCTCAACGGGACAAGATAATGGTCCATGGAGATACATCTATCTACTTCAATAGATTCTTCTGCAGCTCCAGAATCATCAATTGCAACAGTGCCAGTTGAGAGGAAACCAGTTTCTGTATTTACTCGGTCACCAGGATTACTGAATTCCAGAAAACTCTCTACCGGGTCACAAGACCGTAGCAGTTTATCCCAGCTGTCATCAGGTTGATCATGTTTGGCGATCACAGTCATATCATCATGCCCCAACAATGGACTTGGAGACCAGAGGAGTTGGTTATTAAGCCGTTGGCATCTAAAAGATAAAGGTTTTCTTTTTGCCTGCATGGTAAATGAATACAAGTTACTTTAATGGAGAACCTTTCCAAATAACTGAGATAAGATAAGAAAATGAATAATCAGTATCTGCACATACATCCGCCAGAAATAACATATCATCACCATTAAGACTGAATAGCCAGAGCATCTTAGTGTCTTTCAAGGAAAATCAAGACTTCAAAACCAGCTATGATCACCATCATGAAATTACCATTACAACATAACATTGATAGATGGGATCCTCACAACTCTAACAGAAGCCCGTTTACTAAAACACAGTATCTGATTTAATTCTAAATCATAACAATGATTTCTGTCTGTAAGGGTCTAATAGAGGGAAAGAAATAACACGTTTGAAATAACCGCAATATTAGAAAACAGACAATGAAAATTAAAAGAAGTAACAAAATAGGCCAAGTAAAACAACATAGAAGAAACCTAATCACATGTGCATGCGCACATGCTCACACACAAAGTAGATGATGGCTACCAGGCAAAAGTAGCGCGGCCTGGAGTATGGCACAGCGAATTGTAGTGGGCTCAGAATAAACTCTTGCGTAAGATAATCTGACTTGGCCAATATCTCAATCATTTTTGCATGAGTATCTGAGGTCTGAAACCAAAAAGAAAGAAGAGACAAGAAATAAGCTAACAAAAATTTTCACCAAAATTTGAAAAGCAAATTGAGCAGACGTTGTCATGGACAGACCTCAAATCCAACAACATTTTCCACAAATAACATAAGAGGAGGTTTCACAGTATGTGGTATAAGTTCGAGAATTTTGAGAAACGAAAATGCCCGAGCATCACCAGATTGCTTTTGTAGCCCTGATCACGAGATATTCACCAATCAATAATCTTATTTATGAAAAACAGAAAATAGACTATGAAGAGCAACATTTCACCTTGTCGAGTGTAGGGTTGACAAGGAGGGGAAAGAAGCCATGCATGTGCCCCATACACGTCAAGCTCAGCTGCAGTCAGGTTCTGAATATTCCCCTATATTAACCAGAAAACTTACAGGATGAAGGACCATATTGTGTCTACGTGTATTGGAATACTAAGCAGATTAACAGTTAAAGCAATACCCATCAAGCTCCTACTTTTTGTGCAATTCAAAACCTAAACACAAAATTTCGAAAACTGGTATTGTGAAAATATCCATCTTTGCTCATATCCAGAGATAACCAAAAATTTCAATAATTGAAAGAGAAAAAAAAAAAACCTGATAAGGGCGATGACCAAAATTGAGCTCATAAACGTCGTTAGCTTTGTCATTAATGTCAAATGCTTCTACTACTTGTGCGTTCACGCCAGCCTTCATTAATGAATACCTCTTAACAAAAAAATGTGAACACACAGATTTAAAGTTAAAGAGTTAGTTCAATTATTAGTACATCAAAGAAGATAACTAATAAGGGTTTAGGGTTTAAAGAGGAGCTTACCATGCCACCGATTCCACTGTAGAACTCCAGCACTCTCCATGCTTCCCCGTCTTTTTTGCACAAATCCTTCTCCATTTAATCTCTCTCAGTCTGTTTTTCCCCCATCTTCACCCGCCAGTAGGGTAGGGCTCAAGGTAGAAGACAGAAGAGTTCACACTAATAATATTTTAACCAAAAGTTATTAAAACTCGCGAAAATACTGTTAAGGGTGAGTTTGGATGCGGCGTTACATGAGGCTGCATTGCATGAGTAATTGGCTGCATTATAATATGTTATGGTATATCAATTGATGTATTATGCAGCCAATTCTTCTTCTTCTTATTTTTAATAAATTTATTTAATAAATAAATAAATAAAAATTTTGAGTATAATATAAAATTGTTTTTATTTTCTTTTTTATATTAAATAAATATAATTATTAACACAAATTAAAACATATATAATTTATTATATTAAAAATATAACTAAATAATATATATTTTAATTATATTACAATAATTAATATATAAAATTGATTATTATTTAACAAGTTAATATAAATATTAATAAGTACTTAAATAATATATTAAAATAAAAATATAACATCATATTACATTATTTAATTCTATTATAGTAATTAATATATATAAATTATTTATTATTTAATAATTTAATATATCTAATGATAAATACTTAAATAATATATTAAAATAAAAATATAAAAATTAATACAATATAATATAACACTAAATATTATATAACATTATTATAATATAATACTAGTACAATATAGATATATATATATATATATATATAAACGTATCCTTAATATCAAGTACAAAACTGGCTATTTTTATTTTTGGACTGATTCAGCGGTTCCCTTTCATGTCAGATTAAAACGCACCGTTTGGCTGTGCCCTCTCATGCTGATGATAAGATTTGATTTGCTAACTGCAGTTCAACAACTAGGAAACTTGGCTCTCTATAAAATAGCGGTCACATGACTCAAAACTGATCAATCAACTTGGGTTATTTGATGAATCAAAATCCAATGAGATTCAAACTTATCAATATTGTTTTACATTTTCCAGGTATTTACGTGGTTATCCAGATACAAATTGTTCATAATATATAAAATAAGTGAGATAAAGATAATATATGTATATTGTGAAACTTTAGAAGTTACATCATATATATAAATGGCCATACTACAAAGAATAATGCAGGTAGCTGGACTTGAAGCTTCTTTCTACTATTTGTCTCACAATCCATGCCAGCGCCCAACAGCCTGAAGAGTTGAAATTATATCCCCCTACTGAAAATCATTGCTTCCCAGTTCTAATTAGCAATTCTTGAACCGTGTGTTCAAGCTGATGGCTTATCCTAAGAGGTGTGCACAACCCAGTCGTGCATAATGGGAGCCTGCCATCATATTTGCAATTAATCCCAACTGATAAACCAAGTCATTATAAGGTCATATGAATCCTCAATAATAAAAATGTAATCCAAACATATTTTACATCCCAATCAAATTGTGGCAAGACTCAAATTGCTTTCCACTCTCAGATATTTTTGTTATCATGAATAAATTCTAAAAGATCTGCTAAGGCGATGACAATCTACATAAGCACATAAAATACAAGGCGGGGCATAATATGTACCTTGGATTCCATATATCACCAATAATCCCGGCAAGAGCACAATCCATCTTTGAAATGGTGGAATCTCTTAGCATCTCGTATAATGAGTTCTCTACCAACAATTTTTGAGATGATCTTCAGCGCACTATGACAATCACCGCAAACACGAAGATTCTTTATGATACGAATAGGAGCACGAGCTGGGCTGCTGAGGAGACCATGTGATACAGCAAGTCTCTCACTATGAGCAAGAAGAGCTTCCTCCTTGCCTTCCTGGTCTATGTCATGCAGCACAAATCTTGTCTCTGGAATGTAACCAGCCTCTTTCATATGAGCCCTCAAACCTCTAATCAGAGCATATATCCTAGCAGTCTCAGGATGAGATGTATCTCCAGCTCGATATTCATGGACCTTGCTCCTCACTTCTAGAAGATTTTGACTCGCCAATTTCTTATTCTCTTTCTCTTTTGCAAGCTCTGAAGCATTAACTGGTACAAGGCCTGCCTTTGACTTTTCATTCAAACGGGAGGGGTCTAGCTGCTCAACAATCTCAGCACAACGATCACCAAGCTCCAAATTTCCATGAATTCTACAAAGATTCATCAATTTCTCCCAAACATCAATGTCTGGCTCCATTGGCATCTTTTCAATGAACTCCAGAGCTTCATCCAGATATCCTGTGCTTCCCAGCATATCAACTATACTCACATAATGCTTCATGGATGGGACAATGCCATAGTCCTTGCTCATTGATTCAAAGTGCAGCATTCCTTCAACAATATCACCCAAAGCACTACAAGCAGAGAAAACACCAATGAAAATTTGATCATCAGGTTTCAGTCCTGCTTGCTTGAACTGAGAGAAAATATCAACTGCATCCTCTCCAAGACCATTCTTAGCAAGCCCAGTTATCATAGTGTCCCAAGATGTCAAATCGCGATCTCTCATATTACTAAACACACTCAACGCATCATCCATAGAGCCACATTCTGAATACATTTTTAAAATCTTGTTATAAGTGCTAACTCTGAGAGGGGACAGCAATCGTTCAACATATTCATGCACAGCTTGTGCTTCTTCTAGTGCTTTTGCATCCCCACATGCCTGCATTAACTGTGAAAATCTGGGCAAATCCACAGAAATGCATTGCTTCTCTAACAACCCCAAAACTTCTACAGCTTCTTTCACTTTCCCCTCCTTAACCAAACCATCCAGCTCCCCAAGGGTGCCATTATTTTGGCTACTCTTAGAGGCGTCAGCAAAGTCACCTTCATGTTTATGATTATTCAATACTTGAGATGCCATAATCCCATTTTGAATATTCCTTGAGTTGGACTGGCATTGTCCTTCATTACGATTCTGCTGATACTTCCTGGGACTTTGGTCCCACAGATACTGTCCACCATTTTGGTTCTGCTGATAGACACTTTGGCTGCTCTGATGAATTCCAAAATTTCCAGAATAATGACCATTTGATGCTTGCTGATACTGCCCAGCGTCCTGCAAACGATTACCATTAAAGCTTCCCGGAGATTCCAAAAATCTTTGTGAGTTAAACCCATTATGGTTTGGCATCACTTCTCCAGGTCCATAATGGAAAGAACCATAATGATTTTGCATATTTGCATTATCTTCACTCCTTGACATTTGTGGTTGAGCCCCATTAAGGTTTTGATGCAGTTGCCCGTTATTATCCCAACCATAACCACTAAAGTTTCCTTGCTGAAAAGTATTATTCTGAAATTCATTGATACGGCTCTCTCTGTCAAACCCACCATGATAGTGGTAAAACTGATTTGAATTCTGCTGAAAACCCCTAGAACTCTCCTCATATATCCCATTCGGCTTTTGCTTTACATACCCATCAATTTGCCCATAATAGCCTTTAAAGTTTCCATTTTGACCACCTATATTGCTCTGCTGTTCACTACTAGAGTTTTCTCTATACCCGCCACTAGCTTTCTGACAATTCTCAATTCCATTCTGCTTCAAACCACCATAATTTTGCCCATAAAACCCACTAAAATTCCCATTTTGTCCAACGGGGTTGTCCCAATAGTCATTTCTAAAACCCCCATTAGGATTTAAACCATGCTCATTTGGTTTTTGCCGAAAATCTACAGAGCTTTGCTCAGTGCAAAACCCACTAGGGTTTTGGTCATATTGTAAAGAATCATCTAAATTAGGGTTTTGAAAATCAAATCTTTCGGTAGCAATGCTGAGATTTTTCAACAAATATAGGGTTTTGATTGAATCACAAGAAGTACGGGAAGAACTTACCTTGGATAAAGCTTTGAGAGACCTGATTGTGAGGAGCGAAGCTGTACTTCTGGACATTTGAAAACTCAAAACCAGAAATTTTCACAGACAGAAAGAACGATTGTTTTAGAGAGAGAAAAGAGAACTGAAACTGAAGTCGGTTAACTCTAAAACCTTAAACCCTAATGGGCTACACTTCGATTGGGCCCTCTTTATAGCTTAACGCTTTTTTATTTGTGTAGTTACATCTGGGTCCCTGATTTCTACTAAATTCTTCATTAGTCGCTCACAGAGGTTACAGGTCAATTTCTTTGAGAATTCGACTGGAGATCAATGAAGCAAATAAGTAGGTCAGGATTTTTTTTTTTTTTTAATAATTAATTATATATATATATATATATTAAAATTACTTTAATTATCGTATACTCGACCAATCATTGAAATATAAGGAGGATCAGGGGAAAAAATTTAAGAAATAGTTCTTATCTAAATAAATAGACCTATACAAAATAATTACCTAATTTAAGGAGTAGAAATAAAAAAACCTAATTATTAACTTTTCTTAACGAATTTGGTGAACACGGATTAGAAAGGTTAATAATTTAAGTTTGTATCTTGTATATTTTATGTTGTGTTAAATTTGAACTAAAAACTAATAATATCAAGATCTTTTTAGTAATTATGTCATATTCATGGCACATGTTTAATATATGTTCTATTTTTAAAAAAGATCATCTATTTAATAAGGTTTTAACTTATATTTTTTATATTTGTTTTGTGATCAACGTACTCAAAACTAAAATATATATTATAGTACGAGTTACAGATTACTAATCAATTTTAGCCTAAATATATCTAAATAATCTTTGTTATGGTAATATAATTTAAGGTATTGTTTATTATGATTCTCAATTGTTAGTCTTTAGTAACGCTTTTGGGACATGACAACATAGACCAACTGCTAGACTTTTTTTTTTTTAACCTCATCCATTTGTTTAATATATATATAATTAACCAAAAATTATTATTTACCATCCATCTCATAAACTTTGTCTTTGACAACTATAACTTTTATCCACAAAAGATGTAACTTAAAAGCCACCTCAGTCCTTCACTAATACATAAGCCATGATTTTGTGGTCTCTCATCCCCATGTCTTTAGCTGTAAATCTATCAAAAACAAGGGATTCAGATGTTATTGCTCTTTATTTTTATACAAGATAGTTAGTTACGGCACAGGCAAGGCAAACTTATCTTACAAAAATGATATACGGATCGAATTTTTGTAATATATACAAGGACGTAGGCAGGTGGCCATGTAGCAATGATGATACATACTGAAAACACAGCTACATGCTAAAAGTATTTGTATCTTTGAAATTAACGTGAAATGGCTTGGAGTACTCGCCGAAACCATAAAGAAAATGCAGTAACAATGTGGCCTATTAACGGAATCAATTCAAACAACATATAAATAGTTAAAAATTTAAATTATGGCAAAAAGGATACCGTCATTGAGACAGCTTATCGTGAGAATCAAAACAAACAACTCCTAGTTATAAACTCAGCAGAGCATCACTTTAGATACACTGTGAATCATTGATTGCTATGTTGAGATAGGGAGTTGAAAATGAGCAATTCATCATTTTATCTCCCGGAAAACCTTGCCCCGGACGAGGCAAGTCCGGGATGGATGAACAAAGGTGACAATGCGTGGCAACTCACAGCAGCCACACTCGTTGGTATGCAAAGTGTTCCGGGGCTTGTGATTCTATACGGAGGGGCGGTGAAGAAGAAATGGGCAGTGAATTCTGCTTTTATGGCACTCTATGCTTTTGCTTGTGTTCTTGTTTGTTGGGTTCTTTGGGGCTACAGAATGTCTTTTGGGACCGATAATTATATACCATTCTGGGGGCTCCAGATGTTTCCTTAGATCGAAAGTATCTCCTTCGGCAGGCATTTCTTGGAAAGCTTCCCAATGCTACCATGGTGTACTTCCAGTTTGTTTTCGCTGCAATCACTTTGATTTTGATTGCTGGCGCCGTGTTGGGACGTATGAATTTTTATGCTTGGATGATGTTTGTGCCACTATGGCTTACTTTTTCATACACAATTGGAGCTTTCAGTATATGGTGTCCTGATGGCTGGCTCTCCAAGCGAGGATTAATAGATTACTCCGGCGGCTATGTGATTCATCTATCTGCTGGAGTTGCTGGTTACACTGCTGCATATTGGGTATATTTTTAAACAAACTTGCTCAGTCTTGTCAGCCATATTTTTAAATATATATATATAATTTCTTATTTTCCGTCTCAAATCTCATTGCAGGTCGGTCCACGTCTAAACAACGACAGGGCAAGATTTCCTCCGAATAATATCCTTCTAATGTTAGCTGGAGCAGGGCTGCTCTGGATGGGATGGACGGGGTTCAATGGAGGAGACCCTTATGTCGTAAGCAGGGATGCTTCCCTAGCAGTTTTAAACACTCATATTTGCACCGCAACGAGCTTGATCACTTGGCTCTTGCTGGATCGTATATTTTTTGGCAAAACATCTGTCATTGGCGCTGTTCAAGGCATGATCACCGGTCTAGTTTGCATCACCCCAGCAGCTGGTAAGTCCAAAATCCAAACTCTAATGATTTCCTTGGCCTATGCTGCTATGTTTGTCTGGCATTTGCTAAAAGTCCTAACACAAAAACAACTGCTTCTTGTACAATGTTCATGACGTAGGGGTTGTGCAAGGATGGGCAGCAATTATAATGGGACTATGCTCAGGCTCAATTCCGTGGTTCACAATGATGGTTGTGCACAAAAAATCTGCCCTGCTACAGAAAGTTGATGACACAATGGCAGTATTACACACTCATGCTGTTGCCGGCAGCCTGGGGGGATTCCTGACCGGTGTCTTTGCAGAACCAAAGCTGAACTATTTGTTTTACGGTTCCTATGCAAAATATGTAGGCCTTTTTTATGGTTTCGATATGGGAAGAGTTGCCACTGGAT
The DNA here is from genome assembly GCA_025617385.1 of Murraya koenigii. NCBI lineage: Eukaryota > Viridiplantae > Streptophyta > Magnoliopsida > Sapindales > Rutaceae > Murraya > Murraya koenigii. Next base: position 2,242,009 of record CM046817.1, on the reverse strand, counting down.
TTCGACAAATAGGAATTCAACTGCTGGGAATTTTATTTGTTGTGACACTTAACATCACTACCACGAGCTTAATCTGTCTTTTCATAAGAATATTTGTTCCTCTGAGAATGTCTGATGAGGATATGGAGCTTGGGGATGAAGCTGCACACGGCGAAGAAGCTTATGCTATTTGGGGTGAAGGTGACAGGTCTGACAATTCGAGATATGATGCCGAACTGCCAGTGAGTACTAAGAATAGAGCTGCCTGAGTTGGGCTCAGATCACATGACATGAAACGAAAGCTTATTATTATGTTTATATTTTTATTTCATAAAAGAATAAAAGCATTGAAGTAACTGTTTTGTTCGTAACTTCTTTGTTGTTTCTTGTCGAATCTGAAGAGAAGTAAAGAACTTGCGTGAGTTGTATTCAGTACTTACAGTCGAACATAATGTGTACTACTCTTTTTACTCTTTTGTATTGTTTGTTTTTCGCACATTATTTTTCTATGACACACCGTACGTTTTACATCTTGATTGGAAAGGCAATAAAAAATGATCAAATCAATTAAAAAAAAAAAAAAAGGGAAAGAAAGACAATGACATTGTGCCAAGAGAAAGACGATAACATTGTGCCAAACACACACATCAGAAACTAGAGTAGCACATTTCAATCCAAATTTGAGAATCTCACTTCTGTTTAGTTCATAAAATTCTGAAGCACCCAGCTATAACCAGTCTACAAATCAAATCAACTTTGAAAAAAAAAAAAATAATAAAAAGAGTAATTAGATACTTAAATAGAAGTAATGTTACATCCGTCTGGGTTTACCCTGTTAACTGACAAATTAATTTTATCACAAGTGTAATGAAAAATTATTTTTTTAATGGAAAAAAAAGGTTTATTTATTTAAACTTATAAGAAAATGAAAATGCAAATAATGTAGGGAGGATGGAATCGTAATTGCGAGAAATGCTAAGGGCAATAGAGACAAGCCGTGTCGAAATACGAGGACAGTGAAATAATTTCACGTGGCAGTAGAAGCAGCTAGGCCTAGGCTCTTTTAAAGGGCAGGCTAGGTTTTCCTCTTCTCTTCCAAAGCTCTTTCTCTCTCACTCACCCGTACGCTCACTCAACTCATATCGTTTTGTTGCATTTTCTTTTGTGTGGCTCTGCGTTTCTCAGGTGATTTTTTTTTTTTAGGGTTTCTGATCGTTCTCTCTCAGTAAAACATTAATATTTTAATTCAATTAATTATTTATTTCCCTTTTTATTTTCATATTAATTTATCTTATGCGTAACCTATAAGACCTTTTGTTTTTTTTTTTTTTTGAGATTGAATTTGTATTTTTATACTTCTGTTCAGTTTATATCTAATTAATGGTTAATTTAATTATTCAATTATTGTTAAAAAAATGTTTGGTTTTAGTTTAGGGTTTTGTGGGAATTTAGCTACGGCTTAATGATTCTGGCTTGATTCGATCTGTTGCTTTACTTGATTATACCAGTTGTAGGTTAACAGCGGGGAAGAATTGGAATTATCTGATGGATTTCATCCAATTGAAGTGTTTGAATGGGTTTATTTTTTTAGTGTTTTAGGTTTTATTCCAGCACCTTAGGGCAACTATTTATCATATGAGCTGTTGGTGTCGATCAGGTCGTTGTTAAACTGGCTTGATTTGTGATATTGGAAAAGCATAGATGGCAAAGAAGAAGAGTCTGCCCGTTTTTATGGATGTTTCAATTGATGGCGATCCTGTTGAAAGAATGGTTTTTGAGGTACTATTGTTGTTCATCCCGGTTTTTAGTTGTTAATTTATTGATTACTGTCATTTTTTTCCTCTTAAAAATATAAGCTCGCAGCTAGAATTAATTGATTGAACCTTCGATTACACAGCTTTTTTCTGATATTGCTCCCAAGACTGCAGAAAATTTTCGAGCACTTTGTACAGGTAACACGTGTGCGGTCAGAGATTTATCTGGTGTAATAACTTTTTTTTTTTTTTTCTGTTTTGCTGACATTTTTCTATTATTTATCGATTCTCAGGGGAGAAGGGAATTGGTCCTAGAACTGGAAAACCATTGCACTACAAGGGGTCCTTTTTCCATCGTGTCATTAAAGGTTCCATGGCTGAGGTTTGTTGTATTATCTCATTTGCATTTAATTTTTCGACTTTGGATCAGCTCAAAATTTCTTCTTCTTATCTTGTTAAACATGGCTTAGAAGTGGTCTGTCTTTCAGTCAGTTGCTTTAGTCAGTTACTATTGTTTATGCTGTAGGACACAGGGCTGATGGTCACGACTGCTTTTCTTGTGATGTAGTTTTAAGGTTGTACTTACTAAGTTGGCTATACTCAAAATTTACTGAACTTCACCATGACCAACCAGTTTTGTACACTTTAAAAGTCATCTGCTTACCAGTGTGCTAATACTTTAAATTTGTTTTGCAGGGTGGTGACTTTGTAAAAAGAGATGGTATGTATATTTTGCATAGCTTTTCATTGCTTCTATATCTCAATGTACATTTGATGTAGTTATTTCATTGTGTTCATAATTTAGGTATTATTTTTTTTTTCTACTTTGATTAAGCAAGTAATCTATTATTCTTTTATTCAAAGTAGTAATAAAAAGTGTGTGAAGTTATGTGTTATCAACTCATAACGAAATTTATTTATCAATTATATATGATGATAGTTTACCTACTGGTCTTGCTTCCTTTTCCATTACTGCTATCAGTAATGAATGTGGAGGAGTGGATGTGAATCCTCAGCTCTTCCTGGAACCACTGTGCATCAATAGCCAATTCAGAGGGAAACCTAAGACTTAAATTGCAGGGTTGTTAGATGAAAATGGGGTACATGATTTACCTGGGTATTTTGCTATGCTTACCTTTTGGATCTATAATTATTTTGTGGGAGTTTGTTTTGCATTCATCCTCTCAGGCTGTGTTCGCCTGGTGACTTTTATTTTATTTGTCATTTAATTGAACAAAATTAAAATCAGTGATTTTCATATGAGATTTATGCATTGTTTAATTTATCAACTAGAATAATAAGAAAAATTAAGAACTTGTGTGGGAATTTTCTGCTGTCGTTCACTTTTGACTATGAAAGTTTGTTTAACTTACCAATTCTTTCATTTGATTGGCTCTAACAATTTCTTTTTTTGGTGCAGGGACAAGTGGAGAAAGTATTTATGAGGGGAAATTTCCTGGTGAGAATTCTATCTTGCCACTTTGAATCTTCCAAGTTTAACCTCATGGATCACGATATCCGAATTGTGGAAATTTTGAATAAATAAATTAACATTTTTTTGGCATAAATGTATGGATTGCATTGCAATTGTACACTTTCCTAGACACCGTTTATAATAATATGCATAATTTGCAATATGCTCATTGATGTATGTATTTATACTTTATGATTTGTGCATATTTGATTATCTGAGTGGTTCCTGATTATGTATGACAAGCAGGTTGTGAAACGTTTGTTTGACTTGCCCAATTGCAAGGTGCTTCCAAAATGCCTCTTTTGGCTGCATTGCGTGCTTAGATACTATATTTTTTTCCTTTAACTCTGGCATATGTATATTGTTGAATTTCTTGCCATTTGGCCACATCTGCAGAAGCTATATTAATTTTCAATTTATCAAGTAATAAATTTCGAGCATTTTGAATTTCAGTTGCCACTGAAATAACTTATTCCAGACTGTCAAAAATGATCAAATGTTCATTTGTCATATATGAAAGAATGAATCTATTTTGCTATTAAATTTTAACGGCATTGCCGTTGCATATATATTATGATATTATGTCGTTTTTCTTTTGGTTAGATCCACGTTTCTCCTGTAATAACAGATGTTATTGTTAACAAGTAGTATTTATGGCATAATTGCAGATGAGTCACCCAGGCTAAAACACGATGGACCCGGCCTTTTGTCCATGTCTATTGCTGATCGTGACACACTAGGTTCTCAGTTCATCATCACCTTTAAGGCTAATCATAGTCTTGACAGGTATATGTGTGTACGATTGTTTGCTGGTTTCTTTACTTCAATTTATTGACTAAACAATGTTCGTTATTGAATTATTTATGTCCATATCCTACTCTATCAATGAATTATTTCTATTTCAGTTTGTTTAATGTGCCATCAAATCACCCAGTCTCTGTTCTGTCATTTTTATCAGGAAGTATGTAGTTTTTGGGGAGCTTGTGCAAGGACACGAGGTACTGAAAAAAATTGAAAATGTTGGTGATGAAGGAGGGATACCTACTGTAACAGTGAAGATAATCAATTGTGGTGAACTTACTGAGGGTAATAAAACTATTCTAGCCATTGTTGAATTGTGTGGTACATTCCTTTCAGAGAATTATTTGTCAATATCCTGTGTTAAATTGATGGTCTACATATGCCAGATAAAAAGAAAGGAAACAAATTGAGAGCAGGAAAGGATGCTTCCCTAGACGGTGGCAATCACGAAACACGGAAGAAGGAGAAGCACAAGAAATCTTCAAGAAATAAGAGGAGGAAGAGAAGACGATACGCTTCGTCTGATTCAGAGACCTCTTCAGATTCTGAGTTGGAATCATCTGAATCTGATAGCGATTCTGATTCGTATATTTCCTCTTCGTCAGATATTAGTTCTTCTAGTGATGATAGACGTAAAAAGAAAAAGAGATCGTCTAAAAGAGACAAACATAGGCGTGGAAAGAGAAGAGATAGACGCCGGGACAAAAAACGTAAGAGGCGTGATAAGAGATCCAAGCACCGATCAAGAAGGTTGAATATACCACTATAAATCTTCTGCATAGTGTTTTGATTGTTAATTATTACAATGAATCCAAATGTGGTTAGTTTTATGTACTGTCTATCTCAGTATCCTCTGTTTCAGGACACCACCATACTAGTGTGCGTGGTTTTAAGTTTTAAATTAAAATGCTTAGAGGTGGATAGTCATCTAAATGTTGGATCATTCTTCTGTTCTTTAACAATTTCCAAAGGACTGTTCGCTTAACAAGTAAGCCATTGCAATGTAAAATAATGTGCATGACAATAGAGTCATGCTTATCCTGAGGATAGGACATGCTTGTGTCTGCATTTAAGAGAATTATTTTCTCCTTTCATTTCTGATGTCTTTTCTGAGGAGAGCGGTCACCTGTCTTATGCTTTTGCACATGTCTTGAGTTACAAATTATTTGTGGGTCTATTTGTGTACTATTGCATTTGTGCAATTTTCTCAATCTGGCTGTTCGTTTTTTCCCCCTAGAGTTTGTGTAATTTATTGTAGTTTTCCTCTCGGTACCATGTAGTTTTTGGAGCCTATGCTGAAGTTTTGCTTTCCTCCTTTTTCATTAGGTCGTCGGATAGTCTTACAGACACTGACAGTGACGGTAAAAGTGATAATAGCAGTGAAGATGATGTTCTTTATGTTGAAGGAAAAGACCGGAAACGAAAAGAACCTTCTCGGATATCAGGTAATGTCCCATTTGATGCTTGTTGTCTCATTTTTATAATGATTGATTTTGCATTATGAGCCAATATAAAACATAACTGTTTCCTTTTTCATATTTCTGATCATAATTTATTTTCTTTCGTGATCTCTTCTTAAGAAGAGGTGAAGTTGAGGGGGTTGTGCTACTAAATTGAGTTTGGTACATGTCATTTCACACATCATTACAATCTTTGATTTAATTGGAGGAATAGAAGTAATCATCACCGCTTTTTATTTCTTATTAGAGTACAGGGTTTGGGGTTGTGGGAGCAAGAGTCTAGCATCTTTTCAAACTACATTAAGAATTCATAACCATGCAAACTTGCACAAGGTCAATGTTTGGGAGTCTTGTTACTGTGCTTGGCAGTTATTAGAACCAAAGTGAATTCAAGTTTTCGCTTCAGGCATTTTGTGTATTGAGGTTTTGGATATTGCTTCTGATGTCCTTTATGCTATTTTTGTGCAATAATCTTCAGTTGGCAATAAGTCTGCTTTAGCTGCGGAGGAAGCTGCTTCCTTTCCACAGAGAAAGAGGGAGGATGATATGTTTGAAAAGGAAGAGGGTGAAGAAACTCCCAAGGAAAACGGTGAACAGCGGAGCAATGGCATTCAAGCAGATGCTAAATCTGTCAGAACAGATAGACAACCTGATGTGGTGGATGATCATCCAGGCAAATCTAGGTCTACTTTCCATTCTTCTCACTCAGTTATTCTTTATGCTTAGCGATTCTTCCCCTGGTATTTTATTTAAAGTTGATGAGCAGGAGCCGAAGTATGAGTCCTAAGAGGACCTTGAGTAAGAGTATGAGTATTAGTCCCAGGAGGAGCCTGAGCAAGAGCCCTAGTGTTAGTCCTAACCGAAGTATGGGCCGTACACCGAGTGTGAGTAGAAGTCCACCTCCACAGAGGAGGAGTATCAGCAGAAGCCCTCTTGGAAGCGAAAGTAGTAGGAGCCCTGCTAGGAGTTTCAGTAGAAGCCCATCAAGGGGCAAGGACAGGAGCATCAACACGAGCCCAGTGAGAGCCAGGTCTCGAAGAAGCTTGAGCAGGAGCCCAAGCCGAAGCAGGAGCCCTCCAAGAGCATTATCGCAAAAATCGATTAGCAAAAGCCCTGGAAGAATTTTAAAAAGAAGCATAAGCAGGAGCCAAAGTAGATCTTCTCGGAGAAGCAGAAGCAGAAGTCCAGTCCGATCTAGAAGAAGTGTGAGTAGAAGTCCTGTCAGACCTTCTCGGCGAAGTGTGAGCAGAAGCCCAGTTAGAACTTCTTGGAGAAGCATAAGCAGAAGCTCAGGCAGGGCTCCTAGGAGAAGCATTAGCAGGAGCCCAATTAGGCCACCAATCCGGAACAGTCGTCGCAGTTATTCAAGGAGCCCTAGCCCTGTGCGAAGGGCAAGGTCACCTCCTTCAGTTCGAAGAAGCTTGTCCAGAAGTGTTTCCCCTGGTGGTTCACCCAAGCGCATCAGGAGAGGCCGAGGTTTCAGTCAGCGCTACTCTTATGCTCGAAGATACAGAACCCCCTCACCAGATCGTTCTCCTGTCAGGTCTTATCGATATGGTGGTAGAGGTGATCGTGACAGGTTAGCAGGCAACACAATTAGTTTTCAATTTTCAAATGCTTTCCTTTTATGGTGTTGGTGTTGGCCTGAAAATTTTGTGAGCATTTGGAACTGTACTACAAATCATGTGACTGGGATTATGTATGATGCTGATAATCTTGAATTTTGTTCTTTTTTTGCCCCCTCAGATATCCAAGTTATAGGAGGTACTCGCCTAGGCGCTATAGGAGTCCACCTAGAGGAAGAACTCCACCAAGGTATATGGTCCTATTATATATATTTTTACATCTTTGTTTTGACATGAATGGTGCAATAAGCTTAAAATACTTCTTTAAATTCTCTCTGTACTATACTGTTCCAATAAGGCGCTGCTTGTGTGGTATTTGGCAATGATCTGCCTTCTTCCTTTGAGTTGTTTGATATTTGTCATTATCTTCACTGCAACACCTATTTGCAGATACAGAAGCAGGAGAAGCCGGACTCGAAGTCTATCTGTATCACGTAGCCCCCGCTACCGAAGCCGTCGACGTAGCCGCAGCTGTAGCCCCATCCAAAGCCGTTCACCAGTTGAAGTTTCCAGATCTCGTGTCTCTCCAAGGAATGAAAGGCGAAGGTCACCGTCTCCGAGTAGGAGCCCTTCAGAATCACGGTCTTCACTGGACTCCCAATCACCAAAGCGAACAAGCAAAGCACGTTCAAGATCGTCATCTGGAAGCCCGGACGGGAGGAAGGGCCTGGTCTCATATGGAGATGGTTCTCCTGATTCAGGCCGGTGAATCAGAGAATGGTGTAGTGCTGTTACCAACAATGAGCCAGTTTTTTGTTTGGATGAAGGGTGGCCTTGTCTTGGTCCTTTGAAGCTACTTTTAAATGTTGGGGTCTCTCAGACTAGCATACTTTGGTAGTGTTTATTTTTAGCAGTTGAACATCTGTCCAGTTTGGGTTTAGATTCATATTTGACGTTTTGTTGTTGAGAACTGTGTGTTTTGATTAATGGAGATTATACACCATTTAGAGCCGGATAGAAAAAAAAATCACAATTTTTAATGTGGTGTGGTGTTAGCTGCAGGTTGTCACAGCAATTGAACATGTGACCATTTTTTTAAAAAAATTCTCCAAAATACTAGCTGCTGCTGTGGAAACAATTTACTAGTAACTATTTTGAGGACAATCATGGTTATGTTTGTTGATGCAAGCTGGTGATTGTTTCAGATGATGGCTAACGTTCGAAACAACAGGTTTTGAACCGAATATTGCACGGCTTTGCTGTCAACATGGTTATGGTCAAGCATGACTGCATGAGTGTGATAAAAAGGATGGCTGATTTTCTGCACTTGCAAGTCAAGTGTGTCCGCTGTCGATGGATATTGTCTTGTAGAAATTCATAATTATTCATGGTAGATATATTTATATTTATATCTAATTTAAAATGTTGAATATGAATATAGATTTTATCGACGGATGTCTATAAGTATTAAATTTATAGTTTTAAATTTCAAAATGATATAATTAATTAATTAATTAATATTTTTAAAATAATTAGAGTCAAATTATTTGTAGTACTTCATTAATTTTTTAAAACTATTATTTTATTACAATTAAATTTGAAGACAAATATAAATAGAATTAATTTTATCTATGTTTTTTTTTGTTCTTCAATTTTTTTTTATATAATCTCATCAATTTTTTTCACTTTAACAATTTTTTTTTAAAATTTTAAATACAATCTACTAAATTGATAGATTTTTCCTGTTAACTATTAGGCTAAAAGCTTGATGTGTTTTGCTCTTCATCTTCATCTTCAATCATGAACTTGTGCCATTTTAAACAAGTTTTAATAATTATTCTCTATCTCAATGTCATCTTCACTTTAGTATTTATTTTACTTAGATATAAAAGTTTGAATAACTTTCAAATGTACAAACTAATGACTTATTAACTCAATATGAATGTATTATTATTACATGCAGTAGAGTATAACATTTTACATCACGAAAATCTTTAATTAATAATTATCAAGTAATTATATGTAGTAGAGTATTACATTTTTTATTACCAAAAGCTTCAATTAATTACTTGATAAAACCATAAATCCTCATAATTGTAGGATTGACAACACTGACTTTATTAATTGTAAGATTTTTTTTGCTAAAAAATTAATACCACTATGTAGATTGTGAAATTTCGAATCCAATGGTATCGGATTCATCATCATTTGATCAATTTTTATGTCAGTGGTGATGCCATAATACTATTATCAGTGATAGAACAGCAACGTCAACATTGAGTTTTTTTAATTAAAAAAATTATTTTTTTATTGGTAATATATGTTTTAAATTTTTTAGTAATTCGATGGTATTAGATTTGTCATCATTTTATCAATTTTTATGTCGCTGATGATACTATAGTACCATCATTGGTGATGGACTAGTAACGTCAACATTGAATTTTTTTAGTAAAAAAGAAAGTTAATTTTTTTATTGGTAATATATGTTTTAAATTTTTTAAAACTAAAATATTTTTCTATCATTTTGTTGGAAGTATATTTTTGAATAAATGTTTTGGTTTAGGATATTTTTGTATTTATTCAGTTTTTAATCTAGAAATAAAGAAAATATATGTCTGACCATTTATGTGGAGCACAAGACTCTTTTTGCCCTCATTTGTGCATATTATAATAAGGCTACATTTTGATTCTTTCCTCAAATTTATTTTTCCTTGAATATTCTGCCTCTGCTGTGTTGGCACCTCCTTTGTATCTTCAACCCGTGACAATAATGTGGTTGGCCCTTATGCATTTGATTTCCATGGTGTTGTTATCTTGCTCTTGCTTGTGTACGATATAATTATTTTGCCATTATTGCCAATTATTTAGCGTTTGTTCAAATTACAGACTTTAATTTCACATATATATGTTTGCCTCTAACACTTGGATGCCTGAGATGAGACGGCTGTGCACTGATAAAAATGACAGATGCTTTGCTTTTGTTTTCCTACGAAGTTTCCACTCCAGGACTTCGATATTAGAGAGGAACACTTGCATTCCAAGACGTGAAGGATTTTCCAAAGCTATTAAACATTGGAACTATCTACACAATTTCCTGACTTGAATGACAATCTTTATAGATTGTTTAAGCATTGTAATTGCACTGCATTCTTGTAATAATATCTGCTTTTCTGAAATCATGTCAGCACCTCGGGTTCGTGAAACCATCATCAATTGTGTCTCTCAAGCACAATCAGACTCCTATGAAGATCAACAAAAAGCTCTCCAGACTTTGGCTTCCATCACCAGGGTAAGTCCCCAGTACAGGAGGTTGCTCGCACAAACCGATGGAGCTGTATCAACTCTTCTTAGCCTCTCAAAATCCTCCTCCCCCATCATCCAAACTCTTTCGCTATCCATCCTTCTCAATCTCTCCTTGAATCCTGACCTGAAACAGTCTCTTGCCTCGATGGAAACCATTTATCGTCTCAATTCGATAATCCAGTCCTCACGTTCCCAAGAAACCCTCAAGTTAGCTTCCTCTTTGATTTGCAGCTTGGCAATGCTAGACAAGAACAAGGCCAAGTTTGGAGTAGCCGGGACCATACAAGTTCTGGTAAAGGCAGTCTCAGCACCCAGTAATCCTGCTGGCCATCATCTGCTTAGTTCATTAGCAGAGCTGGTGCAGTTCCACGGGAACTCCACTCTAGCTGTCCGAACAGGCGCAGTCTCAGAGCTAATCCATGTGATAGGAAGCACTGAAAGTGAAGACCTCGCCGGGACGTCGCTCGCTGTTCTGGGTCTGCTTGCCAGGTTTGATGAGGGAATGATTGCTTTGACAAAAACTGACCAGATTGTGAGCTCAATGGTGGATGTACTAAAAGGGAGAAGCATGTTTAGCAAAGAGGGTGCTGCCGATATTTTGCTACGCTTGTTCGAAGAAAGTGAGGGTTGTGTGAGAGATGCAATGAGGTTGCCAGAGTTCTCAACTCTGCTAGCTGATCTTTCCATTAGAGGATCAACTAAAGCTCGCGAAAGGACTGGTCAGTTGATGAAGAAGATGATGGATGCTAATTTGGATCCCTATAGTGATGCAAACTCCATGATTTACCAATGGTAAACCATAGATCCAGGCTTGAGCCAAAAAAAAAAATTTAACTGCATCAACAAGGAGGTCTATTTATTTCTTTACCCATTGGTGAATTATGAATTGTATGATTCAGTTGAGGTGATTGAATCTTTTAAACAATACTAAATGCTTCTGTTCTTGAGGTTATCAGGATTCGTGGTGATCCATTGATTTGTATATTGATCTATGACGAGAAATTTCAGCACCTACACATTTACTTTGGAGTATGATGTATATATGGTGCTAGTTTTTTGTCCGTAAATATTACACTGTTTCGAAGCTTTAGGCAAAATCTATGAACTTGCCGGTTGCCACGAGGGTTGTCAAATTTAGGCTCAATTTTGCTGATTAGGTCTTCAAATATGCATATTTTTATTTCAGTCACTTTAAGAATGTCTTCCGAATTTTGTCATTTGAACAGATTGTTATCTTCTTCATTTATTAATAAATTAAATGTCATCTTTCCTCTCAAACTTAGGGTTTTTATTCCCTCTCTTTGCTTCCCACTGTCAGAATCATCCAAATCTAACATTGCTTATAATAAATGAGAGAACAAATTTAAAATACATATTGTGATTCAATTGAAAATTCCTATGTATGCATAAAAACTATCCAGATATAATAAGAACTTATCGTTCGGTTTGCATTGTGAAGCTGAAATCAAAGGCTTAATTACCATCAATTAATCACTCACACACACGTATATACAGCTGCAAAATGTGCATGGCATGGGCATGCAGGTTTAGAAAAATAGCAGCCATGAGCCGCATGCCCATATCACTGCAGGCACATGCAAGACTAATTTACTAATCTATGGGAAGTTGAAACTGAACACTACTAAAGCATTTAATCAGGCATATTCCCTTATTGGGATTGTTTGTGCAATTAATAAAAGTCAAATAGATTCTTGAATATTTTTTCTCGGCCGTGTTATAAGAGTTAGTGGTGGGGGCATTAGGATTATTCATATATTTTAAGTCATCATATGAGAGATTCCACACGCTGCTGTGGCTGACATATATATATATATGGGGCACTTTTGTGCCAATGTCAAAAATGATGATAATAATGAAGAGAAAAAGTAGAATATTTATGAGAAATTGATGAAGCAGACAACAAATAGCAAGCCAGAGTTGACATTGAATTGAAGCATAAGAATTGTGATGCAAAATGACAGAGATCACTTATATATATATATATATATATATATACAAATTGAAGTGGCAGATCCGAAGGAGCTTGGACGTGTGTAGAGAGTATAGTGCGGTGTTAGTTGCAAGGAAAGTTACCAATTGGCTTAGTAGTAAATGAAAGTAGAAGAAATAGGATATCTTAAGGAAAAATTCTTAGAGTAGTGATCTTTTTCCTATTTACTGCTTTAATAAATTATGATAATATGCATACATACGTCACAAATAATGAATAAATAAATAGTAATATTTCCGGATCATTTCAAGTGGTGAAATTCCGAATAACAGAATCTAATAGTTATGCAATGAATAAGAATATTTCATATTTTCAAACTCTAGAAAAAAGACCTACTAATTAAATCGAAATTCATAGAAAACAAATTAAACGGATGCTTCATATATAAGATGATTGGTTTACTTGACTTTCAAGCAAACTTCATTCCATTTGACCTCGGATTCTCAATTAGTTTGTGCACAAGGTTGTTGCAAGAAATTAGATTCGATCGAAGAAATAAACACGTATAACAATAAATAAAATAAAAACAAAAAGGTGGGTGCGGTGCAGCCCCAACTATCTAGCTGGTAGCTTCCAAGCATATATTTGAATTAATTTGTTCAAAAGAAAGATTGCATTTGCATGCATTAGCAAAAAGAACATGCATGGCTGCCAATAATGGAAAAAAGAATAATAACATTCGGTTTCTGATGTTTCGTCAAGGTGCTGCAAGGATTGATCGATATATGATACAGCTATAAAGATTCTTGATCATTAATCCTCTTTTACAAGCCATATAGGCCCATGAAACAGAAGACAAACTAAAGAAGATATAAAGTTTCAAGCTTGCATGCAGAGCCGTTCATATTTTCTTGCTTTGCTTATTTCTTGTTCACATTATAAACTCGTAGAAACTTCTGTTCATAGCTAGGTCTCTGGATTGTAATATTATCAGCGACAATATCTCTTTCATTATCTTCATGACATCATAGCTAATAGATTTGTTCATGACCTCATAGCTAATAGATTTGTTCATGACCTCATAGCTAATAGATTTGTAGTGCCCTTTTCATCATCAACCATTCAACCGTAATGATACCACAATTAAGGTAAAAATTATAATAATAATGGTGAGGTATATCCTGATTCCACTTAGTTTGAAACCAAATTAATGAATATGATGACTAAGAAGCCACAATGAAAATGGCCAATCGCAATTTGAAACTTTGAGTTTATTCACTTGTGTGATTTAAGCTTCGATTGAGAACGGGCACTTTGGCAACATATATTGATTCCCTTTTTGTATCATAATCTAATTCAAAAAGTTTCTACTTTCTAGTTCATTTGAAGAACAAGTTTTTCCAAATGGCTTCAAACTCACATCCGAAAAAAAAAATCCCACTTTGTTTAAATCAAATTCCACTCTCTTAATTAATATCTAAAAAATCCCACTAACATTTTTATAAAAAAAAAAAAAAATCTAGTGCCTAAATTGTACGGAATTATTTTAAAAAAATCGTTACTCAATCTTAGCCGATAGTTTTAGAAAAAGAAATAATAATATTATTATAAATTGGATTTATGCGTTAAAATTTTGAAAACTGTATTATTGTTTAATTTTCAATAAATAAGATGAAATACAATATGATTGAACTGAAAAAAACAAAACTGAGAGTAAATTACATCCGGAGCAACATAGTCGTTTTGTCCTAAACTGGCACGTTAAATTGAAATTAGTGGCCAATTAAAACTAATCCAAACGTTTTGAAAGGACGAATGACAAATCACAAATCACGGAGAACACGAGGACGGGGAGAGATTACTTGAAAGAGAATCGAGAAATTCCCGACACAAATGCATTATAATAATGTCGAACTTTCAGTGTAATCTTCAATTTGGGCCATTAATGACTTAATGTTACGCGATATAATCATATAATATAATACATGGTCTTTTGTGCAAAAAGCATAGTGGCATCAGCATATATTCAGAATATGTAAATAATTATATATTTATGATTGTAGAAACCATAAAGAGGCACATAAAATCTCAAGTAGGGTCATTTTGATGATTATTCCAAAGCCAAATGTTGCTGGCCATTCTTCTATTTTAAGGGATTTTTCGAGGATGTAGCTATGATTCCTCTTTTACTAGTTGTGGGGTATGTTCGTTATATATATATATAGATATGTAGAGTTGACAACTTAAAGAACATTGCAAAGTATTAATAAGTTAATTACTATCTAATAATTCCATAACAACTCCATGGTTATTATTCTCAAAAATGTTTCTTTTTTTTTTTTTTAAAAAAATGCGTTTCATTTCTATTTATAATTGGATTAAGATTACTTTATAGATGAGGGATTTGAAGTTTTGAACCCCTTGTGAGTTGTGGGTAAGAATTTTATTTTTCTTTTGCTAGGAAGGTCGCCGTTTCAAGAAACCTATATTACATTAGTGACCATTGGTTGCATAAAGAAATATTGTTGTTGTGAAATGTGAATGGAGCACTTTTAGACACAGAGAGCCTCAAGCTACAAAATTAAAGAAGAACCAAAAGAGTGCAAGACACAGTGGTCACACCACACCGTGCATCAATATATTAGAAGATTTCCATTATCGTTCCTTTTTTTTTTTTTTTTTTTTCTTTAAATTGCTTTCTTCCATTCATTCAGTGTGAAATAAGAAACACTTTCCCAAAAGCACTACGAAGACGCCATTTTAGAAAAGCCATTCTTCTTTTCATCTTTAAAGCTTTTAAAAGAAACCGAGGCTCAATTTTTGCGGAGTTTACGTTTGCAAAATGACTAATTTATCCTCTTCCCTTCATAGATTAATGGATAGAAGTACTAAATCTACTATTTACTTTTACGTATTTAGAAAAAGAAAAAAAAATTCTATTGTAAATGCACACGGGGGACTCAATAATTTTGGGTAGAATAAATAATACCTTAGTATTAAGTAAAGATAGAAATTTAAGTTTGTGTCATAATATAAAAATTAAGCATAGTCTCAATAAATTTATGATTATAAATATTAATCTAATTATAATACATCAATGTATTTCGAGAAAAAAAAAAGAAGAAAGAAAAGTCAAAGGCGAAAATATTAACTTGTAGGGTAAAAAATATTAAGGAAAAAGAAGGTTTAAATGAAATTTATTTAGCTCACTCTATACTTTGGCCTCCTTAGCTTTACAATTCTGATGCCAAGGGTGTCTTTTTAAGTCACGTTATTAGGGATTATTACCCAGGGTAAATAGTGATTGGTGATTCCCCAATCGTCTGGCTTCAATGGAGAGGGCTGACAAATTAATAGAAACTGATATTATAAAATCTTATGACGTATGATATTCATTCAGTATCGCTATCACCATCACTGTCACTATCACTATCACTGTCACTGTCACTGTCACTGGGTCCTCAAAATATACTGTAATGGAATAATAATGCATTCTAAGAAGGGCACACATGTTTGAAAACGATAGTTCCAGTGGCTTTACTCATTCACATTTTGACATTAAAGAGCCCACAGTTTCATTCATTCATTCATTCATTATTGTGTTTTTTTTTTCGCTTAGTAAAATCTACCCAACCAAAGCAATGACTTCAAAACTCCCACGACTCAGAACTCTCTTGTTTGTTGTTAATATTTATTTGTAAATAATTCTATTTATAAATATGTATACAGTAATATATATATTGGATGTAAATATGTAAATATTTATTTAATCTTTATGTTTTAAGTTAAGTATTATTTTATTTAGTCTTTATATTTAAAAAATATATTAAATATGTTACAATTATATTCTTATCTTTTCTTTTCTCATACAATAATATATTTATAATAAAATTCTTGAGAATATCAATAAAATATAATAATTTATTTATATTAACTTTAAAAGTAACATAAAATTTACACATACTTTTACATTATTATTTCATTTTTAGGATTAATTTGATTTATTAATTTTTTTATAAAATAATTATTAACAAGATCGTTATAAGGATATTAACCGTTATTTTAAGTTGGTTGATATTCATTTATTTATAAATAAATATTAGTAAGAATGTTGCATGAGTATAATAAATACTAATTCTTTCACGTTGATATTTATTAGTTAATTTATTAATAAATAAGTATTAGTTAATTTGTTAAATAATTTTTTATGAATAAATTAATTAGTGTTAAGAATATTATTATAAAGAAAAAAATAATAAGAATAAAAATATAACATATTTAAGATAATTTAAAAAATATAAAAATTTAACGAGTTAAGTTAAAATCCATAGACTAAATGAGAAGTTAACCGATGTAGATTTTTAAAATATCAGTAGACTTTCGAGTTTATATAATTGGCAAGTAATAATGTATATGCTTTCAAAATTGCGATACTGTTCCAAATAAGTCATCTCATCACCACTGATCGTGATCAACATTTGTTCGTTACTCTGGATTTAGACTGCGATTAGATCTTGAATGTAATATATCATAAATAGTAACACATTTATTAATTTAAAAAAAAAAAGAAACTGAAAATGTGACACACTTAAAGGACATTTTGGTCACAGAAAGTGGATGATGCAAGGAAATGCTAGTTTATTTTTGGATTTAATAGCTTCTCTGTGAGCCTGCTTGGGGGTTTCACTGTATCTACAGTATGAACAAACAAAGTTGTGGGGAAGCAACCAAAGCCAATACAGCTAGCTAAAAGGAAAGAGAAAAAAGCTCATCTGCTTTTTGATTTTTTTTATTTTTTTTTGAAGGCTGTACTATAACTCTGAGCATATGTGATATATTCAATATTATTTATCTCCGTTTTTATCAGATCTTCTCCATACTTGTAAGTTAATTCGTGCTACTTTTATTACCACATTCAACTTGAAAATATTTTAAGTCGTTGTTTTTTGTGTAATGGGTATCCGTCAATAATGAATATTTTATATAAAAATTGGATTTTTTTTTTTTTGGTTCTTTTCATACTTGTGGTTATATTCTTGGGTTGTTGTAGTTGAAGTGCTTCACTTTCTTTCCACTGTCCACAAGCATAGATTCTTTTTCACTCTCTGCATTGCAAACTCAAGATTGTGTTAACTCATTTTGTGCATTGATGATGGGTTGTGGATTCTTTGTTTATAAAGAGTGACTGCTTTTCTTTTCTTTTCTTTTCTTTTTGTCCTTTTCTTTATCTCTCTCCTTTTGTTTGGTGCCTTTCACTTTCTTAATAGTTCTTTCGAAGGTTTTCAGGCAGTGTAGAACGGGTGTAAGCAAGAATAGTTGATGTGGATTGATAGGTTACATTCCATTTTCACCCTTCTATATGGATATAAATAGAGATAGTGAAAATCAGTTCTTGTTCATTGCAGGTACTCAGCCTTAACATTGAAACAAGTGGTTTCGGTAGTGTGATTATTTTTTTGCTCATAATGAGTTACAATAGCACCACTATGGGCTCTGGTTAGCCTTTCTTTCTTTGTTTATGCGATGTTGTATTTATCAGTTAATTAGTTGGAACTCTTGTTTATGAGGGTTCAAATTGCAACATTTCAGGTAGTCAAACTAGAAGACCATTTGAGTTTGGAAGAACTCATGTGGTTAGGCCCAAGGGGAAGCACGAGGCTACCATAGTTTGGCTGCATGGACTTGGTGATAAAGGATCAAGGTATATAATGCTAATTTTTCATCGGCTTTTTCCACCATGGAATTACCTTTCTTTTGGTTCTAATTTTAAGATGCTAACTCTTTATTACTAATTTACATTTCAAATACTGTTTTGGGAAGTTTGATCTTTTAAGCTGGTTGTTTAATGGAATTGGAAGTCGAGGCTTTTTATTGTCAAGTTTATTCTAGCAAAATTTCCTTTCTTTTCTGAAATCATTGTTCCATGGACTTGCATGGATCAACAAAGTGTAAGGTTTAGGCTTCAAGCTGTTAGTGATCATTTGTATTATTGTCTTTTGATGCTATAAAAATGACAATTCATGAAATTCGATTCTTTTCTCTTTATGTTGAGCATATACCTTGTGTGGGAATGGTGGACTTGTTTTAGTTCCTAAATAAGGAAAAATGGATTTAGAGAATGTCAATGCCCTGTCTTCTTCTGGTGGAGAAATTTGGTGTTCCATTAACTTGTTTGAACTCTCCTTCTGCTTTTAGAAGATTCTCACATGATTAGATTCGGTGGGAGAGAGCACTACATTTGCGAACCAAAGAAAACATGATTAGTTGTCGCTTTCCTCCATCCTCTCTATTAACTCTAAGGCATATTGGAGCAGCCTCGAATTCAGAAACTATATATGCTGCATGTTAAAATAGGGGACCACTCTACTACTATCTTGATTGTCCTTTACAATTTAGTGAAGAGCAATATATTATTCCAAAATGATATTAAATTTAGGATCTAGTAATTTATTCTTATTTTTCTATAATATGCAAGGTCAATCTTGTTGAGCCCTGTTATATTGTCATTTTGCAAGATTCACCCAATGATTGTTAAGGTTTGTGCCTAACTTTGAGTGTGGTCCCAATGCTAGATCGGTTAGGGTTTTTCTTCTATTAAATTTTGTTCAAACTTCTTGGACTGTGATAGCCAATCTTGGTTTCTGTTATGATATTGTTTCTGCATGTTGATACTGGTCAAACTTAGGTAGATGGTATATGATAATGCTTAATGTACATTCCCTTGTGCTCTGTTGTGCAGTTGGTCCCAGCTCTTGGAAACCCTGCCTCTTCCAAATGTAAGGATAAGCATGTTTTGGGAGTTCATTGCCTCTATTTTTGTGCTCATGCAACATTCATCAACTGATTATCCTAATCTTCCTGTGGACAAAGTTCTTCATTGGTAGACAGTCTGATTTATTTCTCTGTCGAACTGTGAATCTTGCAGATCAAGTGGATTTGCCCTACTGCTCCCACCAGGCCAGTTGCAATATTTGGTGGATATCCTTGTACTGCT
Source organism: Murraya koenigii (assembly GCA_025617385.1). NCBI lineage: Eukaryota > Viridiplantae > Streptophyta > Magnoliopsida > Sapindales > Rutaceae > Murraya > Murraya koenigii. The sequence goes on along the minus strand of CM046817.1, from coordinate 2,222,728 downwards.
TGTAAGATTTTGTTGCTTTGAATTGCGTTGATTATCTCTATTTTAGTGATCAATTTCTTAGGAAAACTTTGAGTTTCAGCTACTGGTAAAATCAAATTCATCCGACAATGATTTTAATATCCTTTCAAAAAGAATTTAATGTGCTTAGTTGATAATTTTGCTGTTTTTATTTTAAGGGTTTGATGCGGGAGATCTTTCAGAAGAGGGTCCTGATGATTTGGAGGGGTTAGATGCTTCAGCAGCACATGTGGCCAATCTTTTGTCGACAGAACCTGCTGACAGTAAGTTTCTCTCTTGGTCCTGTATGAATAAATATTGTAGAAATCAGTTCCAGCGGATCACTGGAAAATAATAAAATTCTTTCCTGAAGCGTATGAATAAATTAAACCGTTCCAAGCCTTCTGACTACTTTGAGATTTATCACCTTTTTCGTTCTGGAAAGAAAAGTGGCAAATGTTAAGATTTTCTAATTCTTCTCTCTTCAATAGTTTGTTTTTTCTTTCCATGGCTTTCTTGTATACAAATGATTTTTTTTTTTTTGTTTTTTTTTTTTTTTTTTGGGGGTTGTTTGTCTTTCATTGTTCATCCTTAAATTTTCTTTCTAAATTCTGCAGTGTATATTTCTCCCTTTTGGTTCGTTACTGATTACTCTTTCCCTTCTTTTCCCTTCAACTTTTGTTGTTCCATAGAATTGAATGCCTTCTTGTGTTTTTAATACCAACGAAGTGAGCCAATTCAAATTGATTTGACAATAGTATGATTCAAAGTCTTTTGATGATTTTATTTTCTTGTGGATTACCCAGAGCATCACCAAGCAGAAGCTATTGCTGACAAGCTTTTTCTACACTGGAGAACTCACATACTTATTTTGTTGTTTTGCAGTCAAACTTGGTATTGGTGGCTTCAGTATGGGTGCTGCAACAGCACTCTACTCTGCCACATGCCGCATATTAGGACAATATGGGAATGGAAACCCATATTCAGTCAACCTTAGTGCAGTTGTGGGTTTGAGTGGCTGGCTTCCATGTTCAAGGTTTGACTTCTCTTATATCATGAAGGCTTAAAAACATGAGCGCACCTGCACCAAAGAATGTATAATGCATCCTAAGGTTGATTAACCAATTCGTTAATATAGGCAACTGTTTTCTGTTTTTTTCTCTTAGGACCCTGAAAAGCCGAATGGAAGGATCACGTGAGGCAGCAAGGCGTGCCGCATCCTTGCCTATCTTGCTCTGCCATGGTTCAGGTGATCATATTCGTCCCCAAATTTTTTGAGTAATTCTGGTTGCGTTCATAAACACGTCATTCTTTTTTATGATATTACAAAGTCACCCACTGACTTATATATCGTCAGCGTCTGAACAAATTCATGTCAAGGAGTGAACAAGCTGCTGAGTTTATGGGTTTGTTGATAGTATAGTAAATTTGGTGGTCCTTGAAAAGTATAAATTTATCACTATTGTATCATATTGTTTTGCGACATTATCATAACAGTCTCTCTTCTTCATTTACCCAATGCAAAAAGTAAATAATTAATGCAATATGTGACATTTGATGTGATGCTTGATTGCTTCACACATTTCGGAAATCAATTTCTCTGTGCATAAAATTTACATCTTTATTTCCCTGTTGCAGGTGACGATGTGGTTGCATATAAACACGGAGAGAGATCAGCACAGATGTTAAATTCAGTTGGATTTCGAGATCTTACATTTAGATGCTATAATGGGTATTCTTATCCTTCTTCCCATTGTGTATGTTGTGTTTTATGTATATGTGTGTTTGTGTAATGTAACATTGTCAATAAATATCATTATGTAGGGTAGGTCACTATTCAATCCCTGAAGAGATGGATGAAGTACGTAACTGGCTCACTGCTAGGCTGGAACTTGAGGGTTTACAGGGATGATGACAATTAGTCAAGGTAACAAGGGGATGTGAACAACTAGAGTTGAGTTATATTATGTATGAGGTTAAGAATAGATGTTCGGTGTGGGACATATGGTATAGCAGCATGGTTCAGCTTTCTATTCCCGTGTTAATCTTATTTTTCGCATATTTTTTTTGGTTAACCAATAAAACAATTTTGAGGTTCTGGGTTTAGCCTTTTATCTGATTCTGCTGGTTAATAAGGGATCATTGTAATTTTTTTCTTGTAATGGGGCTAGATGATTCTCCAATAGGGGAATTTTTTTTTTTTTGGGTGAATTATTATCTTTTACCTGTAATGTGCTCCCACATGGATTTATTCTTAATTTATAATAAAAGTTCGATATGGGTGGGTTCATTTTCCATTTCCTAAATTGTGTTGTTGCATTTCCGATTTGCCGCAACATCAGGAATTTAAACATGAAAAGAACTTGCTGGCTGAAAATATACTTAGCAATAATCACTAAGTTCTACAATTTGAGATGCAACAAGCAAATCTGAAATAGTATGTGCAAAGGTATACAAATACAATGTCTTACAAAACTCACGTACATTGTTTACTAAGAAAAGTAAAATTTATTCGGACCTAAATTGAATCTAGCATCCATGAATAGTTATCTCTATCTAAGCAACATGAACCAAACTGAATAAACAAGATTCATTTCAACAACAAAGCATGTACTACCATTTAATAACAATCAGTAGGGCAGCAATCCACTACACAATTGCTGATTCCGTTGCAGTATTCACGTTTCAACTGACTTTGCTCCTTTGAAGATGGGGGGTACTCTACTTCCAGAACCTCTACCACAAGGGTGATTACTTGGTAGGGCAACACTACACTACACAATTTCTGATTACGTTGCAACATTCACACTTCAACTGACTTTGCTCTATTGAAGATGGTGGGTACTCTTACCTCTAGTACCTCTACCACAAGAGTGATGATAGTCAACATCACATGATAGAATGATGATAAATGCAACCCTCTTCTATCCACGACAAACCTACTTTTATGCAATGAAACATTATCTATCTATATACATATATATTATCCATTTCCAAACCTGGAGTAGTAGCTGAACTGACAACTTCTTGGCTTAACTGCAACCTAACACCAGGGTGACCTAAAAGAGTTGCTGAATCCAATTACAAAAGAATAAAGGAATTAAAAAAAATGCCGCCAAAAACTGCATAGATTAGATTGTTAAAATGTGATAAGGACTCACCTTGCATGGCTGATGCATCTACCATACGCTGTCATTGTTCATTTTCTTGAAAATTGCTTCTTTCCTGATCAGTGCTTTTGAGAGGTGGGAAAGATTTCTGACCAGTGCTTCCTTTGGTATCCATGCAAGGGGTGAGAGGTGGGAAAGATGGCACAGCCTTTAATATGAACTTACGGCCACTTTTCAACATGCTTGAAGAGCTGGACCTGTGCTCATGTGCATGACCATGGGGAGGTGACACTCGCTTGCGGCTAGGGGAACTTACTTTAACAGACTTCGTGAGGGTTGAAGCATCTTTCAATACCTCTGGTGTATCATCTTCGAGAATGCCATTAAGCCTGCCATCAGAATCAAGTGCCTGGAGACTTTTGGTCCCACCTAGCTCAGTCAACAGGGTACCTGGTGAACTGCGCCAACGAAGGGAACTGGCTGACGAGAGGCTTCCACTTCTCGGGCATAATTGAAGTCTGGTAACATTTGTCCAGCCTGTTGCTTTTGATGAAGCTGAAGACTCCATGGCCGTTGAAGGAAAATCAAGCAGTGGAGTGAAATCACATAAATCAGCAAGCGAATGACATCTTGGCGAGAATTGGTCTACCATATCTGGGCTGTTGTAATCCCTTCCTTGACCATAAGAATCTACGTCCACAATTTCTTTACTTTTTTCCACAAGCATTTCATTGCTATCAGAACTATTCAGAGTTATTGAGGATTTTACATAAGATGATAAGATAGTAAGATCAGACTTGGGCGATGGAACATATCTACTGGAAAGAATTTGTGATTTTGATGCATCCTTTCCATGGCTAAATAAAGAAAAAGAAATTAATTAGTAAATAAACAAGTTGAACATTTCTTTGGTGATCTTATCTTTCTAGCCAAAACACCTATCAGATCGAAGGAACCTTACTCTGAGAACTGAAATGACGGGGTCAGTGGTGTCAGGTTGTGAGGATCACACAACTCAGCATGCAAGAACTCGTTCTTGTTTGCATTGGAATCCAACATGCCCTCCAGTCTGGCTCTACTATTAACCATATCTTCATTTCCAACATATTCTGTGAGATTGAGAATAAAGATTACTCAAACCTTCATTTTTTGGCATGCAAACCTATGTTCTGGAATATTCATGCTAAAAATAAACCATGAATCAATGAGGCACCCAAAAGTTTCCCTTATGCATATCAGCTTAAAATGTAAAACAGGAAGCATGACCCACAAACAAGATTTCACGATAAATAGCCATAAAGCAATGTCTTTTTTAAGTCTTTGAATGTCAGTTAAAAATACAATCAACAACAATTAGTTTGGGAAGAGAATATATTTATTTCTTCTTTCCCTACTAGATAATTATTCACCTCATTCGTATCTATGTATATGATTGATAATATGCCATTAGGAGTTGAGGAAAAAAAATCTAAAGTGTGTTTTCTTACCTTCCTTCTGGCCATAGACATTTTTACAATTCTCACATCGACATCCACTTGAGCATCCAACATTAGCCTTTTTAACATAAACCAGAGGAAGTGATATCAGCCATTTAATATATATAGCAATGATAAATTGAGAGACAATAATATGACATATAGACCAATATAGGTAATGACAAAATGTTGGACCTGGTAGCATTCACAATATTTTTTCAGACACATCGACTTTTTGCAATTGCAGCCCCTTTTATGCCTAGATGAGGATGGCGTGAAACGGTTTCCATCATCCTGTAGAGTGCAAATACGAGTGGTATTGCCAAATTAAACAGAGAATCAGAGAATTATAATATGAATGACATTGACTTAAAAGGGTTCAAACTCATTCTTCACCGGAAACTCAGTGACCCGCTGTATAATCTTGGGAGCAAAAGCTAGTGGATTACGGGATTCAATTTGTTGCCGTGTCTCAAGTACAGTATCTTCATATTCAGGTCTGTTAAAGCAACCTTGGCAGGCACAAGGTTCAGCACAATAGATTCCGGCAGCAAAACAATCGCAGTAACTGTTCAGTGGTAAAAGTGAAATGAGAAAAAAGGTTCAAAAGAAAACATAGGAGAAGAATAAAACAATGGAAGAATGATTTCTAGCAAAAAAGTGAATTGACTTACAGTTTCAAGCATCTTGTCTTCTTACAATTGCAACGTTTGCAACCATCACTATCAACAGTGCTCGAAGATTTCTTCCTGTAAGAAATGTACAGAATTTAGTGAGCCAGAAAAAGATATGGGGAAACTTGGAACAATCAAAGATTTGAAATATCACATATAAACTTGCCTTTTCTTTTTGGGACTCAGTTGGCTGATCTCCTCAAAATTGCCGGTGTGCTCCGAGTTAAACTTCCTCTTAGTGTGTGGAGTTGCATTAGGGTCAACTGGTGGCAGCCAGTTCAAAGGTCCCATGTCATCAAATGACTCAGAAATCAAAGCACTAGCAGCTATTGATGCCTTAGTTTCAAGCGTCCCATGTTCAGTACTAGCTAAATTTTCACCAACTGGTGCACCATGATCCTCTGCAAAAGACTTGATAACATTGTTGAGATGCAAGCCAATACTCGATGGCTTGGAGACAGTTAAGGAAGATTTTCCAGTATGATGAAGGGGAAACATGGGAGTCACAGGATGGGGCATACTAGCTAGCTGCCTCTTGCCAGAAATTACATTTAAATCCAAATGAGATGGATCCAGGCTCTCTGATTCTACAGGGGTAGTATGTAATTGAGAACTTGTAACATCATTTGACTTATTTGAAGGATTGCTGCTGTACACAGTAACTTTAGGTTGAGCTTCTTCAAATTGAAGGCAACGCCTACTCATGCCACGCTGGTGTTTATTGGCCTACATGGAATTTTGCAATTATTCTACAGCCAAAGAAAATCCGATAGGATTTGATAACAAAAAAACAGAGAAAAAATACTCATAAGCATTCTTGCATTACTGTGCAGACAATGCTACAGTGAAAATCGTGAATTCTAGGAACAAGGAAATTTCAAGCAAATCATTCAAAGGTAATTAGTGCACGCTGATCAAGCCCAACTGTTTTTTCTTTTTTGCTAAGAAACAGAAGATTATATATGTAAAATTAGATATATAAAAGGATTATTAGGACTGCAACTCTACAAAAGATGACTCAATTCTAACCAAAACACTCAGAGACTTTAGAGATACAAAAATACCTCAAACCCAAAAATATCAACTCACTAAGAATGCAGCCTTCTTAAGATAGAGAAGCTTCCCAATTAAGCAAAATACAAAAGAAAGAGACACCTTGTAACTTCTTATAATCGTGAAAATTGCCATTATTTAAACAATAGATTATAAATTCCTCCCTAATCCTTCATTGCTCAATCATCATCTTGTCAATGTTCAAAACTAAGTTTGTGCCATCATAAAATTTGCTATTCTTTTAACTACAGATCCTAAATTTCTTCCCCAGCATGATATTGCTCATCTACTGTCTTGTCAATGTTAAATGTTTGAAATTGTGATAGGCATAGATGGATTTTCTTTGACTTAGTACTCAAGAGTGAAGATGTCCCAGTGTGTACTCAATGACACATGCTATCATTCTTGATAAAAGAGAAAAATGGAAAAGAAATTACATCAAAAGCAGAAAAATTCAGCAGAATACATGTCAGTAACTAACTTTATGTACCAACATCCATGCAGATTGAATGCAAGTCAATAATCTCCCCATTAATCACTTGTCATCTAGCTGCATCCAGATTCTGCCTCATTCTACTAGTTTAAGTCTACCTCCCATGACCTTGTTCATACAGAAGCCTTATTCCAGTTTTAACAAAATAATCATCAATCCACTCATGCTAACTCCCCCCCCATAAAGAAGTTTATTTGGATATTCTTGAATATTTGAAAGACAAAATGTTAAAAGATTCGGTAGAGAAATTATCGTTGAAATTTACTGTCAATTTTTAATCATAAAGTTGTTCTTCAAGCTGCTTATCTACACATTCAGCATCCTGATTTTCTAGTACAGTTACTTAATCCAGTAACACACATCATATTCAGTATAAAAAGGAGAAAGAGACAGCACTCAATTTCAATGGTTGCATCTAGTTTATTACATACCACACATACTACCATAATATTGGACAATATTACATTTAAATACACACAAGTTACAATTATAACAAATCAAGAAAACTAGCTATTTGTTATTGATACCTCAGGATCATGCATTGGATTATCATGAGGTCCATAGAGGATTGCTCCTGCATTCTCACAAAAATCTTCATATGTCTGAAGAGTCTGGAATGGTTCGTGCAGCAATTGAGAAGGACAATCAGATTCATCTCCGCGGCCACTCCCTACATTCTGCAAAGTTAAACCAAAAGTCTTCTGAAACTAGTATATCTTTTCTCCTATATATCAAGATGGTCCTATTCCTCATCAAATGTAAGAAAGCTAGGATCTGCAGTTACCTGAGCACTTGAGTTTTCACTTTGTTGTTTCTTGGAAGCATGGTTGAAAGATGAATTAGACTCTATCTTTGGGCATTCATTAGATGGCCACACACCATGTGTTTTAGTCTCTTCGTACTCGGCTGCCTTAATATCGTATGTCAACTTTCCTTGAATGCTTTCTTCAGCTTTACCAATCATGGCTACTGCTACATCCACTTTTGACACCGTGTCATTTTTGTCGTCAAATTTAGACAAGCCTTTCTTTGTATCAGTTCTACCACTTAATGATGGTTGAAGTACATCACAAGATTGTTTCAAGTTTGTATTGACCCCATACTGAGAGTTTGCACAGTCAACATCCACAGCATCAGCCAAGTATTCGTCAACACACCCTAAGGAACCACTGGGTGGGACTTGCATGGAGCTCCTCACATCATTGTCTTTCGGAGAGTTGACAATCAGTCCATTTCGTAATAAGGAATCAGATTTCCCCGCATTACCAAGATCTGCAGAAAATTTTCTGACTCCATCGTCATTTTGAGACATTTCTGCACTGGGCAATTGACGACATGGTGGCCTGGTAAGAAAAATTACATGCAATGTGATTAATGCTCCAAACATCAATAGTGTCTAGTTAAAAAAAAAAAAGTACAAAACTAAAGATATCTCTAACCTTTTACATGAACTTGTTTCTCTGAGTGCATTTATTTGTGGGGATGTGAATGCAAGAGGAGAGTTAAGTCCCAAGAACCCTTGTAATTCATGAGGACCGTTGACTGGCTTTATAGGTGATAGGTTGTTCAGGAAGTTAGAGAAAGGGGACTCCTGAGGATAATTAAAAGAACAAAAAAGAAACAGAGTTAAATAAATAAATCTGGATTTCATGACAATGCCTCCACTTGAGTAGGTGCAAAAGACTGCAGGGAGTAAAATCTCATACTTTCAACAGGTTTAGCTACAGGAGACAAGAAGCAACTTAAAGTAATGCATAAAAGTTTTACTTAAGCCAAAGTCTTTATTTGTCGATGTAGAGGGCATGGATTAAAAACTTCACATATATTTCCCTTCTTTGTAATTATCAAACCAAACACCACCAACGCAAAAACAAATATAGCAAGCATAAACCTATTTAAGTCTGAGTCTCCAATTGGTCAAGAACACTAAAGTTTGGTAGACTATTAAACCACAGACATCAGTAAATGATCCCAAAACCCATTTTACATCCCATTTGGGCAACCAATTTCATAGATAAATAACCCCTATTACCAACATAACACTTCAATTGACTTCAAACTAGCTGCCGGTTACTCTATCAAACCAAAAATTCAAAGCAATACAGATAAATAAATACGCCCAACAAATCCTAAGCCCTCATCAACAATATCAAGCAATTAGAATAATACTAAACCCTAAATCTCCCTACGACAAAAACCAACCAAAATTCACACCCAACAAACAGTTAATTCATCAAAATTTCACGAAGATTAGAAAAAAAACCAAAAAAAAAAAAAAAGAATTAGAACCAAGAAAAATTACAAAATGATGTTACATATTAGTAAAACTGTAACACATAACAAAAGGAAATGAAGTTACCTGAACTGGAGGAGAACTTGAAGATGAAGCGGCGGTGTTGGTGGCAACGGAAGCGGGAGTTTGGACGGCGGCGGTTGTAGGTTCAGGAGAGTCCATGAAGAGAAAAAGCCCTAAAACGAGGGGGCTCTCTCTGCATCTTTCACGTTTTCTCTCTTTCCCCTAATCCCATGAAATTGATTTTTGTCAAATGATGAATCAAATTTTGCAAAATAATAGAAACGAAGATATTTATTTTTTATTTTTAATTAATTAAGTGAGAGCGTGTGTGAGAGAGACGTACGGCTAAGAGGGCGGGCATTTAAAATCCAAGCGGGAAATTTTTTTTTTTTTTTCTACTCAGGGTTTAATTGCATTTATGGGCCTTTGCTTCAAATTAGGTTTTTTGGGCTTGTTAACCCATCAATACGATTGGACGAACTGGCAAGATTATTTCTAACCACCCCTTTATATTTTTTAACACACCCAAAAGATATACCTTGTTCATAAATAAAAATCATGTACGGTGCTTAGTTTAAGCAATTATTGTTGGGCTCGACTTGGTTTCCATCCAAATGATGCTGTTGTGGCAAGCATACAAAATTGGGAGGAGTTTTTAATAACGCCAATAATAAATTGGTTTCCCAGCTATATAGCAGTGTATCTAAGTTTGAAATATTATGTCACAATGATAAATTTTATAATTTATAAATTATTTATTATTCTATTAGATCGTCAGATGAAATGAATACAACATAATATTTAGAATATTATACTCTTTTAATAATAATAAGACAAATAAATCACACCATTATAGTCACAACTCCTTAGTTGAGTAAAAAAGAAAAAAGAAAAAACCTCCTCATCAAGAATGAGGTTAAATATTGGAGTTTTTCTGTGTGTATGGAGCAATATTGTAAGGCCTAATGTGTAATTTTAAAAGAAACCACATCATTATGCTATAGTAGTCATGTAAAATGATTTTTCTTCTCACAAATGAAAGCCATTTAAGTCTCCAATGTGCATATGTTTTTAGAAGATATGATGTTTCAAAAAAAAAAAAATCCGATTTTTATTCTAGTTGTCATACTTTACGCAATATATATATATATATATAAGATATAGAGTTCACATCTAAAGAGATACATTTAATTTGAGGGTGGTGAGGGGTGATGCGCAATACAACACCAATATATTAAATTAAATAAATATGATTATATATAATTGCATGTAATAGTCTGTAAGATAATGATGATGATAACTGAATTTTGTCAATTTGTTGTTTCATTATAATTTTAATAAATCTAAGCATAATTTTGTTGCTCATTCAAATTCGAATTTAAAAAAAACAATTAAAAGATTGATTTATGTTTTGTTCACATCCGTATAATTTAACAAAATAATAATAATAATTTACCATCAGGGTCTGTGTAAGAAGTGATAAAGAAGTGGGAGAACGAGGAGATTTGGGAACTCAACACGATGAGAATAGAAAGATATCGGATGACTAAAAAGTAAAAGAAAAGAGAAAACTTTTATCATTATTGTTGGTGAATGGTGACGTTATGCAATTCCCTACAGAAAACTCACGTGCATGCAACCCAAGCTAGCATTCCCTAAACCCGAAAGAGAAAAAAAAAATGGAAAAGAAAATCAAGCCACACAAATACATGCATATATACAGGGTTAATTTATATGTATATCTTAACGATAAGTATTCAGTATGATAAGTTTATCAAAAGGTTAAAGCATAGTTCGAAAAAATTTATGGAACAAAGCTTCGAATCAGTATTATAAGCATCAAAAAGAGAGACCCGACTCTATTTTTTTTTCATTTGTTAGGGATTGAACTGAAGTGGGCTGATCTTCTAAATTCATATATATAAGTATATTTAATTGCTAGATATAAAAACAACATTCATTAATTATGAATGATGACATATATACAATCGGAATTAAATAAAAAATAATAAATGTGATACTTCATATTAACGTATTAAAGATTATACTTACTACCCAAAGAGTATGATCAAAATAATGAATGAAAAAAATTATACGGAGGATAAATTCTTTTATAAAATTATAATTATAAAATAAAAATAAATTTTAAATAATAATATTGATAAATATAATGATAATATCAGTAAATTTATAATGTAGCGTCCATGCAAAAAATACTGTTGTGTAACGGAAGATGAGGTGCCTTGTATAGGAAGAAAAAAAGGAAAAACTAATTAAAGTGGAAAGTGTACACGTATATGTTAGATGTAATGGGGTTGGTCATGCATGGAATTGAAAGCATTTCCCAAAGAGAATCGAATCAGAACCGCTTTCCTTTTGCTTTAATTTTCACAGTAATTGCTACAGCCTTCCGATTCTTTACCAGTCCCCGAGAAAAATTTGTGGGTAATAATATCTTGTGCATGGTTTTTTTTTTTTTTCTTTATAATTTCGGGCAAGTTCCTTCACTCTAGCTAGATAGAAAGAGAGAGGAGAGGGATTCAAAAAAATAAAAATGAAAGAGGACGAAGGAGAAGGGGAAAAAGAAAACTAATGACAGAGAAAAAGCCAACGCAGTGAGTGATCATGGAAGAAAAAGAAAAGGGGAGGGTAGGGGAAAAAGGATGGTCAAAATTTGATGAAACCTCGAAGACTACTTCTCCTATATATTCCATCCATATCATCAGCTTCGACTATCTTTATCGAAACTCACTAACGCACCCATTTCCTTTAATTTTATTAATTTCTTTGGCTAATTTTGAGCTCTCTATCTATTAATTATATTTATCTTACGCATGAAGAGATCAATTAACTTCTTATTGAATCTTTCATCGGATATGAGAAACGTCGATATTCGATAAACTGGGTAAAATATTCAAGGAAATGAAAGAACGTTCCTTAAAATTGTAGCCATGCAGATGCAACTTTGATTTAGCTTTAGCGTTGCCTATGTCTTTGGCCCGGCCTGTACCACATGTATATCTTCCTCTAAATTACCAAACCTGACATGCACGAGGGACCCCAAATATTTAATATATGGTCTCTATGCAATCACATAATTTTTCTCTCTTGGTTTTCTAATGGCTTGATTCAGGGGCAGAGTCGTCTAGAATTGAAAATGTGGAGGCTAGAGGTCATAAGAGTAAAAATGGTGTAAGAGATAAAACTGTCAGAATTGTAGATGTCAAATACATATACGCACACCCATGAATCTGATCAGGTGTGCATCGTTGCACACGTTATTATGTGCGACTGGCCACATGCCACCTAATCATTGGTTGTATACACTTGATTCGGACTTCATATATATATATATATATGGTGCCTCAATTTGTTTTTAAATATAGATATGTTTTTAAGTTGTGTGGTTTAATAGAATTAATTTTTAATGGACTCAAAAATTGTATGGTTTAATAGTGTATTTGCATTGACTCTATTAAACCATACTGCTTAAAAGCATATCTGCATAAAAAAAATAAAGGTATCTGCATAAAAGAAGAACTATATATGTTTTAGAAAAAATTTTCATACAAGATTAAAGTATATGATGGATTTATGGTATTGTAAATCAACTTTCATAACATTATAGATGATTTACGACACTATAAATCCGTCCCAAATTTTTACCTTGGATCTGGTAAGTGTGTGTGTGTGTAGCCATGATATCCTTACTTTAATAAATTGAGGGGGATGCCACTAAAACTAAAAAAAAAGAAAAAACACCGTAGAGATTTCAATATATTAAAGATTAATTTTTTTTATTTATTAATGACATTTTCAATTGATTCAATTTTGTTGGAATGTGCCCACCATGGACTGGACCAGCCCAACATAAACAACAATCTAAAAAATTTTTAGATGGAGTTCTATATAACTATTATAAGTTTAATTGTATTTTAAGAGTTATGAAATATTATTCTCATGAGCTTCTATATAAACACACATATTATATCTCAAATAGGTGTGTGTGAGACATGAGAAATATGTAGAATGTATTAGACAATACACAAAAACTTACTAAAATTTATGTAAAAGACACAAAAGAGCTATGCAGTGAGCTATTGCAATGTGATCTAAATGAATTTTTTTTTTAATGATTATCCTCCAATCTGATTGAAGGAATTTTCTTTTCATAATTATCCTCCTTACCATAAGCAAATAGTTGCATGAGCATTTTCCTTATGATTATCTTCTGTCTCTAATCAAATTGGCAATGACATAATTTCATTGCGATCTGCTTCTACATTTATAAATAAAAAAAATTATGATTTTCGATTTCTCTAATTATTTGTTGAATATGTACGAATTTCAACCATTCTCGACTTGAATATTTAAAATGATAGATAAATGGTACAACAATAATGCGAATCTTAATAGATGTTTGCTTTGAGAATTAGGGTTTCATGAGAAACACTTGACTTATTAGCGAATTATCAAGGATTTGAAGTACAAAACAAAGGAATATTCAAATTCGAAAAGTAAGCACAATTTTACCGATATAGTGAGCATTTGAAGGTCGGTTTCAATTTGCAAAGTATAAAAATCGAAAGGAGACGTGACACCTCCTTCGTCATTCTAGGATAAGAGTAAGTTAAGCGTGGGGTCCTTCTTCATTCTTAAGGGTTTTTGGTTTTATGGAATGGTCATTTTGTCTGGTAAGAAATAGTAAATTATGCTCCTCCTTATCTTTCTTGACTCAGAAAGAAAACATATTGTATCAAGCTAAGCCATACTTCTACTTGCATGGATATTAGAAAGATCTTCAATTGTATCCATGCCAATGCTATAGTCAATAAATTAAGGTTTGTTAATAAATATGTTTGATTACTGACAAGTCACCATAATTAATTGTCCATTGATTTAAACTTTTCTAGATTGTTTAATGGTTTTATTCGAGCTATTTAATGGTTAGAGGTTAAAACGCATGCTAGTTTGCTTTCAGTGGGGACAAGAAGATGTTTTGACTAACAAAGTTGAATATGCAAAAAGCTTTGAAGCATACAAATGTTTACAACGTGGTATATATAACACATTTTATGGGTATTGATAAACAATGAAAGAATATGGATTATTTTCACATTTGAGTTAACGAAGTTAACTAACCAAAGAATATGTAGTAATCATACATGGATAGTCACGTATTTGTGCCAAAAAATTATTCAAAATTTAAGTAAACTTAGATCATGAGAAGATAGCTAAAGAATTACTATTAGAAAAGTACATGAAAGAAAGGGGCATTTTTGGAACTTGAACATGAATTTAACCTTTTGGGAATTTGTTTATGCACTTGCCACCTCTAGAACGAGAAGCCCTAATCTAGAAGAAGCTGTAGTAGTAGTGTAGCTTTATTAAACCTTGATTATTTTTTTCCCCTTTGGAATCCCATTTCAAATTTTCTTTTAACTCTCTTTTTTAATAAATTTAGTTTCTTGTGATTATTCCATTGTTCAAGTGGAGAGAGCCAAAGTGAAGAATAATGTATGAAAAAGAAAACCTAATTATAAGCCTCCTCTTGCAATATACCTCAATCTGCTCCGATTCTCGAGGCATTGGCTCTAGCTAGCTAGTATATAAACCCTACCAGCCCCCAACCCAAAATCGCAAGTTCCTAAGAACAACAATCTCTCTTTACTTACCTTCAACTTACTGCTTTCTTAAGGTGAGCCTTACACTCCTCATATATGTATTTTGTTTAATTTACTCAACATGCTTATGTTGCCACTCTCTGTGGTACAAGATGTATGTGATATTGCGAAAAAAAAAAATTATTAATAGTTATAACTAATGACTTTTTTTTTTTTTTGGCACGGGAGTCAAGATCATAAGAGAAGATGAGCAGGCCAGGAGATTGGAACTGCAGGTCATGCAACCACTTGAACTTCCAAAGAAGGGACTTATGCCAACGCTGCGGCGAGGCCAGACCCGTTGACAGGTCAGGCGACTATGGGAGTTTTGGAGGGAGAGGAAGCTCATCGTTTGGATTCAGCACTGGCCCTGACGTTAGGCCTGGTGACTGGTACTGCAGCATCGGCAACTGCGGAGCTCACAACTTCGCTAGCCGCTCCAGCTGCTTCAAGTGTGGCGCTTCCAAGGATGATTCTGCTGGTGGGTTTGTCGAAGGTGGCGACATGCCCCGAATGAGAGGCTTCAGATTTGGTGGCGGGGGCAGCAGCAGCTCTAGCCGCTCTGGATGGAAATCCGGAGACTGGATTTGCACCAGGTTCTTTTAAACTATCAATTCATGCATATAAATGTGTATTAATTAATTTAAAATATTCGTACAATGAAATAACACCTGAATTGTACAGGTCCGGTTGCAATGAACACAATTTTGCCAGCCGAACGGAATGTTTTAAATGCAATGCACCAAGGGATTCTGCAGGCAACAAGTTTTCATATTAATTCACTTGGCTTCAATTATCAGTTCGAGGAGAGAATTATCAAGTCGAGAACTTCGAAGATCGCCCTAATATATTTGATATTCTATGTATCATTTAATTTTCTTTATTTAGATATTTAATTATCGGTTTTCCTTCTTAAAATGAATCATTGCACAGAATGTTCAAGTAGAGCTAAAATTATTTAGCATTTTGTGAGCTTTCAAAAATATATAAGAATACGCTGCATGTAGTTCTGTGCTATCGCGATCTAATACCAGTACTGTCTTTTTTTTTTTGTTTTACAATTTTCAGTTCGAGCTTTAAATTAGTTTCCTCATTTTATTTCCTCTCTATCTGCAATATGTTCAATTATTTGCATATAGTGTCTATAATTTGCGATTGCTTTTTTCGGATAGGTGTGGTCCAAGGAATATTTGACTTGTAACTGTAAATATATATATAATCACTGCTAGCTAATTTCTGCAAAGCAATTAAAGGGGTACTTTGTTCATGGACCACACTGCAGGGATCTTTTGTTCAAACCAATGCAAAATATATAAAAGAGATACATGATGATGATACTCAGATATATTGTAAGAGTATTTAGCCTTGAAGCAAGAGAATCAGTTCAGTGTTTCTCTTCCGTTATAAGCATTCAATAAGTTCAATATTGTTAATCACAAATTTAGACTTTAAAAAGTTCTGTCATGCATCCCATACAATCATGGTAAAGTGTTCTCCAACACCAAGTCTTTGCCACGTTTAAATCTGTGTACTGTGTTTGGTTTTCAGGCCGCCTTTGAAACTTAATTTATATTGAATATCGATCAAACAAAGGTTTATTGATAGTCTTCTTCAAAATAGTTAAACTTTATAAACTATCTACAGATCCGTTTGGGACTGTTGGGGAGTTTGGTAACTGCCACAGCCCAATTGTAGCACCTGTATTTTTTATTTTGAAAAATTATTACTGCCATGTATTTCTTTCGTCATATGTATATCTAATTATCTTTATATTTAAACTTATATCAATCAATTATTTTAACACTAAAAATAATTATTTTACCCTTAAATGAATTAAAAGACTATTTTATTTTATAATTTTTTTAAAAAATATATAATAACAAGAATATCCATAAATTTAATAAAATAAATAAATCACAAAATCTAAGATGTTAATTTTTTATAATTATAATTTATTTAAAATTTATCTTGTTTATTTTTTTATAATTATAATTTCATTTAATTCAGAAGTCTGCAAAAATTAACATGAAGAGAAAAACTTCCTATAATTAAAATTAAGAAATACAAAATAAATGAAATTATAATAACAAAAAATTAAAATGATAATTTTTAAATGAAATTATAATTATAAAAAATTATTTTCTTTGGATTTTGAGATTTTTTTGTTTTATTAAATTTAGTGGTAATCTTGTAATTATAATTATTTTATTTTTTAAAATTTTGTAGAATAAAATGATATATTCAGGGGTAAAATAATCATTTTATAGCGTGGAAGTGATTGATTAATACAAATTTAAAAATAAAGATAGTGCAAAAAACATGTCAAAATTTTATAATGATTAAATGTACAAATGACAAAAGAAAGATGGTGCAGTGATAAGGTCCCTTATGTTTTTTATTTCATCCATTTTTATGCAAAAATTCATATATTAAGTCTTATATAATAATTTAGCAAAAATGAAATACCCATATACTTTTCCTTGGTTAAAGTTTTTGTTTCATAACTATTATAATTTAAAAGTCATAACACCTTACTATTAAACATTCATAAATATATCATAAAAAAATCTTGGGCAGCTCTGGATCGTATACTATCTCATTTGTTTGATTCTTCTTTTACTTTTATACAATTGATTGAGAGTGTGCATGTAGTGAGAATCTAATGGATCCCAATATACACCAATAGCATTCAGATTTTTTTTTTCAATTATTATCTACTAAGAAAAAAGAGCAATAATATTCAAATAAAGAAATTTGACAAAACGTTGACATAAACAAGGTAATATCGGTGCCTGTTTATCTCTCATTCAATTGAAAATAAAGTACACCAACAATGATTTTACCTTGTTTCTATCAGTGTCATCGTCTAGCGAAAATCTTAATCTGCATTGCGTAATGCGATAATTAAGTTTAGATTTGTAACGAAAGGTCAAATGAATTTTTAGTTCATTTAAATAGCAGTAATAAGGCGTAGCATGCTTCAGCTAAGGCGGAAATCTCACCGAGTGAAAATGGTATTATATTTTATTTATAGGACCTGAACCTTTCTATAGTGGTAAAAATGTTTTGAGATTTGAATTCTGCCAATCATATCATATTTTTATTTTAAGGTTCGATTTTGCTCATCCATCTTGTAGTGAAAAATAATTAATTTACTTAACTTTAAAGTTATATATAAAATTACTTTAATCTAGAATTTTAAAGTGCGAGAAAATTTAAAAAACTCACAGGTTATGCAGTTTATATGCTTTAAATTTGAAGCCTACTAAACTCCCTGAATTATTAGTTTTCCAAGACTTCCCTAAACTTTTAAATTTTATATATATATATATATATTCATTTATAGTGCATGTATCTTTATTTTTTTTTATAAAATATTCTATTAAATTGTATAGTTTAATAGAATTAATTTTTAGTATTATTAAATCCCATAACTTTATAATATATTAAAAATTAACTCTATTAAATTATATAATTTGATAACATACTTGTATAAAAAAAAATAAATATATACATGTAGGTGAATCAATATGAGTTTTTTTTTTAAAAAAACTATCAATTAATATCGGATTTACGATTAACGGATGGGGTTAACTTTCCAATAATCCAATGAATTTGCACTCACGAGTTTGTTGAATAAAATTAAAAAGTATAATTCACATAGGATTCCAAAACTTTTTAAGCTAACACCTTTCATGGGTTCCCTCATTGACCTATTGGATTCATATATATAATACCAAATAAAATTTTATTGGTCAAAAAGTAACCACACCTTCATTAGTGTCTGCTACTACACTCCATTACTTGGCTTTTAGCAAGATTCTTTGTTCTCTTTAAGCTTAGCTTTATGTTGCTTCATATGCTTGCTTTGTTGATTTTAGTGAAGTCAAGTACATATATCCCATTATGTCTTGTTGTCACCACAAAGCCCTAGCTTAAGTACCTTTTGTTGCTTTTAATTTATTATTTTCAACGTTAAGGCCATTTTCAGTGCATTATCTATCACTGCAGGTGCTGATTTTCGTTAACAAATCACACATTTGTTTGTGTTCAAATTGAAATTAAGGGACTAAATTATCCATATTCATAAGACCTTTCAGAACGTTCAAGGAATGAAATAATTGAAAAAAAAAAAAGGTATCATGTGCCTCGTTTAAAGGAACATAAACTTAAGACATTCTAAAAAATAAACTGTAAAAAATAAAAGGATAGTTAGGATTCGATCAAATGAGGAAACTTCATTTTTTTTTTATTTTTTTTCTAGGTAATTGACTATAAAGTTATCATATCCCAACTGGCACTATTTAAAAAATTTTAGATTTTCTCTTGAACCAAACATTAATTTTCTTGTAGTGTCTAGGTGCATCACCAACTTAATTGTTCAGGAATTTTTATTAGAAATAGGAGAATACAATAATAAAAGGGTAAAATCAGTTGATGATAGGTAACGAGTCAGCACACACTAACTAATTATCCCACCAAAGAATGACTTTAAATTGTAGTTCTTCGTGTCATTAACTTTGTGTTTCAATTTTTTTTTTCCCCAATCCGAGCTTAATCAAAATCTATAGCTAGCATATTAATTTGGTATATAAATTTCAGATGCAATTCGATCTAATTATAACAAAGAAAAGACATTTGATGGACTCTTCTTGCTCGAGAAAGAAACAACATGAGCATCTTTAATCATGAGTTTGAATTTCAGTTGGGTCCCAAAAACCATTGAATACTTGGCAATTCGCTGAATTAAGTACTTAAGAGAGTGAAATTTAATAACACTGTGATGGTCAATGCTCTATGGCAAAAACAAGAGAACTTTTTATCCAATTCAAGGCACGAAAAAATTACTAATACTTTTTTTAAAGTTTTTTCCTTTTGTAAACTTTATATAAATTTATCAAGCATGTTCAAGATCGTCAAAAGTATTTTCCTTTTCTTTCTTACTAAAACAAACATGCATGC
This sequence comes from Murraya koenigii, assembly GCA_025617385.1. Taxonomy (NCBI): domain Eukaryota; kingdom Viridiplantae; phylum Streptophyta; class Magnoliopsida; order Sapindales; family Rutaceae; genus Murraya; species Murraya koenigii. The sequence goes on along the minus strand of CM046817.1, from coordinate 2,203,005 downwards.
CTTTAATGTTTTTTTACTTCTTGTGATTAGCTTTGGAGAAAAACTGCATATATTTAATTAAACAACAAATTAATTAAGAGAATCCTTGTTATTGAAACAGTCCACAAATCTGGATGGCGTTACTTATGGCTACAGAGTGATTCAATTGTTGTTATTCATATGTTACTTATACTTCTTAACTTTTTATAAGGAGTCAAATTTTCTATGTTTTTCTCAATAATTTGTTTCTTTTTCTTTTTCTTACATCTAAAATAAAAATAAGAGAAACCCTTGTACTTTAGCTCGTATGACATGTATAGTTACGAGCTATAGTTCTTAATTTTTTATAAGAAGTAAAGCTTTATGTGTCCCCTTAATTATCTGTTTCATTTTCTTTTTTCTTAAATATATATACACAAAAAATTAAGAGAAATATCTGTACTTATAACATGCGTAGTTATGAGATGGTTTTGAAAAATTTATGAAAATAGTCAAAAATTGGGGGCCGTTTATATATTTTACAGGAGTTAACCACAAATTAAAAAGAAAAAATTTTAACCGTTCAAAAAAAAAAAGAATATTAAAAGGATGGGTTGAATTTGGGTTCCCTATTTGTAACGCAACTAACCCACTTGATTTGGGCCGAAACTCTGATTCGGTGGGCTAAGAAGTAGGAGCAGCGATTTCGTCTTGTCATCTTCACAGCACAAGTCCAATGAAGTTGAAAGGCAGGTTTCACTTCTTGTCAAGTGCCATTAATTAGCATTTGTAAGTTGATCTGCACAGCATTCGTTCGATATAATGCTGCAAAGAGTTTTGGCTTGCTAATGATGGCGTATAAACTTTTGTCCAACTTGTTTCATGGTGCAAATTGTTGTAAAACCGAGAGAAATGGAGCTCTGCTTTTGAGCGGGATGTTATTCCACACCTCTAGAGATTCCCATGAAGAGATTTTGAGTTATGAATGGTATGAGAAGCTGTATCAAAAGATTACAAGACTGACTCAGTTGTTACAAAATGTTGATTTAATTGATGGGAGGATGGTCAATGTAACAGACGATTCGGTTATCATTGATGAACGTATGGAACAAAGAATGCGTACTTTCAAATCTTTTGTGAGGGCCTTTATTGGGTGCCCTTCAGTTCAGCATACTATACAGAAGAATGTGGCGGCGTCATCAGGTGATGCAAATTGTGCCCGATTGGGTTGTTTCAGTAAACCATGTGAAAGAGAGCCCATGATTGTGAATTCACTCACCATAGTGAGCAACTTCCTCAAAGTTTCTGCCCAGCAAAGGAAGTCAGTGCGTCTCACAATATGCCCTCAGGTTACACAGCACCGGATATGGGTAGGTGCTATTGATGAGATATTAAGTGGGCTGAATTTAGAAATTGGTTTGTTGAATGATCAATGCCCGACCAAAGGGACCAGGATGGGTCAGCAGATTGTTTCCAGCTGTCTGAAGTTTTTATCCAAGACAGAGACTTCCAATGATCCTGACTCCAGTTCTTGGATGAGGCTTGCCCCTGCAAAAGTTGTAGATTCTTCTATTTCGTGTAAATGGGAAGAGGTTCTTGAGATGTTCAATGATCTGATTAAGTGTTTGGAAAATGAAAGGGGGCTGCTTTATCATGTGTCAAAGCTTGAAGTCATGAAAGAAGGGTTGGCTCAGATCAAGGATGTCTTGGTTGATAAACATATTGGATACAAGGAAGTTCGGCTTCAAGAAAGCTTAGTGCAGAAGAAACTTTCCAAGACATTGGGTCATTCGTCACAGTGCCTGTTCACTCTTTTGTTGTATTACCTGAGCGGACAAGTTAGAGACATTGAAGTGGACGTGTGCGGTGGGATATATACAAGTGGCGGTGACAACAAATTTACCTTGTGCATGGGAAGAATCTTAACGTCGGACGAGGATAAGATGGTTTGGTCTGGGGTTAAGCAGTTGGACAGGGCTCTTGGATTGTTCAAATTCTTGTGGGAAACAGCAGGAATGAAAGGTGTTCTAGATTTACAAGGCCATTTATGGTCTGCAGGGGCTACGGAGAGGTCACTTACATATAGAGGAAACACTTTTTTCTTACATGGGGTCAGCCTTTGATCAAAATCTATATTATAATTTAATTAATATGACGAAGTTATGCTCTCTTTTTTTTTCCGCCAAATTATTCTGCTGCTGAAATAAGATGTACCATTCTCAATGGTAGAATTTGGTGATGAAATAAAAATTACAGCTGAAACGCTTACGGTTGCTGCCAGCCTTTATTAGTTCATACTTCATACAGAGAGAGAGAGAGAGAGAGAGAGAGGGAGTGGGAGTTCAAAGGCAATAATAATAAAACTATTTCAGCTCATTACAAAGCAATTTTACTTGAGCAGTATCAGAATCTCATCTACTTTTTGCTAAAAAATTGGCCTCTGTCTGGCTGCCCCCCTGCTCAAATTGATAAATCTTCACACAATAACCTATAACTACACCGGAAGACTTGTACGATGTAGACATAGTAACTGCCAACTACCATTTAAAATGTCATCTCTAGTCTCCACTCTCCCGCCACCAACACCTAAATGCCAATAGAGTCAACTCACTCCGCACCCCCTTGAAACTGTGAAATAAACCTATAATTCCTAATTTATATACAACTACAAGGTCGGTCTCTGAACAAATTTGTTTTCTGTTATAACAAGGATTCTTCTTTCCTTGTCTGTCAATATTATATAAATTGTAATTTCAGCCTTCGGCAAATTGCGATCAATTTAATTCTCTTCAGTTAGAGAGCCCTACGGTATCCTTCCTCCTAACAGTCTTTCTCATGGCCAAGAGAAAACTCCGAGGAGCCCCAATCCGAATAACGGCGGAGCAAATCCTACGCGAAAGCCAGGAGTATGGTAAACAGAAACCCGTGGACCCCACCGAACTCCAATATTACCGCCTCCGCAAACGCAATGATTTCGAAGACTCAATCCGCCGAGTGCGATGGAATACCGACTTTTGGATAATTTACGCCAAATGGGAAGAGTCCCAGAATGAATTCGACCGTGCAAGGAGCGTGTGGGAACGCGCTCTCGAAGTGGATTGCAGGAACCTGACTCTTTGGTGCATGTATGCCGAATTTGAGACGAGGAACAAGTACATAAACCATGCTCGGAACGTTTGGGAACGCGCGATTGCTGCGTTACCCCGTGTGGACCAGCTCTGGTATAACTACATTCGCATGGAAGAGATAGCCGGGAATGTGGCCCCAGCCAGACTGATTTTCGATAGGTGGATGCATTGGTCGCATGATCACCAAGTATGGCTATCTTACATCAATTTCGAACTTCGATATGAACAAGTTGAACTTGCTAGACAGTTATTTGAGCGTTTGGTTCGGTGCCACCCAAACGTTGTCTCCGCTTGGATTAAGTACGCTAAGTTTGAGATGAGAAGGGGAGAAATTGATCGGGCAAGAAATGTGTATGAACGTGCCCTGGAGAAGAAATTGGCTGATGGTGATGATGATGAAGGTGCTGAGCAGTTGTTTATTGCGTTTGCTGAGTTTGAGGAGAGATCTAAAGAGTCGGAGTATGCGGCACTAAGGAAGAAATTTGGAGACTGGGTACTGATTGAGGATGCGATTGTGGGAAAGGGAAAGGCTCCGAAGGATAAGGTACAATGCGTCTTAATACAATATTCATTAAGCTATCCAGGTATATTTACAGTTTTAATTGCCAACCTAATTATCCTGGAACTGAACCTAGCAACTTGATGCACTTCCCTGCCCTTTTCCTATCTTGTCAATTTCTAATCGGGTTCATCTAATTCCAGGCATACATTGATTTTGAGAAATCACAAGGTGAAAATGAAAGGAGAAGAGCACTTTATGAGAGACTCTTAGCACGAACAAAGCACTTGAAGGTGTGGATCAGTTATGCGAAATTTAAAGCTTCTGCCTTGAGCAAGGATAATGGTGGAAATCCTGACTTGTCAGAAGAGGATCTCCGTGAACGAAAGAACCAATCCATTCAGCAAGCAAGACGTGTGTCATTCTGATTCCAGACCGGATTTTATCCTTATTTTTATTTTAATTTGATCATTGTAAAATCTATCACCAGTTTGAATTTAAGTCTCATATCTTTCTCTATCTTGACCAGGGGTTTTTGAGAAAGCTATTAACTATTACAAAACATCAGCGCCTGAAATGAAGGAAGAAAGGGCTATGTTGTTGGAAGAGTGGTTAAGCATGGAAAGTAGTTTTGGTGAGCTTGGCGATGTTAGCATAGTCCAGGCTATGCTGCCAAAGAAAATTCAAAAAAGGAGGCAAATTGCGAGTGACAATGGGCTGTCAACCGGGTACGTACCAGTTAATTGTTCATGCTTTTTTCTCTTGCTAGGATATTCTAATTATTTTGTTGTCCTTATGATTTTGCCAATTTATTGAATCCTTTGCAACCAGTAGCATTCTTTTTATATGCATACTTCACTTTTAGCAGTTTTTCTTATACCTAATATGGCATTGTATTATAGTTAAGTGCAATACAATGCTATATGCCAAACGCAACCTTAATCCAGAGAAGTTGTTAGTCAAATAATCACATAAAACTAGTTAAATCTTGTTGATTGTCATGTTAGATTATAAGTTTTGTTGCGCCCTCAGTTACAAATATCAAAATTTTGACATGACAGGTACGATTACATTGACTACCTATTCCCTGAAGAATCCCGAAAAACTAACTTAAAGATACTGGAAGCTGCGTATAAATGGCTAAAGCAGAAGATTGTTTCCAGCGACCAGTAGAACGATTTATGTTTTTTATATGTAAATACAATGAGTTTTATTCTGTTTAAATTTCTGTTCACTGACCATTTAAATTGCTATCATCAATTCTTTCAGAAATGGGATCTGAGAACGAACAATTTACGTGTGTGTCTGTGTGTTTTTTTTTTTCAGATCAAGATAGCAATATGTGTTCTGCCTTGCCTAAATTATTAGTAGAAGCTTTATAATTTGAAATTTTGAGTTTTGAGCTTAAATTTTACATGACCTTGAGAAAGAAGAAAGCTGCTTGACTTATTTGGAGCAGTGGGCAATGCCTTTTCATATCTACATAAAGACAGAAAATTTTCAATGAGGAAATATTAAAAAGAACAGGCAGGAAACGAGTGGTAGTTGTGGGGAGCTTTTCAGTTGTTCAGACACCAACTTGCTTCAACTACTCTACAAATTTTCAAATGCATCGACAGATTGAATCTCTCGTTAATAGTAGACAAATTTAGATAAGAAATGTGTCACAACTTAGTTTAATCGAACTTCTACATATTCTTCGGAAGAACTTCTAGAAGCCAAGAAGAGATTTTCTTGATCCTTGATTTGCTGAGTGAATTTGTGTTAGGAAATATATATCATTTTCAATAAGTATTATAAATATTAAATTAGGATATTTCCTATGCTTTTGTTATTTTTTAGTTTTTTTTATTAAGAGAATTCTTATTTAAGTAATAAGTAATTTTCTCTTTGTGACTTAACTTATTTAATGAGAAATACAATTAGTATAAGAAAAGAAATATATTCTACAATAAATAATCATTATATATAAGAAGGTTGGGTTCACTTGTTTTAATGTGAGAAAAACGATAGGTCTATTGAGAGAGATTAAGTGTTATTAGGGTTTTGGGTGTGGGAAAAATTACTTAGGAATTGCAATAGAGTGGGTATTATACGGAAATGTCAATACCTGTACCCATACCCATTTAATGGTAGATATTCACATCCCTACCCTTATCCATTATAATTTGAACATGTATGGATCGGGAATTTTTCGTTCAAAAAATATAAATAACCGTCCCCTTCCCCTTATCTCCTATATCTCATTTTAAGTTTTAATTTACTAACGATTAAGTTCAATTTTAATTAACATACGATTAAATAGAAATACTAAATCTGTTTAAATAAAAGAAAAATATAAAATTACTAAATAACAAAAAGAAAATTTTCAATATTCATATGGATAAATATAATAAAATATTAACAATTGATTAATGATGATAAGAATTTCTATTTTTTTTTCCTAAAACTATACGAATATGAACATTCAAGATGGAAGATTTTGAAAAAAAATTCGGTCTTTTTTTTAATCAATTCTACAATAATGAAAATTCACATCTTTAGTGGGCACATCATCAAATATCAAACTGCATGTATTTTTGTCTTTATTATTATCACTCCCCACGTTTTCATATTGTCTCTATGTTTTTGATTTTTTGCTTCCATATTTCTATGCTAATAGAGACATTTCCCTTTATGTAATTATTTCTAAGCTTTAAAATATTTTCTTTTGACATTCTTAAGTTTCAAAATATCCTGACTTAATTATGAATTAAAAAAATCAAATATGCTTATTAATGGGTCTAGATTTTTGTGTTTAGCACCAGTACCCTATTTGTCCAATTAACAGTATAATCAATGGGTATAAATAATTGTACTATATATGATTTTTTTATAAAACAAAAGAAAAAATTAGACTTGATACTCGATCCTAATATAATAGGCATTTATAGGCTCCTGTATCTACGAAGATTTTTTGCCATCTTTAAAAATACTAGAATGATAGTAATAGTGAATTTTTCTTTTGTCATCCTTAGCAACCATAGTTTTTCTTTAATACAAGAGTTTTCCACATAAATTCTTGTGTTGTGTAATATATTTTATTCTCCATCTATTTTCTATTTATTACTTATTTAATATTTTTTCTTGCAAGATCTTGAGTGGGATAAAAATTTTCTAACAATTTGCTTGAAATTGTCTTATATTTGATTTGCTGAGTGAATTTGCTTCTTAAGAAACCCAATTGTTAAAATCTTTGAAATCTTCTGGCTTGTTCCAACAAAAAGTCTTAAGTCAAGAGCTTAACCTCATTGTCACGGGATGGGTGTTTTGTGCAACGAACCTGCGTAGCACTTAGACAACTCTTATTGAAAGTTCTAAGTAAGCATTTGAGCTTCTCAACTAGCTAAGTCTTGAGGTTATCGAAAGAGTTAAAGAGAAGAAAGGAAAAGAGCAATTGAGTTGAATGAGAAAATTTTGTTACTCGAAAAAATGCTTACAAAAGAGTTTATAAGAGTGTTTGAGATGCTTGCTCAAGTGTTTAGCACTCAAATGCCTAATGTCATCCCATATTTATAGAAAGTCTTGCCAAACTCTAGAGAATTCTATGTACATATATTCAAAATTTAGAGAATTATAGGATATATACAAGAGTATCAGGTATGGTAAAGTTTTGTGAAAATTTTCGAAATCAGATCAAGCTAGCACATCTTTAACTCATAACTATAGACCCTCTTTTTGCTCAAATTGGGAAGTCCGCAACATCATGTTGACTACCATAGAATCCATTGATCTCGAGTTCTGTGAGATGCTTTTGTGGATAATCAGGAAGCAGCCTCTCTATATCTCTCAGATGTTTAATGAAGCTTGCTGAGAACAACTGCAAAGAAGAAAATGAAATCAAGGTTGAGCATTGTAGTTTCCTACAGGATAACAGGAGGTTCAAAAAACTATAGTTGCTTTTGGACACAAATTATAATGCAAGCTGATAACAGTTAAATTGGTAAATCAAAAACTCTCAATTCGGCAAGCTATGTTGAGTATGGTTCAAAATCTGGTTTTGGGTTTAATTAAACTAAAGTTATGAAGACTATTGGGATATTTCTATAAATAACGCAATAGCTCAGGGTGTGTGCAAGGTTCTCAGACCTCTGCTTCATAGGTGGAAAGTTTCAGTATAGGAGTTTTGACTTCTGTTGAGGCTTAAGTTCCAAGATCTGTAAGTCTGAAAGTACTGAGTGTCGTTAAGCATATGTGTAGTTTATGTGAAATTAGCTTGTAAAGCCCTCTATAATTCTTGGTTATTTTCTCGTAATAAAGGAGAGCGTGAAGCTCATTTCTGGACTGTTCTAGTGTTCATTTTTCTGGGTTTCGTTTGTGCTTTCCATTTTTATCCGTTTGCTTCTAGTTTCTTGATTGTTTGCGGTTGTATTAAATCTGGGTCATGCATTGTTCACATAACAATCGGTCTTGGGTGTATCTTGATCCAATTACATTGAATTGCTATTTACAGGCTAATTTTTGCATGTTATGAAATTCCAGCTGTCCAAAATTGATTGATACTCAAGGCAAATATTGTTCAACTTCAATGGATTAATCTCCACTACAGATGAAAACATTTTGGTGATGTACATCACAAGGCGACATAGAAATGTAAGAACTTGCTATCAGAACCAGCTGCTTAATTAACATTTGCAAGCACAGGTCAATTATCTGGAAGCTCAAGTGCCTGAAATTCAAAGGAAATGCATTTGTTAGTATTATGAAAAAGGAAAAAACACATAAATCTGTACGTAGAGGAAATAAAAAATAGACTAAATTTCAATTTATCGAACATCTGCTTTTACTCACTTTTATTGAAAGATGGAGTGTAGATTCATAGTTTCCAACTAAGGTAGATCGTTTGAAAATTGAGTAAGAGCGTAGGTCACCCCAGGACTTCGATTCTATTGTGCGAAACTCTATCTAACTTCTCACAGCTTGTGGACACATTTAAAGGAGAAGCTTATTGGAGGACAGGTATGTTGGAAAGAGATGTCAAAGGGCTTCTTACTTCCTAAATAGATCCTCCTACATCTATAAATAAACATTGGTTTAGACAAGAATATGCGAAAATAATACTTTGAATTGTTAATTCAATGCCATAAATGCTTTAGAACTAATAGTTCATTATTTAATAAATTTTTCCGTTCTAATACTTTATCCGAGAGTTATTAGTACTTATCAAATCTCTTTTTATTTAACGGAATGCCTCTCTCTCTTCCGTTTCTCTCATATTTTTGAAAACATAATAGCAATATCGTAACTCCTCATAGGTATTTCTCACTGTACTCTCTAAATCAGTTATGCACTAAATTCAACAAAAAGTAACAGTTCCCGTCTTTAGCTTGAAAATACTTACTTTACAAGCGCAAGGGCTCCTCATCATCAGCGAAGATTACTGCAGCATGAAGTAAATGATTTGGAGGCAAATATGGCATTATATATGCACAGCTATAGCAAGAGGCTTCCCATATGGCAGATTAATTATTTCGAACAAATCGACAAGTATCTAGCCAGCCTCAACGGCTAGCTAGTCTGCTCCAGCCATGCTAAGGCGCCATTGATGTAGAAATTAGTTTATTCCATTTATATAACACATAGTGTTGTAAAATGTTTTAATTAAAAAAAACAGCTTAAGTTTTCCAATTCTTGCATCCCATTTTTATTTCAGCTGACTGCTTTAATTTTTATATGGCAGAATAACTCAATTTGTAGCTTGGTTAAAATAAGGATATAGTTTATCCATTTAAATCAAACAGGACCGTGAGTCAATGAGTCTTTCTCTTTGGTAGTTAAACTTTTTTTTCGGTTAAAATATTTTCTGGCATATATAATAAATCATTTGGAAAACCAATTCAATATTCTTTGACCTATATATCCAATCATTTTAGACAGATTTTTTGTTTAGGCCAAGAAACTTTTTTTTTCCTGATTTTTTTTATTCTCCAAAGTTTAAAATGCTATCGGAAATCCTGAAATAGCTATTACTTGTATTTGTAAGAAGTTGAGTAAATGAAACTGAAACTAATGACTAGGATGAAGCACTTGTACTGTGAAGTGCAACTGAGGAAGTATATAGTTAAAGACCGTCCTTAATATTGACTAATGTCTCATACTTTCGTTTCTCAGCAATCACACAGCATCGTTGGTTGTGGACAATCAATGAGCAATCACCCCTTGTGGTGCGGCCATCTACAACTCAATCCAATGCATCTTGAACCACGAGTTCAGATTTAGCATCGATGGCACTGGTTACTGAAATATAGCTCAAGAGAGATTGTATACCCAATAGCAAACTCAATGATAACTATTGAAATCATTGTTTAAATTTGATTGAACATTTTTATAGTTGGAGTTGAAAACTAGCCGTTATTAACTTTTTACACTTAATCGGCTTGCCATTTGTCATAACCGGTTTTCCGTTTCAAGTTATTGTTGTAGTTGTTATTTGACTTTTTGAATAATCGGTTTGCCGTTTATGGATATCTGGTATGTCGTTTGATTCTAGAGCGCTTATTGCACATAATCGATTTGCCGCTTAGTATTATCCAATTTGTCATTTGATTCCGAGAGCAGATTTTATGTAATCAGTTTATCATTTGTTTAAGCAGGATATCAGTTAGCTCTAATAAGCACATTTTCTAAATCCAGTTTGCCAGTTGTCTTTAAATAAGAAGCTGTTTCATTCATATAATCATATTTTCTGAATCCGATTTGCTGGTTCTCTTAAGCAGGATGCCATTTATCAAAAATTTAACTCCTTATGAAAAATTCGTTTTTACTAAGAATGTAAAATTGCATCCTTTTTATAAAGAAAATGCTTTAAAAGCTTTGAGAAATCATCAATCATTTCTTTACTGTAAAAATATAGACAATATTATTAATTCGTGGTTTATTATCATCAAAATCAAAATGTCATGTAGTCATATGAGTTAACAGTTCTTTATCTAGAAGTAATGATTCTGGAGCCTTCAGTAGTATTGCTCTTGCTTGCATTTTATAGGATGCTTCTGACCGCAATATAATTGGTTCCCTCTCTCACCCGCCATCGTGTCTAGCGCTAGGCCGCTAGCTATCAGTTAATCTCTTATATGAAATCATATTGAATTGCTCTAAGAAGTTTTGTCAGCATAGTCTAATGAACTTGTGGGCATTCGCCAATTCCGCTGCAGCCAAAATTTCAGCCTCTGTTCCTTCCTTATCATAGACAGCAATGCTGACAGCTCGTATTGTACCGTCGTTAGATATCACTGGCTTCAGGCTCACCAGGCCCATCTACTGTCTTAACCATTTAGGTTGTAATGTGACCTGAATCGGGATTGTAAAATCTCTGCAGCAATGAGATTAGTGTTGATATATTTTCCACTTGCACTACCTTCTCTAACAATAGCTACTCTCTGGTAGAAAGAATTCATTTGGTTAATTTCTGGACTGCTACTAACATGCTGAAACTCTCTATTTGTAATTTCCTATCAAGAATTGCAAACATAGAACAGAAGTAACAGCACCTTTTTGATTTCCTATCAAAGATTTGCAAGCAAGAACACGTGATTGAGATTTGAGAAAGCCCAGCTTTCTGCCATTCGGAGAGCAAAGAAAACCGGGTCAAAATATTCCACTGTTAGAAAAGAAACAATTATTTCAGAAACTGACATACTGGTATAAGAACTTACGCGAAAATCCTATGGAGGCCTCAACAAATCAGAGCTCCAGCGTAGAAAAAATTTAACAAGAAGAAGAAAGATATTCGTCGTACATTTTATGCATGACATTTCTGAATTGTCAACTTGCTTTCTTTTATTTTGGACTGGGGTTATTAATTTTCTCACGAGAAAATTTTAGAATAACTGGAGTTATTATATCAGTCATTAAATAAAGAAAAATATTATAATATAAGTATATTTATTTTTAAATAAAAGGTATATAATTAAAATTTATATAAAATACATCCACATACACGTCGCACGTGTATTAATTAATTATATTATTTTTAATATATTTTAGAATTCTTTAAAAAAAAAAAATGGGAGTTCATGCATCATACATATTTATTTCTACCAATTTATCGACTTTTGTGTTCCGATTACTAAATCATTCATAGTCATAAGGGAACCCTAATCAAACAAAGAAAAGAAAAGAAGGATACTCCCATGGGGTCCAAGAAAGATGCGGATCCGACGCTGGGCTACCCGACTCGCAAGGACACGGAGGTGAAACTCCCGCGTCAAACACGAGTCAAAAACAAAACCCCAGCCCCAATCCAAACCACCGCCGAGCATCTCATCCGCGAGGCTCGCGACCGCCAGGTGGCTGAACTCCATCCTCCCAAACAGAAACTCAATGACTCCACTGAACTCGAGGATTACCGCCTACGCAAACGCAAGGAATACGAAGACTTGATCCGCCGAATGCGATGGAACACCGGCGCCTGGATTAAGTATGCCAAATGGGAAGCGTCTCTGAAAGAATTCAACGGCGCAAGGAGCGTGTGGGAACGCGCCCTCGAAGTTCATCACAGGAACCACACTCTTTGGTGCAAGTATGCTAAATTTGAGATGGAGAACAAGTTCATAAAACATGCTCGGAATGTTTGGGACCGTGCGGTTACTTTGTCGCCCCGTGTGGACCAGCTCTGGTATAACTACATTCTCATGGAAGAGAATTTGGGCAACGTGGCTGGAGCCAGACGGATTTTCGAAAGGTGGATGCATTGGATGCCCGATCACAAAGGATGGTTATCTTATATCAAGTTCGAGCGTCGCTATAATGAAGTCCAACGCGCTAGAAACATATTTGAACGACTTGTTCAGTGCCACCCGTACGACGTCTCAGCTTGGATTAAGTTCGCTAACTTTGAGATGAAAATGGGAGAAGTTGACCGGGCAAGGAATGTGTATGAACGTGCAGTGGATATATTTTCGGCAGATGCTTATGAAGAGGCTGAGCAGTTGTTTGTTGCTTTTGCTGAGTTTGAGGAGAGGGGTTGTAAAGAGACTGAGCGTGCTAGATGTATTTATAAGTTTGCTTTGGATCATATACCAAAAGGAAGGGCAGAAGACTTGTATCGAAAGTTTTTGGCATTTGAGAAGCGATATGGAGACAGGGAAGGGATTGAGGATGCAATTGCGGGAAAGGCGCGGTTTCAATATGAGGATGGGGTGAGGAAGAATCCGATGAATTACGATACTTGGTTTGATTACATTAGATTAGAAGAGAACGTGGGCTTGGGGAATAAGGAACGAGTTAGGGAGGTTTATGAGCGTGCCATTGCCAATGTGCCACCGGCTGAGGAGAAACGATACTGGCAGAGATATATTTACTTGTGGTAAGTTTTTCAGTTGTTGAAATTCAGAGGTTTATTTGTGTGAATTTTTTTGTTACAAATTTGCTCTCCTATTGTGTTATATCAGGATTAATTATGCGTTGTACGAGGAGATGGATGCTGGAGATATGGAGCGGACGAGGGATGTTTATCTGTAAGCTTGCAATTTTCTCGATTGAAAATCTTGATTACATATAGTATTTTTTTGGTTTGTGGTTGTTACTAGTACTTTCTCATGCAGGTAAAGTTACCAAACCAATTAAAGAACATGAGTATTGTTTGTTCTATTATTGATTTTTGTTTTTATTTATAGAAAATTTATTACTGTGTGCGCTAAGAACTGTTGGTTTATCTTGGCTCTCATGACTCCCCAGATCAGCCAGATAGCTTCAGCAGCCATCTGCATTCCAGCTCTGCATTCTCATTATCCATGAATCCCATCATCTTGTCTCCCATGCGTAGTTTCTGTGCTAGGAAAATGTGTGCCTATACTAATTTAAAATTATCAAGTACCATTTTTATTTTTTATTTTCCTTTCTCACCATGGATGGAAAAAGAAGGGTTTGACATTCACTTGCTATTTTTCCAGTGAGTGTCTGAAGCTGATTCCTCACAAGAAATTCTCATTTGCTAAGATATGGCTCTTAGCTGCTCAGTTTGAAATACGGCAGTTAAATCTCAGTGGTGCTCGACAAATTTTAGGCAATGCAATCGGAAAGGCTCCAAAGGACAAGGTAGTTTTCTGATTGATCCTATAGTTATGATAAATTTGATGAATTCGATTTGATTAATCCTCACTGATCTGATGCTGGCTGCAAAAAGATATTTAAAAAGTACATTGAGATGGAGCTGCATCTTGGTAATATCGATCGTTGCCGAAAGCTTTACTTGAAGTATTTGGAATGGTCACCAGAGAACTGCTATGCATGGAGCAAATATGCTGAACTGGAGAAATCTCTGGATGAAACTGAACGAGCCAGAGCTATTTTTGAGCTTGCAATTGCACAGCCAGCCTTGGACTTGCCTGAGTTGTTGTGGAAGGTAGCTTGAGCACACAATTTTTCTGTACTATATTTATATTATATGAATAGTGTTCTATTTTGAACCGTGTCCCTGGGTATGATGACGCTGCACTTCTGCAAATCTTGATTTAGTTAATTCCATAACCATTCTTGATAACGGTGCTCATCTCTGGTTGGCTGCAAATAGTTTATTTATCATTTCTTCTGTTATGTATCATAACTCTTTTCTAGTGATGGTCTATTAAGAAAGCTGATGTTACAGGTTCTTTTTTTTATTTCATTTTCCAGTTTTGTTTTGATTTCTGTAGGTTGTACAAATGTAAGTTGCTATAAACATCTATTGATTTGTATGCTCATATCTAGTTTTATACTCTGCTCTTTTTTAGCATTGTTTTGTTTTTGCTCAGAAAATTCATAGTTTTTTGTGGAAAGTGTTCGGACTTGCATGCCTAAGAGAATACCCAGCAAAAAAGATGCAGTAGTAGTTACATTTTTTTTCTTTTTACTCGACTCCCTTACCTGCCTTTTCCTTTCTTGTCATTTTATATTGAAAATAAGGACTATATGTCATAGGTTTGTTCATTTAACTTCAGGCATACATTGATTTTGAGATATCCCAAGGTGAATATGAAAGAACAAGAGTTCTTTATAAGAGACTATTAGATCGAACAAAGAACTTGAAGGTGTGGATTAGTTATGTGAAATTTGAGGCTTCTGCCACAAGCGAGGATGGTGGAAATCCAGACACATCAGAGGATCTCTGTGAACAAGAGAAGCAATCCATTCAGCGGGCAAGAAGTAAGTCATTCTGATTCCAGGCCACTATTTATCCTTAACATCACTTTTTTCTGTTTAATTTGATCATTCTGAAATTTATCACTGCCTTGATTTTTAGTCTCATATGTTTCTCTATCTTCATCAGGGGTTTTTGAGGAAGCTATTAACTACTACAGAACGTCAGTGCCCGAACTGAAGGAAGAAAGGGCTATGTTGTTAGAAGAGTGGTTGAACATGGAGAGTAGTTTTGGTGAGCTTGGAGATGTTAGCTTAGTCCAGGCTAAGCTGCCCAAGAAACTTAAAAAGAGGAGGCAAATTGCAAGTTACGATGGGCAGTCAGCTGGGTATGCCCCAGTTAACTATATGTTGATTTATAATTCTCATGCTAAGAAAATCTAATTTACTGATCCTTTGCAACTAGTGGCAATCTATTTATCTGCTAATGCACATTTAGCTGCTTTTTGATTCCTAATATGGGGGCAGGGGGCAATTGGTGCACCTATATGCCAGGAGTCCCAGTGAATTACTTTTAATCCCGCAAAGTTAGTCAACTGATCTTGCGAAACTAGTAGTCAATTTTTGTTGACTGTCATGTTAGATTATAAACTCTGTTGCCCCCGGTTACTGATGCCAAAATTTTGTACCTGCCAGGTGCGAGGAGTACATTGACTACCTATTCCCTGAAGAGTCCAAGACAACTAACCTCAAAATACTTGAAGCTGCTTACAACTGGAAAAAGCAAAAGATTGTATCCCAGGAGGAATAGAACAATTTATGTATCTAAACAGAGTGGGTTTTGTTAGTCTCAATATGTGTTTAGTAAGAGGGAACATGTTTAACTGCTTCAATGGATACGATGTAAATGTGCCTGAGAAATCAGACCAGCACGCCCAAAACTCCCATGCCTTTCTTGGTCCTTTCTTGGTTGGACCAAGGCGATTTCCGACTAAGTCTTTCTTGATTTTTAGAGCAAAAAGCAGAACTACAAGAATGCTAGCCTTCCAGTGACATTTTGCAAATGAAATGTTAAACCATAAAATGTTCAGAGAGCAAACAATTTCCTCCTGTGTATGATGGCGTCCACTTAATTCTTTTAATACAAATAAAAAAAAAAATTATATATCATTTTGGTAACAAACAGAAGCGAGCAATACTGTATTTAAGAAAAAAATAACAATGAATTTGAACAAGCCAAATATACTTTTCAAAGATGATGCTGTCAAAACATACAGACTAATTCATCAACTATGACAATTTTAACAAAAATGACAGTTGTTAAACCGGAAGTATTACATTTCAACTCATTTAAGTTTAGATTTAGAGGAGCTTGCCACTGGTTTTGCAATGGGTCGAGCTGGTGCTATTCTCTGAACCTTCTTGACATCATACTTGATAGATGATAAAGCACATAGCACAGCGATCAACATTGTCGGGTAGACATAGACAGATTGGGAAGGATCTGTGTTCCCTGGCTTTCCCAGAATCCCTTCCTTGATGAGGCCCCAAATTACAAGAAGCGTCCCGAACATACTCATCCTGCCGGGTTTCAGAATACCCACAAGTGCTCCTGCCACAGAGAAGTAGCTTCCGGCAAGAACCTAGTACAAGAACCAAGTAGTAAAGATGAGATTACAGACAGCAAAAATTAGAGAAGGAACTCAAAATAAAAACAAAAAAAACTGACATTTCAGGATTTTGGGGACAAAAAACTGAACCTGCAGTTACAAGTCGTTTCCAAAATTCTAAACAAGATTATAGCTTCGATCAATTCGGTACTATCCAATTCGAGTTCCAATTTCTTTGATGGGCACCCACATCCATAATTAAGCAAATTCAATTATCTGGTTATCCTAAGCAGATCACTTAAGTTTGATATTCTAGAAATAGTTTGTGGATCAGAGAATTCCATGATAATATCAGGGGAAAGTTGGTAAGTAGTTGTTTTTAATGAGAAGTAAAAAAGAAAAAAAAAAATCATATAGGTTCATATGTCTCTTCCCCAAAGAGTAATAAGAACCTAGACTAAAGTTATACTTCACAGAGAGGACGTTGAAAGTAGAAACAGAACCTCCAAGCGCTGAAGATCAGTTACTGCAGAGGCTTCCTTCACACTGGTCAAGTTGTAGATGTTTAATAGGTTGTCCCACCTTGGAACGGTCCTGTCGTTGACGAGGCCATTTGCAATAGCTCCAGGGTATAGAAGGGCCTTAATTACAGGAACAGGAAAGATTTCACTTGCAATCAACTGGGAAGATGTGACATGGATGGGTGTAGAACACATACCAGCTCTGCATTGAATCCTGCAAAAAAACAAAAATGAAAGTAACTAAGCCATAGCTAAAGCACACGCTTCTATGTCTTCCTCACTTGTGTATGTATTCCCCATTCACACAGCAACAGATGATAAGAGATATGTTTGTGTGAACAACAAGATCTCTTTTTCAAGTAAGACAGTTTTTACAAAATCGCAGATTATTAATTCAATTTTTAAGAAAAGCCCAAAAATTGGAAAACTAGAGAGAGTTCACAGATATAAACCAAAGCACCGAATCCCAATCATTTCACTTCAACTATAGAACCTTTTAGAGGTAGAAACCAAAAGTGATAATTTTAGATGTGAGAAAATAAAGGAACTTTAACTGAAAGGATAAGGCAAGATGAATGAATCAGGGCTTCAGTTCCTCATAATCAAATTCACTTATTATGAACTACCTCAATGTAAAACGCAACCAATGAGTCCATGGCCGACTCCACTGATCATCATGACTATCAGAAACACATTCTATGAGAGTATGAATTAACTCAGTAATCAATTAGGTGTGCTTAGCTCAGTTGGTAAACAGCTTGCAATTGCTAATCATGAACTCATGTACCCTGCCCATCCATGTTAAAGCAAACTATAAAATATCAACTCTAAATTTCAAGTGATAATCTGGCAGGTTGTATAAATGCTATCACGCAGCAAGCCTCGTATCAACTCGAGATCAATATCAACAAACCAACTGAACCCGATAAAAGACAACAGCACCGAGATTAATCAAATCAAAATTTAAAGGATGTCCGAAAGTCAACCTTAAAACAAATTAATAAACAGCATGAGTACACAACAAACATATATTTAAGACCATTATTTCTGGTGAACATCAGCAAGCTTGACTAAAACACTTCAAACAAAACAAAAGAAAACTTAAAAACAGATGATACCCAGAAACTAAAATATGAAACGGAGCAAATTTGAGTGACACCCAGATTGAGAAAAGCAACAACTTATTAAAGGAAGTAGTGAATTTTGAATAGGAAGGATTAGTGTAAAATAAACACCTGAAAAGAGGGATCTGAAGAATTATAAGGAAGAAATAAACGCAAGAGGCTTTTGATTGAATATTGCTCATCCAACCCCTTCTTGATGATGAGGAAGTTGCCATTATAGAGAGAAGTCGTACGGTATTAGAAACGATCTAGCGCTTTGCTTACCGGGAAAGTTGAAGGTGATCGAACCAAGATCATATGGACCTTTTTTTTTTTTTTTTTTCTTATTGCGCCAAGTAGTAGAGCGGACAAAAGTTGCTACCACCTGTTAACACAACGCGATCCCACGATAAAGTTGATTGTTGGGTCGATTTGATTAGATCGGATCGTTAATAAATCAATTCTATCAGGGTGATTTTTAAATGACTTATTGTTTTATTTTAGGATAATACTTAAGCGTCATTTTTAAATTAAATTTTTTTTTCATTACTTTACCTAAATATTGAAATAACTTGTTTTACAGTTAACAAGCACGTAAAAATATATGAATAAATTAAAAGAATTTATAACTCTACTTAATTGTTAAAAATATACTATCTTTTATTTTAATTAAAATCATGCGGAAAAATCATAAAAATCATTTATGTAACACATAAATGAGACGTCATTTGTGATCAAAATGCAATTGATGCATTGTAAAACATATGCATTAATGCATCAGTTCATACCATTTCTGCATATCGTTTATGCAACCAACGTAAATGTTGTATTGTTTCCTTACATTGATTCAACGATAAGTTGTTTTTCCATAATACGAAAAAAAGATTTATCATCTAGGACATACCTCCAAATTAAAATTTAAAATATTAGGTATAATATCGTTGAAAAATATATTACTTGCCACATTCAAAATTAAATTTTACCGATGGTTGTTTTCTCAAAAAGAAAAATAAAAAGGCAAAGCCAATGGTCTTTTTTTCCCTTTGATATTTTTTGCAAAGTACAAATTATTAATAACAATAAAGAAAAGCATTTTGAGACAAAGAGCTACCTTTGATTTCAGTTTTGCTTATCTAATGGTTTTTGAATTTTTGAATATTTGTTTTATAAATAGTATTTCTATCCACATATACTAATATTATAAAATAATATAAATATTTTAAATAAGACATAATACACATAACAAGTACAATTTTTATATTGTTTAACCAAGCTTAGAAGCCGACATATCATTTTCCTATATAAATACTAAACATATATGTATGTTCAACGTGGTATAGATTCTTACTTAAATATGATTTTCAAATTAAAATTTTATTTTTCTCATAGTTTTGCCTATATATATATATATATAATCTTAATTTACAGTGTTAGAGAAAACAAACATGTAAAAATATATGAATAAATGGAAAGAGCATACCATTATGTTCAATTGTTGAAAAACAAACAAAACAAACATGTAAAAATATATGAATAAATGGAAAGAGCATACCATTATGTTCAATTGTTGAAAAACAAACGATCTATTGCTTCAGGGAGAGCTTATGTTATATTTAATGTAAGTAACAGTTAAGATGAGATAAGTTGACTAATGCAGGAGCAACACGTGGGGGTTCACGAAAGAGATATCAACATGCAGAACCGGAAGGGAAACCGATTGGAAAAATAGTCAAAGGTAATTTGAAGTAATAAATTGTTATAGTTGCCGGTTGAACAGTTGAACAAGAGGGGGATTTGAAAGAAAAATTGAAATACATAAGTTGGAAATAAACCCAATAAAAATAAAGAAAGTGATGCGGTGGTATGCAATATAAAAGACAATAAACAAGAAAATGACAATATCAGAACAGGAAACAAAGTAGCTGGTTCGTATCTTGAAATACAATCCCTAACAGGCACAACACCTATCGTCCGGTCATCTGTCTCACCGGTGGCTCCTTTATGGGGAAATAGGTCCCGCGGTTTGAGGGCATGAATTTGATCCCCAAAATCCAAAATTGAGAAAACAGAACAAACCGTAAAAGCTACATCCTTTGTCATCTGGTCATCGTTCTGGGTTCGACGATTAGTCCAACCAATGTAACAACAGCTTGGCTTCTCAGGCAACGACTGGGGCTCACAACTTTATCTCGGTGACTCTCTGAGAGTTGAACGTAACCACAAGGTATAATGTTGTTTCGGGCCAAGTAACGAACCCATGTAATCCAGAGAGCTCCGATAATTTTATTTATTTATTAACCCAAACCTGGAAACTCCATTAATCGTTAGAGCATCCGACCACTCTAGGGATTTTGGTATTATATTATTGAAAATTTTTGTTGTTAATTACATATGTAGATTAATATTTATTAGAGGTGAAATATATTTAATTTAGTTAGGAAGTCCATATAAATGATGAGTTTAGTATTTGTATGGAAGTGTACTAAGACTCAGACAGATAGTGTGTATAATCAAATATGGAAAATGACAAGATGTTGATTGCTTTTTCATGAATTTTGTGATTATAAGGACACTGATGTATAATAATATTGGAAAAAAGGAACATAAATTTGGATGAAAAATAAGTGCAGTGGATGATTGTCTTAGAATGGTAGATTGTTACAGTACTTGCTTATTTTGCATTATAAGGGGTAGAGATATGTAAATGTAAACATGTAATGGTGGATTTTCGGCACATTGATAGTGTGGTTGTTGTGACAGACATAATACATTTGATTTTGTTCTGAAAGTGCGAATTCAAGATTTGTTGTTTGTATGTCTTTTGTTGTTGCTTATGTTGTGAAATAATTTTGATTCGTTTGCTTGTTGGTGTAATGATTCCTCAGTCATAGCATGGTGAGGGATAATTTGGGTGTCTAAAATCTGTATCTTTGTTTGATGGCAAAGGAGATATTGATTATGGATTTGCCATATGTTATATTGAAGTTATTTATCATGCAGTTCTAATTGTTATCATTTTGGTGAGAGTGGTGTGTAAGCATTCATTATTTAAATTTATTTACCCTCTATTTCAGTTATGGATTTGTGCTAAATATGCATGTTAATGTTGCGGTGAACCTTGTTTACAAGGATTACAGATATTGTATAATAGTGGTGTTTCTTGGTTGTTGGCATGAGTAAAACATTTAATTTACTTAATTTATGAAGTGTAGTTAATATGAAAAAATGAATATCGAAATTTAGTAAACATGTAGCATATGTGATATTCAAATTGTTAGTATACACATATGAAAGTGTAGATTTTGGTAATAAAATTAATATAATTAATTGAAAATGATCCGTTACTAGTGTGGAAATAAAATTAATACGCTATATGTTCAAAAATGACAGGTTGGTTTTCGCCTCTAATGATAAAGAAATTACATGTCATGGTTCAAAGATCCAATAGACTAAGAAGAGCGGGCAATCATGGAGTTGAAGATAGGCTAAGTGTTTTACCTAATGCACTCATATGCGACATTTTTAATTATCTTCCCACAAATTATGTCGTGGCAACCTGCATTCTTTCTTCAAGATGGAAGTTTGTATGGACTCATGTTTATAATCTATGCTTTGATGATAGAGTATGGGTACGACATGGTGCGTTGGCTGATGATGTGATGATTCGGTTTTCGAACTTTATACAGAACATGGTTGATCGAACTGAGGGGGCAAAGATTAACAAGTTCTCTGTCCACTGGTCCAGTGACACCTGCTTTGTGTCGTATAAAAGGTTGGATTTCATCTGCAGTGATGCGTGATGTACGTGAGATTGAGCTGTATATGAGGGTTCAACACTGATTTGAGTTACCTGAGAGTATTTACAAATGCAAAACACTTGAAGTTATGAAACTAGATTCAGATTTTATCATCACCATTCCGGAAGATGGACAATGTTTACCAAGTGTGAAGATTCTTCGGGTGTTACTTGAATATCCTGAGAATAACCCGACGGATAAGCTATTTTCCATTTGCCCATCGCTTAAGTTATTGGAGATCAAGGCATATTTGCGTGATGGTTGGCCTGCACCGAACTTTATCATTACATCATCTACACTGAAGAGTTTAGACTTGACAGTTTCTCTGGATGAGGATTTTATAATTAGTGCTGAGCACAATGTGGTTATAACGGCGCCTAATCTTGAACGTCTTGTAATTAGTGTTGAAAGCTTGAGATCATATCAGTTGGTGGAACTAAATTCCATAATGAAAGCCGTATTAAATGTTTTCTTTGTTGAATGGACAGGTGTTGATGCTAACCGTGCTATACACCTTCTCGAGGGTCTGACAAAGACGAAGGTTCTGAGTCTATCCCCGGCATGATATATATAAGTTATCTCGTACCTAATGTAGGCCTTGAAAAGTGTATTTGTAGTCTTACAATGTAAACGATAAATGTTATTAGTTGATGTTAAGGCATTTGGATACCACGTACAAATGAGGACATTCTAGTAAACTAGATATAGTAGAGAATTAACATTACAGAATTAAATTATGAGCTTAGAATATAATATTTGGTCATATGATTTGTTAATAACATAATATTTAATGTTGAACATGTACAGGCACTTCACGAAGTAAACAATAAAATATTTCCTTTATTTGCTGGTTTGACGTTTTTGGAAGTGAAGGTTGGGCAATATGGCTGGAGAGTTCTTCCTATCATACTAAACAGCTTGTCAAAGTTAGAATATTTGGTTTTAGAAAATGTGAGGAAATTATAAAGAATGCAAGTAAGTGCAACTGATATTATTGTTTATGAAATTAATTTTATATGTTTTCCGACACATTGGATCCAATTCGTCGATAATGAATTTGGTTGGATTGAAGAAGAAAATGTCGCTGAATGTTTGCGTCATAATGTTAAGAAAATTGAAGTAAAAGGAATAGAGGGTGATGAAGATGAACTTCCACTGCTGAAGTACTTGTTGAAGCATAGTGCTGTGTTGGATACAATGATCATTATTACAAAGGGAACTCGTGGAAAGAGACATTTGAAAAACCTACGGCAGAAACTGTTAACTTATGAAAGAGGATGTGAGTCAACTGAAATTAATGTGTTTTGAAGGCTTTGGGTAAGCTCTGTTGGTGAATATGTGTAACTACAGTAGCTTTGCAGGTAGGAAAAAAAAACTGCAACATATTTCCAGAAATAATGAGTTTTTGTTCAAATTGAAGACATATATATTATGGTCCATTATGTAAATTGTCTTTAAGTTTATTTGATCAATGAATGTTATTTAAAAAACAGATATGATTGCTAGAGATGTTGATATTTTGGTGGATAAGTTGCTGATATTTCATATTTTGTTATATATGTTATGAATTATGGCTATCTAGGTTATTGAGTCATTTGGTTCAATCGTTATTCTTTTGTTATATTGAAAGCAAAGCTATTATTGTGTGGTTTATTTAATGTGTGTCAGCTATAAGTTATGGCAAGATATGATCATTGACGATTTAATATTCGAAAGTAAAAATTGTAATGGGATTATATAGTATTGGGTATATTTGTTTGTGTTAAAAACTATAAATGTAGAAATTTAAAAATTAATTTAATATCAAGTACGTTAGTTATAGTATTACCAACACATAATGTGAACTGCACATAATGTGAATATTTTGGATAACTGTAGCAAAAAATTAATGTTTGCTTATGCATAATGAAATATAATATGGACGCATGGTGATAAAACAAGCCACAATCTTTTCTGTTATTCACATTTGACAACTTCCTTCACTAACCTATTTCGTTATACATGCCTTCTCATCGTTTTCCTTTATCTTCTGTACTACTTCTTTGCTGCAGTTATCCAAAATATTCTTCCCATCAATCAAATGCATTAACCTACTCAAACATTTCCTTTCTACATATCTACATTATTTTATTTTACCCAAAACATATTTCATTTATAATCTGTTTTCCTGCTCATCCTTATGTCAACAACCAAACAATAATCAACATTAAATTACATTACATATACCACTATATATACCATTACACTATCAATTATGATTATCTCTCTTCAATTACTACTTATTTAGGATGTACCCATCAGTTAATTTAGCTAACTACATTTCATATTAATAATCTCTTACGTGCTCTTATTTACCAATTAACCTATCATGTACATTACAAATTCAGACACTAGAATCATTTCAATTAACAATAACCTGTAAGATAATGTCTACAAGTTCAACCATAAGCATACTTACAAATATGAAATAAATTCGTAATTATTTTCCTCTTTTTCCTTGTCGTTTCCACTGTTTCCAGCCTCCGCTATCTTATCTTCACGATTAGTCTTCTGTTTTAACTCCCCGTCGCCTGTCATCATATTGTTACACTTTTCACAAAAACCAAATTCCTTTTCCTCTCTCATTTCCCATTTTGTTCTGCAACTTATTTCCCCTATTCACAGAAGCAAACGATCATTTTTTAACAATTCATCTTTCCTGAGTTAAAATTCGTTTGCGCTCTCAAATCAGTTCCAATCAATTTTTTTCTCGAACGCTTCACGCCACCATCCTGTGATGCTCGATTCTTGTATTTTTCCTAACACTTGCGTTAATTATCTAACGCCCCAGCATTTTTGCTCGACACACCTTTCGAATATGACAGTTTCTGTAAAATTTACCATTTCAAATTTTCTTTGCGGACCCTCTTCTTTAGATTTTGGTCAGGACACTTTTCTTAGGTTCCCAAATTTAACTTTTCCTGCAGAATTCAACGCCGACACTTACAAAATTGTTTCATCCTTTCTCTCTTATTTCCCCTTTAGGAAACCCTAATTACTTTCTAATTTTCCCTCTTCAAATTTGCTTCACCAAATTACGCTCTCGTCCCCTTTATTTTCCCTCTTTCTTATACATTACCGATTACTCTCTTACCCGTCAATTTTCTAAACCGTTGCAGCAGGTTACCCATATGTCTCTTATAATAATCATTTGACCTTTGTACCTATAACTCATTTTACGTTCAATTTTTTTACCTTCGTTAGATTTATACAGATGCAAATCGAATGGTTCAAATCATTCGCCTGTTACTTACATTTAATGTAACATAAGCGCTGCCACTGCTTCAACAAAAATAATGTGGAATTCAGCACCATGGATGACATGACGTTGCCATGCAAATCACAAGGACGTCTAGTTGTCTTACTATCTAGCATGTAAATGAGATGTCAGTTTTTATCAAAATGCAAAACGGCTCGTCATAAAATGCATGGAATGGCGCATATTATATGTGTTTGTTTTTTTACAATTTTAAAATATTAATTTATTATTCTTATATTAATTATTTTATTTTATTTTTAATTATTAATTTTATATAAATTTATAAAATAATGAACAATTTTTCTTTTATTATATATACATCTAACTATTATAAAATTTTAATATATTTTTTACACCACCTTTATTTCTAAACTTATATCAATTAACTACTTTTACACTATAAAATAAATATTTTATCTCTAAATAGACTATTTTATTAATTAATTTTTTAAAAATAAAATAGTTATAATTACAAGATTATCTCTACATTTAATAAAACAAATAAATGTCAAAATTCAAATATGTTAATTTTTTATAATTATAATTTAATTTAAAAATCATCATTTTTATTTTTGTTATTATAATTTTATTTATTTTGTGCAGAGAAGTTTCTTAATTTTAATTAGAGGATAATTTATAATAATTATAGAGAGTCTTTATCTTCAAGTTAATTTTTGTAAGCTTTCCTACACTTAATTTAATTATAAGAATTAAATAAAATTATAATTGTAAAAAATAAATATTAACATAATAATTTTTAAATAAATTATAATTATAAAAAAATTAATATATTAGATTTTGTGATTTATTTTTGTTATTAAGTTTAGAGATATTCTTGTAATTATGTTCTTAAAAAAATTATAGAATAAAATAATTTTTTAATTTATTTAAAATAAAATAATTATTTTTTAATATTAAAGTGATTGATTAATATAAATTTAAAAATAAAAATATATTAAAATTTTATGATATATATATATATATATAACTGACCAAAAAAAAAAAAAAAGAGATAGTGTAACTTCCTTAAAACTTTTCTTATTTTATTCATATCTCGGACCGAATCACAGCTTGAGCCCAAGCGGCAAAGCAGCGAACGACGAACGGTGAGCTGGCAGCCCGTGTTCTCTCGCAAAGCAAATGCGAGAAGACAGTCACAGTAGACAGAGAAACGACATCGTATTTCGCACGCTTTTCTTTATTTATTTTTTAATTGAATTTTATTTTCTGGTAAAAGTACAAGTACAACAAAACCACAAGAAGTGAATTAAATAGAAATTCCAACAGAGTCCAGAGAGGAGCAGCATATTAATCATTATGGCGTTAAATTTATCAACGAGTATTTGCATTTCCACTCCCACTTCGAGGGCCGTTCACTGTTTATCACCTTCACTATACCTGCGACCTTTCCCGGGCAACCATCGTAAACCGACCAATCTGCTTCCCCGTTTCACCGTCGCTTTTTCGCGCCGTCGAAATAACAACCAGCTACCACTTCTCCTTCGAAGAAAAAGAAGGTAAGAAAACGAACTCAACGTGTTTGTTCGGTTCCCGAGAAAGCTCGAGAAACTAAAAAGGAAAATGGGACTCTCAAGTTTTAATTTTTGTGAGAAATTCTCCTTTAAAAAAGTTGATTTTTATTTTTAATATATGAATGAAATTGCAATATTTGGGTTTGTTACTTACTTACATTTACTTATATGGTGGTTAGAGCTTAGACCTTTATCAACAAAGCTTTCCCACTGTAATTACTTTTGTTTTAATATTTTTTATTGTTTGTGCTATTTTGTTGTGAACTATGTTTATAGGATTTTTTAGAATTAATTTGGAAGTCATTTGGCTCTGTTAAGTAATCTGTATTAGTTGTTGTGGGATATATAAGTGTTTGTTTTAACGGTGATATGCTATTGTCTCCACAGAAAAGTTTGCCTAGGAAAGATATTGGGGATAACAATGAGGAGGATGATCCATTTGAGGCACTGTTTAGCCTGCTGGAAGAAGATCTTAAGAATGATGACTCAATGATAGACGATGACGATGAGGAGATTGATGAAGAAGATATGGATAAGCTTGCAACTGAATTAGCGGAGGCACTTGGGGATGTTGATATGGGTATGTTGGATACAGCCACAGATGGTACAGAAAGTGATCATAATGAAGCTCACAAAGAAGAGGTTGGAGAAGAAGAAGAAAGAGAAGTAAGGCTTAAGAACTGGCAACTTCGTAAATTGGCTTATGCTTTGAAGACTGGCCGTCGTAAAGTTAGTGTAAGTGTGTTAATTTATTTTAACTATGTGCTATTGCAAGATGTGATAGAGTAATCTTGGAGCTAAATGTGATGACATGTAAACTACCCGTCGGCATATCAGGCTTCTTTCTTTTCTAAAGTCATATTGTTCGGTAGCTTGATTGTTTCATTGGCAGGAAAACAAACAAATGTTATTTGACGTTGTGGTAGAGAGCACCACATAATAAGTTATTTATGGTTTGGGTTATCATTTGCCTTGTTAAACTGTATCCTTTGCACTTGATAATAATTTAGGGGAACGATGGGGAAATTGCAAACCTGTTTCAGGTGGATGGGATTTTATCTTTGGCCAAATTGTCATAATTTGGTTCATTTCTTGTGAAAGATTTGTTCAGCTGTAATAAGATAAATGCAATGCCTGAAATACTCCATTTTGAAATGTTGCGGTGTTAATTGTGGAGTGAAAACGAAGGACGATTTTATGTTTTCCTCTAGCCATTTGGTGTATGTAACTAAGATACATGTTTGGCTTGAGAACAAGGCCTAGCACCACTAGCTAGTGGGCAGCCTTATGGAGACTTAGGTCTTGTGTTTGAGTCTCAAATGGTGTGTCTATTTTTAATAATATTTTAAAAAATAAATAAATAAAGATACGTGTTTGGCTTACACAAGCATTTCTTCCGTCTGAAACCATCAACATGTTAGTTTTGCTCCACTTGACAAACAGAAATGGACTTTTTTGTCATGGTTTTGAATGATGTAGATGCTTTGTCATGTTTATGACAACTCAGAGACAAATACCTTTTCAGATTCTGAAGCCACTTTCCTCTTGTTGTGTAGGTCAAAAGTCTCGCTGCTGAGCTTTGTCTAGACAGGGCTGTTGTTCTTGAAATGCTTCGTGATCCTCCTCCAAATCTCCTTATGTTGAGTGCCACTTTACCCGATGAACCGACACCGACGTTTTTAGTCAATGAAGTCAATCAGTCTGAAACTATTGTAGCAGAAACCACTGTACGTGCTGTTGAACCTAAGAATAAGGTGGAAGAGCCGGTCCATGACAGGCAGCACAGGTGGTCTGCTCAAAAACGGCTGAAGAAAGTACAAGTTAAAACACTTGAATTGGTTTATAGAAGATCAAAGCGACCCACTGTAAGTAAAGTTTTTTCCACATTGATGTTGCAGTTTGTCCACTAGAAGGAAATTTTTATCCATCTCTGAAATGGCTTTGCTGAAAGAAGTAGCTGTTGAAGTTGTTACTAGTCTAATCATGAAGTTCTTATGCTGGCTATTAATATGATGATTATACATCTTGTGTATCTGTTAGCATATTCTTAGCGGCAATATCAAGTGAAATTGATTTTTAAGAACTTTTTTGACTTGAGTTCAATGATAAGAAATTCATGGATGAAAGATGGAGGTGCCTCAATTTTGGGAAAGTAAAAAAGTTTGATTTCAAGGTTCCAAGAAAGAAGTATATGCTCAAACTTATTTGTGTAATGCTTTGTTGTTTGCATGATGAAAACAGGGAAAAATTACGGTTAGATATCATTCCATCCGGAAGCCACCCTACTCCCAATTATCTTTAAGGCTGTACCGTTCACCCTTTCCAGAACTCTGATTCCTTTATCAAGGCCTAATTCTTGTGATTTACTATTAATGATTCTGAGAATATTAAAGTAAATACTGAGTCTATTCTTGTACATATTTTGTTCTTTTGGTGAAAAACTCTGCTGCATTCCAAATAGCAGCTTATTGATTGTGAACTTATGACTTTTCATGTTGAAACATGGTCTTCTCATTTTCTGTTTGCATTTACAATCGATGTAGGATGCTATGATAAGCAGCATTGTTCAAGTGACAAACCTGCCCCGGCGAAGAATTGTGAAATGGTTTGAAGACAAACGTGCTGAAGAAGGAGTTCCTGAACGTCGCAAGCCATTTCAACGGTCTGATCCCAAAACTGTCTTTTCTGGTTGAAGCAATGTGTATGCCTGTATTATAATTTGTAACAAAGAGCAAATCTAATGATTCAGGCTCTTTTTTGTCTTTGTGCCATTACATAAACACGACCACAAAGCGGTCGAGGAATGGTCAGAAGACCTTGTTCACGAGGTGCAAAAGGTAATGGCAGCATCTGCTAGACCAAAAGGCATAACTAAGAACTCAAATGATCCAGCACTCAGCGACGCACGTCGCTTTTGTTCATCTCCTTCTGACGATGCGCATTTGGTAGTACTCGAGCGCAAGTCAAGTTCGCTAAGCACTCAGACCGCCAAGTTCGGTCAAATAGATCCGCTATCAAGCGGTATCGGGTACTGTTCTTACTAGCTGATCTTGTTGAGCGCCCGATAATCGATGCACATCCGCAACTGATCCATCCTTCTTCTTCGAACAAGACCGGCAATCGAATCGGGCTTTGACGGGCGTAACATAGCCCGCGATCCAACAACCACTGAATTGCCTTCGCGAACTCTTCGAGCTCGTGGCGCCACGCAGTAGGCGCCAAAGCTCGGAGGCTTGCACCTCGCTCCAACTCGACTCACGATCCACCTCGCTCTGTGCGAAGCTTCTTCTAGTCGCGAGGCATCACGCCCTCGAACTCCCGAGGACCTGATCAGATGGACTGGAGGACTCAGCCGGAGCACTCACGAATCTTCTCCCTCGTAGCTCCCTGACTGGAGACCGAAGCTCGGTCCTCTCAAACCCTCTCGAATCGCACTGACGAGAGGTCTTCTTCTGACTCGCCCGCCTCCAGAAACCACGCACGCCTCGCTCCCGCCGAGCGACGCTTAGTGAGTTCGTGGCTCGAAGAGGAAGGCACGGACTCGGTCGAAGAACCCATGCCAAGGACCATCTCGAGTCATCCACGGGCACGATTGAAAAGTCGAACTTTCCGCCCACGTGCCAGTGCCACGTTAACTCCACGGGCAAGGCTCGCGAATGGGCTCAGGCGCGAGTTCACCGCCTTCATCAGGCCTCCTTGTCTCGCGGTTCTAGCGCCCAGCGCTGGCCTCATCCCTGACACGAAGTCAGCGTGGCTCCTCGTGATCCAACAACGCGCGAATCCGCGTGGCTGCTTATGCCACGCTTAACATACATTAGCCCTTTCGAAGTGCCGATCGAGTGGTCGCCGAGCGCGCCGAAGTCTCGGATAACCCACGCTGGGTCGAGTTCATCCCAGATGGGTGGTATGCCCTCGAGATCGGGCAATGAGGGCATTCAACGACTTTTCTCCTGACAACACGAACCCAGCTGAGGCCCGCAGTAAACGAGCACTGGGTCATGAGGCTTGGCGCCTCCTTCGCCTTCCGACTTTGCTTGCCTGCTCGCCGCCGAGGCTTTTTCTCGCCTCAATCCTCGCGACTCGCCTCGTCCTCGCGACTCTCTCCCACTTTCGCCCGGCCAGCCTTCTCCTCGATCAGCGGAGTACTGCGCAGCGATCTCGCGCGGCACAAAGATCGCCGGTGTTCGGATGCCACGCCGGCCGAGTCTCGCTTTGGCCCAATCCTCGAGGCCATCTTCAAAGTAAGAGCTGAATCCTTTCTGGACATGTCACCGATCTCGAGCACGGGGTAGTGAACTCGCTGACGTAGTCGCGGACGCCACCCGCTTGCTGAGGCGACGTAGCGTGTTCTCGCCTCCCTGCATCGCTGGGGCAAATCGCTTCTGAGTTCTCGTCAAGTCCCGCCCACGTGTTGACGGCGCAGATGCCTTTGCCCATTTCGCCATGCTCACGACGCCACCATAACAGGCAGTCACTTCAAGAACGCGGTGCAAGTGCCCACCTTGATGCCTCATCTCTCACACCCATGGCATCGAAATATCTGGTCTAGCCCAAGAGAAAGTTATCCACGATGGTTGCATTCCGCGTGCCATCGTAGTGTCCCGCTAGCATCGCCAACGCGCCGCGATCACTCATGCTCAGAAGCTTGGCCACGGAGAGTGCGCGCCGGGCATGCCCAATCTTCGCGACTTCTCTACTCCATACGGACAACAAGCACTCGCCTTGCACGTGTCGCTGGAGTTTCATCAACCCTCGTGGAATACTTGAATTCCCTGAGGGTGTCGGCTTGCTTCGCACGAGGGCCTTCGCTACACCGCGAAGCTCCAGATATTCGCCTCGAGGCCGCCAACCCTTTCCTCCAACGTTTCGAGGGTGTCCTCAGCGATCTGACATCGTTGTTTCCAACGTAGCCAATCGTGGCTCCAAGGCATCGACTGCATGCGCCTTCGACTTGCTTTCAGTCTCGGCCTCGCCTGCGAAGTGTCATCGCGCCCGCTTGGTTCCGGATGATCTCTACACCACGAGCACCTTCTGCGCCAAGCTTGAGCTCGGAGGTTGGCCATTGCTAGAATGCGTGTGCAAACCGTAGCTCGATACCACTTGTCACGGATGGGTGTTTTACACGAAGAACTCGCGCAAGACTTAGACAACCTTGTCGGATGTTGCAAGTAAGCCTTTACGCTTCTCGATAGCTAAGCCAAGAGGTTCCCGAAATGCTAAAGAGAAGGAGGAGCTAGCGAGCAACGCTAGCCAAACGCGAAATCAGATTACTCAAGAGAAAACTTACAAGAGAGCTTATAAGTGTTTGATGCTTGCTTGATGATTACAACGCTAGAGCTCACCTCTATTTATAAGAAAGTTTGGCTAGTTCTAGAGATTCTATGTACACGTGTCTCAAACCTAGACCGCATAAGTCGTCACAAATCTAGGCTATGTACAAAAGTCGCTAGAGTTTGCTAGAATGTTTCTAGAATCGCCAAGTTTCAAGACATTTTACCATTCTCTAGCCATTTTGACTTGAATCACGCTACCAGTAACATTACTGGATGGGCTTGGTTCCGGGATGATCTCTACCATAAACACTCCCATCACCAACCCATTTGTGTTTATGTAATGCTCAAATTTGTATGCAACGATAAAACAACAGCTTGTTAGACAAATTAATTGACTTGCTCCCATTAGATGCCATTTTATAACCTTTTTAGTTTCCTTGATTAATTCTTTCCTTCAAATTTTCCTCTCCCCACCACTTACTTACTTATATATATGCCCAAAGATCAAATTAACACATTTGTATGCATGACATTTAAAGAGAGTTGAAATCAATGGCAGCTTTACAAAGATCAGCAGTTTCGTTTAGGAGGCAAGGCTCATCAGGAATTGTGTGGGATGACAAGTACATTTCAGGAGAAGACGGCGAGATTGAAATGAGAGACCAGCTTAGGCCATGCCAAAGTGTTAGAGAGACTAGTGTTTCAAGAATTCCACCGCCATCTTCTTGCCCTCGCAGCCTCTCAACGCCAGCCACCACTAAAGTGTTTCCACCTAGTTTCTTGGATGTCTCCGAGAAACTGCCTGTGGGCCAGAAAACCAAATCGGACAAGAAGAAACCATGGTCTTTGAATATGAAAAAGGCTTAGATGAGACTGTGCAATCTAAGTGTGTCGTACGAAACATACCAGTGGGAGCTGTGCATTTAAATTTAATTTATATTGGTGCTTAACCAGCATTCAATTAGCTGGTGAAATTTGATTGCAATAATTCTTTGCTTCTTTCTTCTTCTTTTTTTACCCCTATAGAGTCTGTTGCATTGATTTGATTTGTTAAGAAAATTATAATTAAGACTCGTGAGTTCTTATCCAATATTGTGGACATCACATCAACACGATTATACACGTTGTAATATAGAGTTAAATTCTAATGACACAACAATTACAATTATATACTGGACTTCAAACAATTGCGAGTGGCCCACGAACTCTCTCATTCTATAATTGAAATATGAAGAATTATCTTTACCAGAGAATGTCACCAAATTTTGAATAAAAACTAAGAGAAAAAAAATAAAAAAACAAGGAAACTGATCAGAAAGAATTAACGCATATGTTTATGGATCTTATCGATTCCTTGGACGTATATGGTGATGGGAGAGAAGTTTCATCTCACTCTCATTGTCATCACATTATGTGAAAATTTGAAAGAAAGTGTGCAAACTCAAGCAAGCAAACTCATACTCATTTCTATTACTTTAAAAGGAAAAGCAAAGAAATTTACTATTGGAATTTAGGAAACATGAATGGGAATTAATCTGTGGTATATAAGAAAGAAATGGACCATTCTATGGCATATAATTCTTGATGAATTAATTATGTTAAAATGGTACTATATGACTATAATTTTGGGACCACTACCAAAGATGATAGCAATTTCCATTTTGAAGCAGCAAGTCTTGTATTTGCCAAAATTGAGGCTAAAGATGAGTAAATATATAACAAGATTGTAGCTTGTAGGTGGTGGAGCTCTATTAATTAGTAGCATACCATGCAACCTAATCGCTTCCTCTAATAACAAGGCTACAATCAATTATCAATTTCGTCACGCTATTAAAGGGACCATTAATGGTATGCAACTATGCATAGTGAGTGAATTTTCAGATTTTTCTTCCTGAATTTTCCTCTTCATATTAAACAGTATGTTATTATAATTATAGATATATCTAATTTAGATAAATTGAGAGATTTCCTTTTTCTTTTTTTTTTTTTGGCATGAGAATGAGACAAACTCTAATTCATAAAAACTACTGATGTTTAATGGTGAATTTTAATATTTTAAATATTATTGAGGGCACATGTTCAATTTTTTTTTTTTATTTTACAAAAAATATTCAGTATTTTTGAGCTAAACTCAGTAGATCTGTAATCTTTTTTTTTTTTTGAAATATGAGACTATTGCTCAGAATTATAACTCATATATTATGAGATAACTGATATTTATAAATCAGATTATGCTTTAATTCGTATAAAACATACTGTTCAGATTTAAGTTCTCACAAATATTCAAAATCTATATCTAAAATTAATTTTACATTAATTCATATAAAATATTATCTAAATTTAAACCTCCACAAATATTCAATATCTCATTGCAGGAACACTCGCAACTGTAATAAAACCTGGTGGCCAGTAGATCTGTAATCTATTGCTGCTTGGTACGAATGTATGCATAGATTAAAATCACATATTAAAATATTTATAGATAACAAATCACAATAATTTAATTAAAAAGAAAGTGAATCAAGAGCTTTCCCAACTACCACGTGACATGCACTTGCGCACGCTCAAAATGTAGGATGCATGGAATTAAAATTCCACAAATCAAACGACAACCACTTTTCGGTCAGCCAGTACATCATAATAAGGTGGTCCCAATTCACCTCGTTTTATCTTCCACTCTAATTCTTACCGTCCGATCAAATATTCAACGGCTCAAAACTCTCCACGTTTCCCTTCCACAAACCTTTGATTCCAGCAGCTCCTCATGGCTCACATTCCTCCACGATCACACCTTCATCACCATCCGATCTGTCTCCCGTCCAACGGTGGATGCCACTATGAACTCTGATTTACTGAAATTGTAGCATTAATATCCCGCTCTTTTTTCTGTCGCTCCAAAATAAAATAACAGTCTTTCTCAATCATTCTTTTCTCTCATTTTGTTGTTATCGAAGGAGAGAGAGGAGAAGAAGAAATGCAGGAACAAGCAACGAGTTCAATTGCAGCCAGTTCTCTGCCGTCTAGCAGCGAGCGATCTTCAAGCTCTGCTCTTCATCTCGAAGTCAAAGAAGGTGCCTTTTTTTTAAAAAAAAAAATTTTATCCCTTCAGTTTCTTTCCACAAAATATGTATATATATTTTCAACTTTGAATTATTGTATCAACGTTGAAGAAAGAAATTTTTTCAAGTTGATTTATTCTATTTCTTCTCAGCGTAGAACTTCGAAGCTTTCCATCTTGTCTTTTGCAAAATGCGATCTTTTTCGTCTGGGTTCTTTCATTTTCATTGATGAAATCAAAGTATCTCGGGATTTCCCACCTGGGTTTTGTTTTACTCTAGATTTTCTTAACTGGGTTATTAAATTTCCTCGAGAATTTATTTTCCAAGAAAGTGAACTGGGATCAGTACGATCCTTTTTTTTTTTTCTGTAAAGACTACTTCATAGTTATTTGCCGATGGTAGGTATGGAGAGCGATGAAGAGATCAGAAGAGTCCCGGAGATTGGCGGCGAACCGGCCGGAACTTCAGCTTCAGGAAGAGAAGCCGGTTCGACGGGCGGTCCGGACCGAGTGCAGCAGTCAGGAGAAGGTCAGAGGAAGAGAGGGAGAAGCCCAGCTGACAAAGAAAACAAGAGACTGAAGAGGTAAAAATTTGAAACAAAAAGTTATTGGTTAATTTCACCGTTTTGCGCTTCCAAGATTTTCCCAATGCCGTGTCGTCTTTACCATGGCATTTCAATTTGTTTTTGGGCACGCAGGTTGTTGAGGAACAGAGTGTCAGCTCAGCAAGCAAGAGAGAGGAAAAAAGCGTACTTGACTGACTTGGAGACGAGAGTTAAAGACTTGGAGAAGAAGAATTCTGAGCTTGAAGAGAGGCTCTCCACGTTGCAAAATGAGAACCAGATGCTCAGACACGTACGTTTTGTTATTTTTATTCGAGGGCTTTTTGGCAATTTTATTTTGGTTATTTTATTTCTTTCATTTTGGTTTAACCGTGAAAGATTGGAACTTGGCGTGAAAATATGAAAATATCCCGTGTATTTGGACCATGCTGTAGTAGATGTTAGGTATGGGAAAAAAGAACGGAAAGTTGGA
This sequence comes from Murraya koenigii, assembly GCA_025617385.1. Taxonomy (NCBI): domain Eukaryota; kingdom Viridiplantae; phylum Streptophyta; class Magnoliopsida; order Sapindales; family Rutaceae; genus Murraya; species Murraya koenigii. The sequence continues at coordinate 2,167,096 of CM046817.1, read as the reverse complement.
AATGACATGTCGTGAACTTATCATTAATGGGGTATGCGTGGAGAGCCCACCCGGACCCGGCGGCCATGATCATCACTCACCCAGTGCACGCTCACACCCATTCCATTTATTAGGATTGGAGTAAACACTTGAGTTGAATATTAAATTAATAGTTACGATTATTTTAAATTTTAATTTTATTTAATAATTATTAATTTTTTACTCGCTAAAAATTTAACTCGACACTTGAAGTTTTTATCCTTAATCGAGAAATGCTACTCTCCCACATAAATGATTCCCACCCAATCCTGTATACTCTATATACGGCGGCATTTGGGCGGGCTTTTATTTTCGAGTCGAGACTATACGACTATACCATCCCGACGTCACTCACTCCATTTATTATCCGTTGTCAAATATGAATTTTTATTTCTTCCTTTGTAGTATTTTAGTGAAAGTTTATATTCAGATTGTATTATATTAATATTAATACAGGAAATCTTGATATGTTTCTGATTATAACATCCGTATATTTCTACCATTGTTCCTCTTATTATAATATCAATAACATATTAAAAAATGAATTTTTGTCTCTTTCAAAATTTTGGGTTAAGAGTTCAATTTTTTTGTAAATTGCTAAAAAAAAAAAGAAAGAAAGAAGAAGAAAAGAAAAGAGACTTGTTTGTTAATTCACAACTTAACAATATTCGTGCCGCTTGATAGACGGTGGGCAGTGTTGCTCGCTTGATTTTGATCATGCTTTCTTTATTATTACTGATGTTTTAAGGGCATGATAGGCCTGGAGTTGCTTATCTTGGGGGTCATGGCATGTGTTTTATGGATACCTCTTGGTATTAAAGCTATAGAATTTCAAGGGCCGAAGCACTGTGTTTTGGTACTTAGTTTGGTGAATTGTGATCAAGTTTTTCTTTAATGAGAATTGTGATCAAGTTTAAGTTGCTAAAATTTGTTCATTTTGATTTGCAGATACTGAAGAACACCACGGCGAGCCGAAGAGGAGGAGGTGGTGGTGGTGGTGATACAAATGCTGATGGGTCCTTGTAATAGAATGAGAAGAATATTCTTATTTAGAGAGATAATTTTATGAAAAATAGAACCGACGGCAATTTGCTGTTTGAAATTTACCTCTAACATGGAAATAGACCAATAAGCCTTGGCAAGCTTAGCCTATAAATTATTGTGTTGTAATGCTTCGATGGCAGTTGCCTTGCCTTTTTGTTCCATTTTTGTAGCAATATCAATCATTGTGTAACAAGATTAATGGATGATGTAATTAAAGAATTATCAACCTTGCAGTAGTTATTAGCTTTGGTTTCAGTGGCGCAAGAGTTTGTCGGTGCAGTTGTTGGCTTGTTCGGTGGCATTTAGCCCCACTAATTATTCTATATTGTAGAATAAGATATCAAGTGTGACAACTTATGGTTGAAAATTCTAATTAAATTTCTAATAACAACAATTAGAGTACTTGGCGTTTCTCATTATTAATTTTTGCGTAATTTTCAGCGTTTGGTAGCTTGGGTTTTTCATTTGTAACTGACCAATGGAGAGAGACAGCTGTGATCAAATAATCAGTGCTCCATTGATTTGTGTTGTGTGTTCACACAATCAATTTTGCCATGTGTCTACGATTTTTTTTTTGGTCTTTGACCATTTTAGAGTTGCTTAGAATCGAAAAGTAATTAAGCTTCTTTCTTCACTAACAAGTTTTTGCTTCACCATTACTCAAAAATGTGCACGATCATTTTGGAATATGATCACATGGTCCATTGATGAACATGTGGCTTGATCACATCATTCCATTTAGACATTGCAATCGTACCGATTCAGGTCTTTTTTTTTTGGGTTAATTCTTTGAAAGTCCGAACTGGTTGATTATAAAATTTTATTGAACCAATCTTAAATATACAGAACTGATTCTGGCTTAATTAAGCTTGTAACTTTCTTTAACGGCCACGAATTTTTTTGTGAATTGCATTACTAAATAAATTAAAGATTGAATTGTGGGTTAATTTCAAATGGTCCCCATTTTAATGAACAAAATTAATAAAATTAGCGATTTTTAGGGGAAAATATTTTTTCGGAAATTTAGCATGCAAATATCGGGTGCACCGACAGCCGGTGGAGTGGCAAGAGGAAGTTACCGGCAATAACCGGTAGCTTTCGTGGCACAGCTGTTACCAGCAAAAAATAATCACAAAAATGAACTAGCACACAAAGATTGTCCCTTGGTTGAAAGATACCTCTCAACAGGCAGCTGGAAACGTGTCACAGAATGATTAGCTCTTACCAAAGGCCAGTCAAACGCAACGGAGATCTAACTCCAATCGTGCTGTGACACGTGGTCAATCTCACATTGAAGAGTGCATTGATCGGTTTTTTGACTGTGATGTCCTAACACTCGTGGCTTACTCGGCTTGACTTTAGCCCCTGCTTAGCAACTTAAACCACTACTAATTTAAAGCATCGAAATTCATGTTTTAAAATCTTTAAGATAAAGACCTATTTTTTGAATTTAAGATAAAAAAAAAAAGATAGGTATTTAAGGAATTAGCAAATTAGTCCTTATAGTTTACTATATATCACACAAATCTTCTTTCTGTTTGCTACATGACTTTCAATTCTTAATGATTCAACGTTTTTTATTGCAAATAATTGAAATAATCAAATAAGTTTAGTGTAGTAGTATATACTCAAATTATCATAAAAACTTTAATACTTTTCATGTGATTTATTAAGATAAATTTTGGGGATATAAATTATTATTTATGGAATAAAATTATATTTACTTAGTTTGTATTCTAATTGATATCTTACCAATATAATTTTATCATTTAGATATGATTTATTAGTTAATTATTACTTGAATCAATTAAATAATGTCACATCATTTACCACATTAATTATAATATAAACTAAGTATTCAAACTAAGTAACTATAATGTTATTGACTTATTCATGAGTTTAATAGCTACTCAAATATATTATAATTATTTTTAAAGTTTAGTAAATAACTTAGTAGATGACATTGATCTTAGTTTATTTGTTTATAACAAGAGGGATGGTAAATTTTATATATAGGTTGAAAGCTATTATCACTTGATCATAGTCATTTTTATGTTCTTAAAGATCAATTAATTCGATATTAGACTCTCCTTTTTTATTAATTTTATTTTTAGGTCAAGCTTAGATATTATAATTTTTTTACTATTTTCAATCTTTATATTTATAAATATGATTTCTTGTAGGATCACATAAATCTATCTTATTCGGGTCGAGATCGAATATATTTTTGTATTTCACAAGTTATTTTAGTAAGAATCAAACTTTTAATTGTTATGGTTATTTATAATTCAAGCTACCCTTAGGGGATGGCGATTCTTGGCTCGTCGCCATCCCTAGGCGACACGGTGATGGATGATTTGAGACAAACGGTGAATCGTAGACCTATTTGTTAATTTATCAAATAATTGGGACTAGTATGATAATTATCTAATTATTGATAGGTAACAGAGACCGGTTCTCTCGGTAATTTGGGAAAAAACAAAGACAATAAAATAAACCGGAAAACAAAACGATAAAAAGACAAGCAAAGAGCAAAGTACTCGATAGCTAGCTGTAATGAGTGTAGAGAGAGCGATGGCGTATTGAATGGGCGAAGAATTCACTATAGTATCTTCTTCTTATTGCCCACATTTTATTTTATTTGCTTCCCCATTATCACGACTCCACCGATCTGTTTCACAAAACACTGAAAACAAAATCATTTTGAGGATTTGAAACATGGAAGCAAATGCTGGCATGGTCGCCGGCTCGCACCGCAGGAACGAGTTGGTCCGGATTCCACACGATTCTGATAGTGGGGTTTGTGTTTATATCTGACCCTTTTGGTTTCAAGCCTCAAAGTTTATTTTTGTTTATGTATGGGTGGTATGAGGATCTGAGTGGTGACTTTTTTGACAGTGACTTGAATAACTGATTTGTAGGCTTTATTTTTGTTAGTGATTGCTTTGCATGTTATGTGGATGTTTAGATCCGAGTGTTAGATGTGTGAAAGGTGAGTTATCAGCTTACAGGTTTTCTTTTGGGTAGATTAAAGAAATGGGTGGTTGTTCTGATCTGATCTTGGCGTTTCAGTGTGAAAAAAGAAAGACAATTTTTTTAATGCATTTTGGTGTTTAGAGAGAGTGTTTATGTGTGAGATTGAGTTTCTGTGTAGATTTGTTGGAATTTAGGTCTGTGTTAGCTGTGATCTTGAATTCTTGATTGTGTGTTTGTGTTTCTTTGAATTTTGGAAAAGTATTTATCAGAACTGTGATCTGATAGGTGGATTTTAGGATGTTTAGTCCACATGCTGATTGTTTGATGGTAATATTGGGTTGGTAGTATAAATTGAGATCATTGTGGTTAATGGTTTATCTCTGTTGGATTTACTGGTTCTGATTATTTTAGATGTTATGAACTTCTAAAAACTAAATGCAATTCTGACATTTAGATTTGATTTATCTTTTATCCCGCTTTCATTCACTCATTTGATATGCAATGTATCTTGAGGTCCTTGCCATTTGTTGTTGGGTTTTGTATTGAAGGACGACGTTATGATTACATACTACACACATACATATGTTTGATTGAAACTCAGCTTTAGAGTTTTGACAAGAATTACCTATAATATTTAGTTGTAAGAAAGGTTTTCGTGCCTATTACCTTGAGCTGCCTTAATTGGGAGTTAGAAAGGGTTATATGAGTTGCAAGAAGTAATTTAATTTCCTTTTCTGAGATCTTAATTACTAGTGCATATATTTTATCTTCAATTATATGGTTGAATATGCTGTTTACATCATTAGCTGTTAGTTATTCGGCATAGAATTGGAGTGCAATGAGATTGCATCATGGATTTGTTTTCCCTTTTTGGAAGTCTAACCAGTGCATTGTCAATGGATAATGCAGCCCAAACCTCTGAAGAATCTGAATGGCCAAACATGCCAGATCTGTGGTGATAATGTAGGACTGACAGCCATGGGTGATATCTTTGTTGCCTGCAATGAGTGTGCCTTCCCTGTTTGCAGGCCTTGTTATGAGTATGAGCGAAAAGATGGAACTCAGTCTTGCCCCCAGTGCAAGACTAGATATAAAAGGCACAAAGGTTTGGTTTCTGACTTCATAATTTGCTCTGCAGTTCTTTTGTTAAGAATGAAGTTACAGAGATCTACATGTTTTAGGGAGCCCACGAGTTGAGGGTGACGATGAAGAAGACGACATTGATGATCTGGAGAATGAGTTCAATTATGCCCAAGGCAATAGCAAAGCAAGACGCCAGTGGCAGGGTGAAGATTTGGAGCTTTCTGCTTCTTCTAGACATGGATCTCAACAACCGATTCCACTTCTTACCAATGGCCAGTCGGTAAGCATATTAATCACTACCTAGCCCTTTACATATTGTTTTTTCACCATGATTACTGAATTTGCTGCATGAGCTTCTGGTTCTTTCAGGGGGAAAAAACCACTTGTCTACTTGCAGTATATGCTAAGTAATTTGAAGCGTTCTTTGACATCTGTGCAATATCTTCTTTTGCAAACTATCTGGAGAGACATGGAATTCTATTGAAAAATTGTTCTTTCAGTTGCTTTGCAGAATATGAGTAACATAAGATTTATTTTTCATGTGTCAAGATAAAATTGATTGTATGCTACAATTTGGATTGAAAAAGATGTGCCATGAGAAGTTAAATGAAAACAGAAGGAACATCTATTGAGTTAGAACATTAGACTGTTTGGCAATATGGATACGACTTATCAAGTTTAGTTCTTGCTATGTTAACAATCTACAAGACATTTACATGGTACATTTGTTATTAGATTTTTCTTTGCAAGTCCAATGGAATAATTACATATCTAGGTATATCTTGTGCAAGTTTCAGCTTATTGATAATCCTGATATTTTCAGGTTTCTGGTGAAATTCCATGTGCTACACCTGACACCCAATCTGTGCGAACTACTTCAGGTCCTCTGGGGCCTTCCGAGAGAAATGTTCACTCTTCTCCTTACATTGACCCAAGGCAGCCAGGTATTCAAACAGCTTGAACTTGTTTATCCTAAAATCCTAAAGGAAGCTTCTGCATTATTAGTTTGGCCTTTGTGAATTGTTAGTTGATCATGCGTTTTATGTGTACAGTTCCAGTGAGAATTGTGGACCCTTCAAAGGACTTGAATTCTTATGGCCTTGGAAATGTTGACTGGAAAGAAAGGGTTGAAGGCTGGAAGCTCAAACAGGAGAAAAATATGATGCAGGTGACCAGTAAATACAGTGAAGGAAAGGGAGACATAGAAGGCACTGGTTCAAATGGGGAAGAACTCCAAATGTAAGCATCCTTGGAATTTTGTTAGGATTCTTGTTCAACTTTGAAGGTTAAATCTGTATCACCTGTTTAACCCATGTTTATTGCACACAAAAAGGAAGTTGTCACATTGTGTTATAATTTTTGAATGCATCTGGTTTTGCTTTTAACTTTTAAGTGTCAATTTTTTAGATCCTGTGCACTCAATTGAGTTTTGTGCCCTTTTAATTTTCAGTGATGCTGATAGTTTTGGTATTACAGGGCTGATGATGCTCGACAACCACTGAGCCGTGTGGTGCCTATACCTTCATCTCACTTGACCCCTTACCGGGTTGTGATCATTCTCCGTCTTATTATTTTGGGCTTCTTCTTACAGTATCGTGTGACTCATCCAGTGAAAGATGCATACCCATTGTGGCTAACATCAGTTATTTGTGAGATTTGGTTTGCCTTATCCTGGCTTCTGGATCAGTTCCCAAAATGGTATCCTATCAATCGTGAGACCTATTTAGACAGGCTTGCATTAAGGTCAGTTTGATTTGCTAAATTGTTGTCAATTGGTTTAATAGGGGTTTGAATGCTTGGCCCTTGAACTATATGCTGCAAAAACCTTCATCTTACTTGACACCTTTTCATATTTTTATTTTGCAGATATGATCGGGAAGGCGAGCCATCACAGTTGGCTCCTGTAGATGTTTTTGTTAGTACTGTGGATCCCCTGAAAGAGCCTCCTCTGATTACAGCAAACACCGTCTTATCTATACTTGCTGTGGATTACCCTGTCGACAAAGTATCTTGCTATGTATCAGATGATGGTTCAGCAATGTTAACCTTTGAAGCCCTCTCTGAAACTGCAGAATTTGCTAGGAAGTGGGTGCCCTTTTGCAAGAAGCACCATATAGAGCCTAGAGCCCCTGAATTTTATTTTGCCCTGAAGATTGACTACTTAAAGGATAAAATACAGCCTTCTTTTGTTAAAGAGCGTCGGGCAATGAAGGTGAGTTTTGGGAAGTGTAGTGGCAATTGAGATGTGCATGTTGCAATATTCACAAAGAAAAGGGAAGCTAAATAGTGATTTAGGGAAATGTAAAGATCACTTAACTGTCTTTCTCTGTATATAGCTTGATTGGATTCTGCGCTATTCTCCCTTGTTCTTAAAAAATAATTTATGTGGCTATTTTCATATTTGCAGAGAGAATATGAGGAGTTCAAGGTGCGTATCAATGCCCTTGTTGCCAAAGCACAAAAGATGCCTGAAGAAGGTTGGACAATGCAGGATGGCACGCCTTGGCCAGGGAATAATCCTAGGGATCATCCTGGAATGATTCAGGTACTGAGAATTTTCCTACTGTGCTGAGTTACACTGTTATGTTCCATTTTTTATTCCTTTATGTAATATCTTCCATTTTAAATTTAATTTTCTTGTTCTGTGGAAGAGCAGGTGTTCTTAGGTCGCAGTGGAGGGCTTGACACTGATGGAAATGAGCTACCTAGACTTGTTTATGTCTCTCGAGAGAAGCGTCCTGGTTTCCAACATCACAAGAAAGCTGGGGCTATGAATGCATTGGTTTGTCATCTCAAAATTTATTTTATTTCGTTATGTATTTTCTTAAAACGATGTAGCAGAGTTGATGGTTTTTACCCATGTAGCAAATTATTTTATCAAGTTTACTAAGGTTACCTTGTAATATATTATGCAGATTCGTGTTTCAGCTGTCCTGACAAATGGTGCATATCTGTTGAATGTTGATTGTGATCATTACTTCAATAACAGCAAAGCTCTTAAAGAAGCCATGTGTTTCATGATGGATCCTGCCTATGGAAAGAAAACTTGCTACGTGCAGTTCCCACAACGTTTTGATGGTATTGACTTGCACGATCGATATGCCAATCGTAATATTGTTTTCTTTGATGTAAGTCTGATTTGATCTCTTATCATTCTGCATATATGCATATATTTTTCTTAATGTCATAATTGTTGAGCTTAGGCTTATTAAAAGTACACCCATGTTGAACTTTTCAGATCAACTTGAAAGGGCTGGATGGCCTTCAGGGTCCAGTCTATGTGGGAACTGGTTGTTGTTTCAACAGGCAAGCTCTGTATGGGTATGATCCAGTTTTAACTGAGGAAGATTTGGAACCAAACATTATTGTGAAGGGTTGTTGTGGTCCAAGAAAGAAGGGTAAGGGTTCTAACAAGAAATACATTGACAAGAAGAGGGCAATGAAAAGAACTGAATCTACTGTTCCCATTTTCAATATGGAAGACATTGAGGAGGGTGTTGAAGGTTGGTTTTCATGAGCGATTATGTTTGATGGTATTTTTCTTTTAAATTAATGTGTAGAGAACTTTCATTGAGTAAAAGTTTTGATATGCCAACAATGCTGACTTGATGGTTAGTATGGTTGATTGCTAAGCTTTGACAGTTGTATCGTTTTATAATGGGTAAAGATTTTTATTTCTTTCCCTAAATGCCATCTTCTTTGAAGTGCTGATTTTTTTATTTTTTAGCATAACATGTGAAAATCTCTAGATTTGGTGTCTTTAACCTTACTTTGATTTGGACTAAAATTGGTAGTGAACTCAGATTAGATGTTGCTATGTAATGTTAACTGAATTCCTTGTGTTCTGCAGGATATGACGACGAGAGATCGCTGCTGATGTCACAGAAGAGTTTAGAGAAGCGTTTTGGTCAGTCCCCAGTTTTCATTGCAGCTACCTTCATGGAACAGGGAGGCATTCCACCCACAACTAATCCTGCAAGTCTTCTAAAAGAAGCAATCCACGTTATTAGTTGTGGATATGAGGACAAGACTGAATGGGGCAAAGAGGTCAGTAGTTGTAGTCTCGTGGTGTCTGACCAGACATATTTAACTAGTATTTTTATATTATTTTTATGTTGACTGATTGACCATTACTTCTACCACCAGATTGGATGGATCTATGGTTCTGTGACTGAAGATATTCTAACTGGGTTCAAGATGCATGCTCGTGGTTGGATATCAATCTATTGCATGCCACCACGCCCAGCATTTAAGGGGTCTGCTCCCATCAATCTTTCTGATCGTTTGAACCAGGTTCTTCGATGGGCCTTGGGGTCGATTGAGATTTTGCTGAGCAGGCATTGCCCTATATGGTATGGCTACAATGGGAGATTGAAGCTTTTGGAGAGACTGGCGTATATTAACACTATTGTCTATCCACTGACCTCCATCCCACTAATTGCTTACTGCACGCTTCCTGCTTTTTGCCTTCTTACTAATAAATTCATCATTCCAGAGGTAAGTGATAGCACTTAATCTCAAAACAATTTATCTTATGATTTTTTCAAGTAAATGCCTAGACAAATTTGGTCACTGGTTAGTGTCTAATGTGAAAGTTTGGGTTGTTAGCCTGTAATTTTGGACGTCGAGGACTAAATTATTTCAGCTATCACTTGAACCAAAACTCATCTTGAGATATATGACAAACATGTTCTACCAATCCAAAATTCTGCTGTCAGTGTCAATTTTGTATCTCAAAGTTGTCTAAAATGCTTTAGCTATCTATTTTTTTCATATTAAGTGCTGTTCTTCCAGTTTCTATGTACACATAACTGGCTCCAATGAATTTGTTGCAATTTTTTTTTTTTTTTTTTTGGCAGATAAGCAACTTTGCTAGCATGTGGTTTATTCTACTTTTCATTTCCATTTTTGCTACTGGAATACTGGAGCTTAGATGGAGTGGGGTCAGTATTGAGGACTGGTGGAGGAATGAACAGTTCTGGGTCATTGGTGGAACATCGGCACATCTATTTGCTGTTTTCCAAGGTCTCTTGAAAGTGCTTGCTGGGATTGATACCAACTTTACTGTCACCTCAAAGGCTTCTGATGATGATGGAGACTTTGCAGAGCTGTATGTATTCAAATGGACATCTCTTCTCATCCCTCCAACTACAGTCCTGATTGTGAACTTGGTGGGTATTGTAGCCGGTATATCATGGGCGATAAACAGTGGTTACCAATCATGGGGTCCACTCTTTGGCAAGCTATTCTTTGCCATATGGGTCATTGCCCATCTGTATCCTTTCCTGAAAGGTCTGTTGGGTCGTCAAAACCGCACACCAACAATTGTGATTGTGTGGTCTATTTTACTTGCTTCCATTTTCTCCTTGCTGTGGGTGCGAGTTGATCCCTTTACTTCTGACTCCACAAAAGCCAATTCAAACGGTCAATGCGGCATCAATTGCTAGTGCATCTTGGATGATAATTTGTGGCTTCAAATGCCATCCTTCCTCCAAGCTTTCATTAGTGTATATAAGAAGAAGTTAATGTATTTAAAGTCATAAGTTAATGTACTTCTCGACTGTCTGGAGAAAAGGAATTTGATGATATGGGATCCTTTTTATTTGTCTTGGAGCCTACCAAGGAAGGCTTAAGGCTTTGGTAAAGCCCTTTTTGTATCTTATTAATTCTTATATTGTTTTGTAATTTCCATACAGATGCTTGATGTTGGTCCCTACTCGTTTGATTGTGTTGGACCTAAGTTGTGTAGCTCCATTTTCTCAAGTTCAGAGCGCTAAAAATAAAATAAAATTGTCGCTTTTTGCAGTAAGGAGATGGCATTATGGTGAAATCATCCGTGGCAATCTTTTTATTGTTCTTTAAAGAAGTAATGGGGAAATTTAATTGTGATGGGCGCAAGTCTTACAATTCCTCTATCAGACCTACCACTCACTTAAATTACAACTCCCTTAAATCAACCATGAGATAATTTTGTTATCTCTTTACATCCACACTAATGAAAAAAAAAAATATCGACATTTTCCTTTAGCTTTGGTAACTGTAAAATAAATAAATAAATATATATATATATATATATTTAAGTAGAAAGATTTGGGGATTTAAGTAGAAGATCACTAGGTCAAATCAAAATGTGAAAACTTTAGAGTGCACCTTTTGACACCCCCCTCAAAAGTTTCTCAAAACTCACTTTTTAATTGAAATTATATAAATAACAAATTGAAATTATATAAATAACAAAGATAAATTTATTTATTTCTTATTTTGAACGAGAATTTAATTATATATTTAAATAAATTACTCTTTGAATAAATTTTTTACACTCTCATTTTATTATTCGTATTTATATTTTAAGTTTTAATTAAAAATATTTTTTTTGAGACAAATAGTAGAAATTAGAATTATGAAGATATAAATTATGTAATAGTAAAAATAATTTAAAATTTTAAGATTTGAATTTATTTTTTAAATGAAAAATTAAAAGAACTATTTTTTTTATTGAAATTTTTTGAAAGACACTTAATATTAATACAATATGGGTTTGCTTTTCACAAATTAAATTAGGGGTAGTTTAGGAATAAAATTTAAAAGGGGTATTATATGAATTTGAAACGGGGTGTTAAAAGCTCTACTCAACTTTTTACGATAAAAATCCCAACTTAGAGAGGAAGCCCATTAAAAAAGATTGGGCCTTTTATAAAACGACGTCGAATTTAGTTAAAAAAAAAATGCACCACCCCACCCGCCCATCAAAAACCCCAAATATAAAAGGCAGAGCTGGTCGAGGGTTTTGGAGCTGGGCAAGCTTTTGTTCCTCCAACTCCAATATAAATTTTTTGTCATCTTGTGCTTCTTTCTTTCTAGACGCTTAAGAGAGAGAGAGAGAGAGTGTATTTTTGAATTAGGGTTTTTCTCTCTCTAGAAAAGCAGCAGATTCAATAACAAATAACAATGGAGGTGATTACAGAGGGAGTGAACAACATAAACATCACGGACGCATCTGCAGTCATCAAGAAGAACCGAATTCAAGTCTCCAATACCAAGAAGCCCCTCTTCTTTTATGTCAATCTCGCCAAGGTAACTCTTTTGCTCTTTCTGTCTGGTTACTGAAAATAATAAATGAAGCAGCTGTTCAATATATCCTTATTACGGTTTTAGTGGGTAACTGACGTCTGTTAGGGGATTAGGGTTTTTGTGCGCCACGTGCGGAGTATTGCATTTTAATTTGCCGTGAACTTTGTTCTCTATATGTTTTTGCTTATTGAGAAAATGAAATGAAATGTAAGAGTTTGAACGTTTTGGGTTTTGTTATATTTCGTGTAGCTCTCTGCATTGAGAAGATTGAAACAACTTCTTCTGCTTACTCAATGAAATGTAGTTGTTTTAAAAGGGTGAAAACTTGATTAGGTAAATGTTTTATTTTTCTTTTGGTTATGTTTGATGATTTGGTTGTTGCTTGTTTATCTTTGCAGAGGTACATGCAGCAACATAATGAGGTGGAACTATCTGCTCTTGGAATGGGTATCTTTTTTAGCCTCTTTGTTCTTCTCTTGCTTTCTTTCAATGTGCTACCTATTTGATTGTATGCTCTTAGAATGGTTGCCTATGGTTGCTTAAATACACAACTATAATTGGGAAGATAAATATATCTATTTGATGTTCCTTTTTATTTTGGAGTGTACTGTGTTGACTTGCATGTTTTTGCTATTTGTACTTGATTTTGTGCTTGTGGGCGTGCGTGTGCGTATCTTTCATGATGATCAGTTTTGTGCCAACTCTAGCTTATTATTATGCTCATTGCTATTTGCACTTGACTGTGCATATGCCTCTCGTGGTGATCAGTTTCGAGCCTTGTCTGTTGATTTTTTGTTCTTATTCTAAGTTTGTTTCAGTGACTTACTGTCTATTAAAATGCTTTAAGAGCCGAGAGCTTGTAACTGCTGTAATAGTCTGACACTGAAATCATGCAAAAGTGCAGATAATTCTAGTATTTTGTATAGTTTGATGTTGTGTTGTATGTTTTTCTTTGCTTTAGTTCCTAAAGTATTGACATTTACCTTACATCCGCAGCTATTGCAACCGTTGTTACTATTGCTGAGATATTGAAGAACAATGGACTAGCCATTGAGAAGAGTGAGAATCTTAGACTTATGGTATCCTTTTGCTTTGAAATTTAAGAATGATCATTTATTATTGTTGTATACAATTTGTGCAGAGATCACGACTTCTACTGTTGACATTAGGGAGGAAACAGGGGGACGACCTGTTCAAAAAGCTAAGGTAAATATTCTGAATATTATTCATTACAAGATCAGATCTAATTGAAATTGTGGTGTTGAAATACATGTATGTGGCTTCCACTATATATATTCTGGTCTGATAAGACTTTATCCATACTGTACAACCCCCCTGTGACCTCTCCCAAAATAAAGGAAGTTAAGTATGTATCATTAGCATTTGATCAATAAATGGGGTGCATGCTCATTGAGTGAATAAATTTATTCAGTTATTTTGATGTCTGTCACATTTGCTCTATTCATAAAGTTGTGTTATATAGTCTTAGGGAATGGTCAGAATCATGGTTAGATGTTAGTCTGTTGCTCGGTCAACTGTTGATTCCTCTATAGTTGGCTCTTACACTGTCAATCAAAATAATTAGGCGGTCCAATTTGACTGTGTGGCCTCTATGGTGAGTGTAGATTCCAACATTCATTGTTGGATTAACCCATTTGAGGCACATATGTAACTGCACCTGAAAATGCTAATTACGTTAAACCCGGCAACTCAGCTTGAGCTTATATAAGAGCTGTAGACTGGAACTAGTGTTTTTCTACAATTTGAGTATTCATTTAGTACAAGCGATAGCCAACGGAGCTGTCTGATTTATCTTTTATTTTTTATTTTATTATTTTTGGATAGATTGAAATATTGCTGGGGAAGTCAGAGAAGTTTGATGAGTTGATGGCTGCTGCTGCAGAGGAGGCGATGGATAACGAGGAGCAGAGCTGAGCTTTTGAGATGTTACCTGGATTTCAGCTTGTTCTTAAAGTTAATTGTGGACATCTGTAATGGGCTTTTCATAGATGAACTTTTCACTTAGTTTACTACTTAGTAGTAGTGATGATATTTGTTCTAGGAATTTTTGTAAAATACTGTGCCCATCGTGGCCTCGTTTCTCAATTCAAATTTGTTCTGAGGTTTTATCTTCCCCGTCACAACAGATCAAGGTGTCCTCGGCGGCCTCTCTGTATCCGCAAGTTATCTGTGGATTGGGGTGGTTAGGGTATTTGTGGATTGGGGTGGTTAGGGTGCACGGTTCGGTTCGGTTCAAAATTTAACAGAACTAATTTAAATCGGTTTGGTTCAAAATTTAACAGAACTAATTTAAATCGGTTCTTATTTAAAAAGAACTAAATAAAAATTAAATAAATAAAGAATCAAACATGAATTAAATCATTTGGTTCGGTTCGGTTCGGATTTTTTGGTTCTATGTCTATTAGGTTTATTTTTAAATTTTTAAATTTATAGCTCATTAGACTTTATTAATGAAATAAATTTTTCATCATAATTTTACTATAAATATAGAAATATTGACAATAAATACAAAGTATTCAAAATACATTTAAAAATATAAATTTAAACTCAATCTCAAATTCATTATTTAAATAAACATAAAATTGCAAAGATTAAAAACATAAAAATAACAATAGTGACAACACAAAATATAAAAATTACAAACAAATGTCAACAATATTATCTCATTTTTATGATTTCATCACTTATCATGCATTTTCTAATTTCCAGCTCAATGTTTGAATCTATAAAAAAATTTAAAACAACATTAAATAATTAAAGAAACAAATTATGAAAATAAGATACTAGTTTTGTTTTCTAATTAAAAAAACTTATTAGCCAAAAATATCAATTGACAGTTATTTGCTCTTGTTGAGATTTCATTGGCCTAAAAATTTTTTTAAGAAATTAAAATAATTATATTAAAATCATTAATTCTATAAACAAAATGTTAAAAATGAGATAACAAAAAATAACATAATAAATAACAATTTTACATGTTTAAATTAATTCATAAAATTCAGCTTCCTTCTGACATGGTTGTATTATACGCTCTCCTAATAGAATTGAGCGAAACCAATTTTGAGTGCAGATTAATGACTCAACAGTTTTATGAGTTTATAAGTTTTGATTTTAAGTTTTATTTTATGGTGAAAATATTATATATATATATATAGTAGTAATTTTGTGTGAGAGGGTTTATTGTAATAATTTGAGATAATTAATAAAAATGTAATATATTTTAAAACTTAATAAAATTATAAAAATATTTCAATTTTTCGATTCAGTTCTTCGATTATGCATTATGAACCAAATTCCGAACCATTGTTTCGGTTTTTTTTATATAACTATATATTCAATTATTTATTAAAAAAAAATCGATCCATAACCAAACCAAACTACTAATTCAATACAGATTTTTTTAAATCACGGCCTTTTTGTCCAGCCATAAGGGTGGTGAAAAAAATTCTCGGCTTAACATGCGCCCTACAATATTATTATTGTTATTATTCTCTGACTAAAACTTTTGATAACTTTTGGAGTATTTTAAATTGCAACCTTGGGTGCGTTTTATTGACTATTAGACATTTGGACTGAACCCCATTTTACTGATTGAAATAGACTGCAGTGCATTGTATCAACTATCAAGATTGGGATTGGCACATTGAATTGTTAAGGCATATTATATTATTTGGTGTATGATGTATTATATTAAATTGTATTGTATTGTATTAATAATACACGATGTTTAGCGTTTCATTATATTATATTAATTTTTATTTTTTATTATTCTTATTAATTATGTAACGAATAAATTCTATAAATTTCGTCATTTATTAAATCACCGTAATAAGCTATTAATATTGTAATTGAATTCTATAAATGTAATCTCTTTTCTTTTTCAATTTTGTTAAATATGTTTTTTAAGAATTTATTTTTTTAAATATGTTATTTATAACTATTGTGTAAAAAGCTTAAATTTTGTGTACTGTTACTCGAAAGAAATTAAAAAAAAAAAAAAAAAGCATGGTCAATATGGCAGAGGTAAATCTAACTACCAATTCTTCATAAATTCTTGATCAAAAGCCTCGCCTAGCAATCAATTCAATCGTTTTCAACACTGATTCTAAATTTTTTGTATTAAATAATTATTCTAAATAATTTTGATAATTTTTTTATAAAATTCAAATAAATTAATTATATTATTTTATTAACAAATTAATAAATATTAATTTTTAAAAATAATTATTTGAAACTAAACATTTAAGATATATAATATTATTGTTCTACGGAACATTCAACGATCCAACCCTTAACACCCAAATTCCAAACCTTAGAAATTTAGCAATCTAATCTAAATTCAAGAATCAAACTTGTGGCTTAATGATTCAGCTTACTTATTAGTTGTTTAATATTAGATTACTATTATTAATAATGTCTGTCTCGTACTCAATTGTTGACTGATTTTGGTCAATATTGACCGACTGTCGAGGACTCAACGACCGTGTCAGCATTGACTAGCAATATTACACTAAGGGGCATGTCATTGACGACCGAGCCCCCGTTTCTGAAATCGTAAAGATATCACGACGCCGTACAACCAGTCGTTCACTTTGTCATTGGCCATCTCGACTACACAGCACAGTACCAATAGTGGTCGTGATATCCTGCTGCCGTCGTTAGTTAGCTCATAACCAAATATTTAATCTAGGAATTTATTTTTCTGCAGACCAAATAGTTGCTCCATAATGAACATGTGATGAAGTTGAAAAACGAAAAACAAATAAATATATTATAATAATATAAAAAGCGGTACTGAAATTTTATTAAAAAATAAAAAATAAATAGTTGGCCTGTCAAAATTGTTCACCGGGTTAATAATTTAGTTTGATAGAGACCTTCATTTTTTCTTGCCTTCTTAATGCATGCGATTGCCCCCACCAAAAAAAAAAAAAAAAAAATTGAGCAATTCTTCTGAAAAATAATCTACTTCATTCTTTGATTCAAATTAAAACAAAACCATAAAGGTACCGACACCAAAATCACGGCCTTTAACTGAGTACTCTAGACTTTGAAAAAAAATATATTAATTAAAAAATTTTAAAAGAAAAATCACAATGAAACAGATGAAAAATTATTTATCCCGCATGTATGGTAAGTATGGTAGTGTCTTTCAAGCAAAACTAGAACTCAGCTTTCTTTGTTTACTTCCGATGAGAACTTCTGTGCCTCTTCTATGCCTCCTCGTCTTTCTCTACTAGTATTCGTTTGCATGCTTCATAGCACATAAATGAAATCCCGGCAGCAGGTACCAACTTCATGCAGCTTGGACCCAACCCTCTGTATAAACCTGGAAGCCCTTCTTTCTCAAGAATGCTAGCCAGTGCATGTAGCACATTCTTGTACACCTGCCTTCCACTCAGAGCACCTACTTGCATTTGCTTGCGAGCCACCTCCAGCGGGAAAGTTGCACTACTTGATATAGCACCAGCCATTGATCCAATTAAAAGGGTCTCGATGTTGCCTACTTTCTCTTGCTTGAATACTTTCCGATAAGTTTTTCGCAATGTGTCATAAGCAAAGTAATTAGTAGCAGAATACGGAATTACTCCAATTAGACTGGGGGCAAGACCTCTGAAGAGTTCCGCAGGGCCTTCTTGTCGTATGATTTTCACAAATGCATCAACGATACCGTTGTAAGCATCTCCCTGCAAAATTTACAGAACCTTCTGCATATAAGTGTCATGTCCATCTATACTCAAAAGACAAGAACTTAAATTTTAATTTAGTTTCAGTACCTGTATAGTTAATCGAGTCTTAACCAACTCAAGAGGATATGTGCACAAAGTTGAGCTAACACCAGCACAGGCGCCAGCAACTAGTGACGCAGGAATGGGAATTTTAGACTGTTCCCCAGGTTTTGCTGATAATTGCTTGTTGACCGTATCAAAAGCAAAAAGCTGCAGCAAGAGTAACATTCAGATTTAGATGCAGAGTTAAAGTCAGATTAAATCACTAAAAAGTAGTCGTGAATAATGAAGGTCTCAGCACTTAATTTTCTTCTATATTTTGATACAAGATTGCAATGAGCACCGGGAGAGATTTTGCATAAGATGGAAGTCCCTATGCTCAATGAAATAACACCTTGTATATCCATGTGAATTACACCACATTGAAATAATATTAATACGTGGAATCAGGGATCAAGAGCTATGCAATGGACAGATAGGTTTATCCTATAATCTGCAGGCCGGTTAAGGTAGCTCGAGAATTCTTCTTGTTTTTCAGTTGAGGTAATACCTTCTGTTTTTTATTTCTTAATACATTGTAAAACCATCTCTACAGAACTTTAAGCAAAGAGCTCCAATATACAGTGAGTACCAACCAGATTGAATTCTGAAACAACATAAAACCAAAAATAAAAAATAAAAAGGAAACATAACTCTGATCACAAACAGGAAAAAGACATCAATGAACTACAGAGACCTGTAACCTAATTTTCAAAGAGGAATTCCATTATTAAGAAATCATGTCGGATAGGATTTAATAAGCCAGGGAAGTTTCTAAAGGCTCAAGAAATTTGTTCTTCAGTTAAAATGAGGAATGACATATGACAAGAATACAACCTATTACTATGATCAACACAACATATTCAACTGAGCCAAGTTCTGACCCCATGTACCATAAGAGTAACAACAGTTAGATTTACAATGCAGAAAACATCTTCCTTGAGACAGTTAAATGTAAAGTCATCAGGGCAACAACTTAAAGTTGGAATCACGATATCTAAAACTAATCCATTCACCTTTGCATTTTCCTTCCCCAATATTACAACCAGAATATGAACAAGCCCTTGATGACAACCATTCAGTTACACAAGGCCACCAACCAACCAACTACAAACAAACAAAAGGGATGACAAGAGGAAGGCATAACCACGTGTTGCAGTACAGTAAAGAAAATCACCGTGTTAAGAAACTTATTACACAATAGTTAAGCAAAAATCAGTTAAGACATGTATTTGCACAATTCCTAAAGCATTAATAACTAGTTCAGACTGAAACCACCAATGTAAATAAATGTAATTTTGTATTCATCATCGAACAAACAATCAATCATCCAGTGCATCGCATCTCTATCAACACAAAGACCATGAATGCAAAACCTTTACCAAAGCAAATTCATTACCTCAATGGCCTTGCTAGGCGCAACTCGAATCACATTAACCAAGTTACCCCTAAACAAGCCCTTCCACCCATCAGTCTGCATTATATTCTGAAACACCTCAACTGTTGAATGTCCACTAGTTCCAACCATCAAATGTGTCCTCACAGTCTCCAATGGAGCCACAGCTGTCCTTGAAACTGCTCCAGCTATTGCTCCACTAAACAACCGCCGCAGTGATGAATTGGCAATCTTGATTTTCAACTTCAACCCACCCTTCTTCTTCTTCAAAGCCTTTTCGCCTTCTGGTAGCTCAACAATGCATGCGCTATCCTGTGCTGGCACATACTTAACATACATATCATTGAATGTTGATTTAATGCCACCATTACCACTACCACCGTTGTTGTCAGGTGAATTCGAAGAGTTCGGTGATACACCAAAATTCATTCCCATTTGCCCCACGCTTGCAAATAAGCCACCTGGTTGATATAGATATTGAAAGTTCTCTCCTTGGATGAAGTTCCATTGGGAGGCCAAATCACAGATTGAAAAGAAACCTTCTCTTTTATCATCAAACAGTTGAATTCCCCCTCTTTTACCCATTGAAAATAAAATAATTCGAAAAGATAATAAAAACAAAAAATTACCCACCCCTAAAACAATAAGCTTTTCTACGATTTAGAAAGTACCAAGATTAGATTTTTCATGATTATATTGAGAACAAAAATTTGATTTGAACAAAAGGGTACCTTAAAAATCCTTGTTTGACTAATGGGTATGCAAGTGATTGTTAAAAATAAACGGTTCCGAACAAAACGGCGCCTTAAAAATCCGATTTTGACAAATGGGTATGCAAGAAAACTGAAAAATGAAGAAGGGTTTGTTAATGGAAATGATAGGGCAAAGAAAATTTGATGAAAAATCAAATAGCAGAAGGCGGGGAGAACAAGAGAAAGATGAAAAGGGGAAATTTTGAGAGAGAGAAAGAGAGATGGTTTGGAGGGTTAGGTGAAGCTTGAAAGTCTCTCTCTTTCTCTCCTGCCTATTCTCTCAAACGATGCTTTGGTTTTGTGCTATAGCAATTGGAAGAGGGTTTTGTCTATGCTTTTGCTTTTGGCTTTGCCGGCTATTGAGGAAGTTGAGGGGTTAGGTTTTGTAACTGTGTGTGTGTTCTTGTTGTCATGGCCAAATTGGACTATGGGAGTGAATTTGAAGACTCTGTTTGTGTTTTGAGTTTGGTTGGTGTGTCCTTTGTTTTTCAAAATGTTTTATGCAGTATTAGTTAATTTAATTATATACAGAAATTATATTTTTTGTTATATAATCATGTTTTATCTTTGTTTATTTGATTCTATTCAAATTAAAAATTTTTTTTTTATATATATTCAAAGTAATTAGAGGATTATATTTTTATAAAAAAGAAACAAACATGATAACACCACTTAAAAAACTTGATTTCCTTTTCTCTTTTGTATTTATTATTTTTGTTTTCTTGGCGATATAAATGGAAAGTAACTAGAGAAAAATAGAAAAGAATCCAGAGGTCAAATTCTTTGCCAACCCACGTTACGTCGTTACTTTATATTGTTCTCGCGAGAAGTAAAGAGAAATGCAATAACTACAATAAAAGGCGGAATTGACCAACTTAAAAGGAAAATATTTTTTTTTAATAAAAAGGGAAAATATTTTAATGAAATATTTATTATAGATTTTCAGAATTTCAGTACATGTTATCGATGAACTTATAGTTATAGTTTAGTGAGAGAGTTTTTATAATTATAATATTAAAAATAAAAACTTGAGTTATTATAAAAATATTTATACGAATTAGATTTAATTTTTTTAATTATTAAATAATTAAGTTGAATTAATTTTTTTATAAAAAATGAATGGAGAATACAAATTTTAAATATTAAAAAAATTCTGAATAATACTTCAAATAATCAATGTAAAAAAAAAAAATTCCCAGTGTTTGGTAGGATAGGAGTTATAAAAACTTTTTAACTTTAATAGATTCATTATAAAATTTTTAATAATTAAATAAATTATTTTATCTGTACTAATAAAAATTTAAATTTTTGAGAGCGGAAGTTGTAGAGTTTTTAAATTGTTTAAATATCTTTACTTTATTTTATAATATTATACCATTCATTTCATAATATAATTTTAAAAGAATAATTTTATGAATTTTAACAAGAACTTTCATTAACAATCAAATAACACAATATATCTTATAAAAAAATTATTTATTAAATATCTAATAATAAAAATCCTACCTAAATAAGAAGCTTTGTTGAAATGAAGTTTTATTCGTTTTATTGAAAATGAAAATAGGTTGGTGCCGTTGAAATCATGCAACACGTGTTATTATATTTCCCGTATGGGGAATTTTTATTAGTAGTTGCATTAAAAGCGTGTATTGCCATGTGCAGATTTGTAAGACCGATGCTTCAAAGTTCGAAAGCTCGCCTGCCACCTGACGCAGTAGTGGCAATGGCATTGGAAAGGAAATAGCATAAATTCTAAACATGTTTCATATTAAGAGATAATAATTATATAATAATAATAAAATCACAAATTATTTTATATAAACTAATATATATAAATTAATATAATATAAATAAATAAATTAAAATCTAATAATAATAATTTTTTAAAATTATATGAATCTATAATAAATAAATTTTTTTATATTATATCAATTTACACATTTATTTATACAAAATAATTATGATCATCACTCATAATTATAACGTGCAGTCAATGGTGGATAGGTGTTCTAAGTCTCAACAATTAACATTGACGATGCCGGTTTGTGTAATCAACCACAAGTTAGTAGGTGTGGACTTTCACTACAAAGTGTGTATATTACCAGTAAACTTTAGATTGTAACAGAGATGCATGGGGTTTTTAATTAAATATATTTACAAAATAAGATATTTATGTACATATATTCTATACTCAAAAATTAGGTAAGTATGTCATTTTATGTGGTGTATTGACTAAAATATCCTTAAATAAAATTATAAAACACACAAAACTCACCTCAATTTCACTTAATACAACAAAAAATTACTTCATCCTCTCAAAATCACTCATGAATAGGCAATGTATTGAAATTTTACTTTGCAATTAGGTGTATTATTTATTTAATTAATAAGATAATTTAAACTTTATATTTATTTTATGTTATTTATGTATTTTATTGATATTATATTATTATTAGAGTTTTGATTAGGTTGTGATAAATAACAAAATAATTCACATTTACATTATATTTGCATCATATGACCGCTATGTAATGGATTTTCTAACATATTAGTTGAAATCTTATTTTGTGTTAAAAATTTTTATTCTGCACCCGTTGTATACGACTGCAGTCGTGTATGCTTGAATTTACACAACTACAGTCATGTATTTCAGTAAGTTACATAGCTGCATTTGTGTAGGCATGAATTTACAAGGTTATAGTTGTGTATTTTAATAAATTACACTCCAGATATTGTATATGTATGAACTTACTACAATCTTGTATGTATGAATTTTACACGACTGCAATCATTCAAGTGTGAAAAATGTTGTAGTTATTATGACACCTTAACTTTGTATTAGTGCTAAAAAAAAAAATCATTAAATGTCACTTGACTATTTGTTAGATTATAGTTGTGTATTTTAACAAGTTACATGACTATTGTCATGTAAATGGGCAGACGGTTCCAAAATTTTTATATACTTTATTTGATTTTATTTTTTTTATTTGTTGTATAGTTTGACTGAATAAAACAGAAGCACGCACGTGTACTCTACTCAACCTTACATACCTGTCATTTTGATTATCTTAATTTTTTTAATATATATACTAGCTAGTTGATAAATTTATACTTTCTTATTTCGCATGTGGATAAGCATCTTTATATGGTTTATGTTCTTTTCAAATAAAGGTGACCAAGGGTTCATAATACATGGACCGAGTGTTTGGGCTAAGAATCTTAATAATTATGATGATTGTGGAGCAGCTTATATTTTCTTAAAACTTATTTCTGATTCGAATATGTATTGGACCTATGTTGTTAGATGTATAACATCTTTTGTTGTTTGCTGGATTGAAGTTTGATATGTTAAAACTATTTAATTGTGTTATTATTATGATTAGTGTTTATGTAATTTTAATTCTATATCCACGTACACAGTTACAATCGTATACTTATGAAGTTACACAACTGTTATCGTATATATCTAATTTTACAGTATCACAACCATTTATTAAGAAATGAATAAGTTATTACTGTGACGGGTAATGATTTATGAAAATATGATTTTTCTTAAGATAATCAATTATAGTCGTATATTTATAAAAATACCTGACTATAGTCGTGTATCTATAAAAATATCATAATATAGTTGTGTATCTATGAAAATATTCGACTGTACCTTGTATTTGGGTTGAGTATTCCTTAAATATATATGATCATCATAATATATTACATACATTCACAAAACTATCATATTATCTTTAATCATATCGAATATCAACAATATCCTAATTATAACTATTACATCTCATGATAACTAATCCAAAAAATAGCAAAATCATAGCAATAAACTTCTTTTCATTACCTATGTCCAAATAATTTGACAGTCAGTGCTTTACGAAATTGTGTAACATCATCCTATTGGCAATATGTGTTAACGTCAAGGCCATAGGCTAAGACCTCTAAGTACTGCAACAAAAATGCTCAAATTATCATTAATAAAATTCATATATATATATCAATAATAAAATCATCATTCTTATTTTAACAAAAAAGTATATATATCCCCTTAATTTTACACCCTGATTTTTGTTGTGAGATATTTCGTACTCGCAAGATGAGTTAAAAAATCTTTCGTATGACTTTAGTATAATTTGGGTGTACTTTGTGATATAATATCTTCTGAAGGAGCATAAGAAACATAGAAACAAGTGTCTTATAAGACAAAAACAACTATAAAAAGTGAATAAATAAACATAGAACAATCAGATCACGTGCACATGACTATCAATTCAAACAAACCAGATATATTATAATTAGATAGTAGGCAAAAGAAACCATACAATAAATTTTAATAATTTAGTATAATTAGACAGTAGACAAAGTTATCAAACATTGTATTCTTGAAAAATATATATAATTAACTTAATAAAAATGTTAATTAAACCAGTGGATTGTAGTAACTAATATACAGACACATGTTATTCATTAAAAGCAAAGTTTATAAAAAATGTAGCATGATAACAACAAAATCAAATTTCAAACCAGGTTAGTACAGTATGGCTTTGCTTTCCACTCTTACAAGTACTAAACATAATTGGCTTTGCTATCTATTCTTACTAAACTTTTTTTATTCAAATTCTCAAGAAAGATTTTCAATAAGAAGAAACAAAGGCCATTTGATCAAGGATATTTAACAAGCTCACTAACATTGATAAGTTGTAATATTACTACTAATTAAGTGATGAATAAGGTTAGTTAATAATAAGTATGTATATGATAATTTAATAGGAGCAATTTGGGTATCAACAATTAGGGTATCATTGATTTACACAAAAATGAGGAGGAAGAAATCTCGCAAAGAGAAGAATAGGGCTGGCTGAGCAAGAAGAAATATCGTAAATGAGAATAATGAGTACACTTGTGTAACTGAAGATATTTGAGGCATTACTCATTTTAAAAGGTATATTATGATAATTTTGAAATATATGGATATAATTAGATCAATACCCAAGTTTTGGGGTATAGCTGCAGTAAATTCTTAAAGATATATTGTAACCAATTAAATAAAATGTAAAAATATAACCTAAATGAAAACTCTACTCTGAATTTCCAACGATACTATATAGTATGAATAGTAGTATTGTTTGGTGTGTTATAGTAGTACTGTGGCGTGAACGATAATTTGGTTTTTATCTTGGTTACAGCATCTTCTTGGTATTCAAATATTAATACTCTTATTATTAAATGGAAAATTCTTTAGAATTAATACTGTAATAAATATAAATATTATAAATTAAACATATAATTAATAAATATGAAGTGAAACCTGTAAATTCATACAATGTTATTAATTATTTAAACAATTAACATAATTTCTATTGAATTTTAGTGAAAAAATATTTTATTCACTAACAAATATATTTTCTTTAATTAAACAAAGAAAAAAATTACTCAGTAATTAAACAAAAAATTATACTAAAAAAGTGAAATAATTTTTATTGAATTGGTTTAACTATAAATTCTATATTTATTATAGGGCATTTATATGATTTGTTTTCCCATTTTTCTATGATAATATCTATTTATTACACAAGTTAATTAAATACAATTATTTATTTTGATGTGAATCAAACAAAAAAAAAAATTCTTATATTACTAGATATATATATGATATATTAATAAAATTAAATTTTATTTTGAGTCTTATGGATACTTCATGTAGTTTCAATTATATATATATATATATATATATATATATATATATATATATATATATATATATATATATATTTAGAAATAATTTAGAATTGTTGTTAAGGAAGCATAGAAATATGTAAAATAATCATACCTTACAATAATTATAAAATATATTAAAATATTATTTTTTAAAAATTTGATTTCGAGAATAAATTTTATCATCGATAAATCATTGCATGTATTACATAAATACAAAACTAACATTATTCAATTTAAATAAAAAATAATAAATATATTAAGTAATAATCAATATAATTAGTTTTTATTTATAATTGTGAACTTTTTAAAATAAATTTTATATTAATTTACTTAGTTTACCTTTTATTTATAAGTTTTAGATATAATCTACAAATTTTATGTTTTATTTTGCACTTAATGTTGGTTTACTAGTTTTATATTTTATTTATGAGTAATATATCAATTTACCAAATTGATAGTAATTTACTTGTTTTACATTTTATTTACAAATCTTTTTTTATTTATAAAATTTATGTTTTATATTACAGTTAATGTTGATTTATTAGTTTTAAGATATTTTATAAGTTTTTATTTTTTTTATTAGTAATACATCAGTTTATTAGTTCTATATTAATTAATTTATTTTATCTTTAATTTACAAATCTTATGTTTAATTTCTAAAATCTATGTTTTATTTTACTTTTAATGTTAATTTACAAGTTTTATGCTATATTTATAAATTTTTGTTTTATTTACTAATACTACATTAATTTATTAATTTTATATTAATTTACTTATTTTACTTTTCATTTACAAATTTTATGTTTAATATTTTAAATTTATATTTTATTTATATAATTTATATTTAATTATAATATTAGTACCATAACTTTAATCACAACATCGTACCCTTATAAATTTATTTAAACGTTATCGTTGTTTTTCTCTTTCCACCGACTCTTCACAATCACAGCCACATCTAGGTAACTTACCATCGTTTTTTCTGCTAATACTTGCAGTCGTCATATGAATCCAAACTAAAACGTACAGTTGATTCAAATCAAAGATGAGAATTAAAAGCAAAACGATTGAGTATGGAGAGTGACAAGAAGAGTACGAGAAATAACTCAAATAAGAATCCTACCTGCATTAGAGAAAGGTTTTTTTTTTTTTTTGCTTTTGAAATGTTGATTAGAACATCTGAGCAAGGGCGGTTTTAGAACTAAAGACGGTGTTAATAGTTACTATGAATTTTCTGATATTATTTAAAGGGGCTCACATCATATAGGGCTTTTAATAGAATGTTAGGGGTTGCTAATAGCCTCTCTTCGTTTCATTAGATTTAAAACACTGGTGTTTCGGTGGGGCCCAAATTCATTCTACAAATAAAGCCCATTTGCCAACAGCCTAGGCAGTAGGCACAACCTTAATTTGATTTCGAGATATGAATGTATAAATCATCGTATGTATTGCAGCTTCATTTATTATTATTATTATTATTATTTTTTGGGTGGGGGGAGGGGAGGCGAATCCTAATGTTTAATTTCTACGTGCGTGAAAGGTGATAAAGACTTAATTAATATATGAACGATTTGGATTTAAAAGTAACAAACTTATTTTTTGGCTGGGGTCTGATTTAAAAACTTAATTAATAGGGAGTAATCTAAATTTAAAATATTGACCACCAACGTAAAAAAAATTGTTTAAAAAATGAAGTCAACTCAAATATAATTTTTTTCTAAAAATTAAAAGAAAATTATTTTTGAGTGGGTCAATTGCCCCCAAACCCTTGAATCAGTTGAATATATATATCTGCTCCTGCTTACATCACATCATGCTTTTACATATTATTAATTTGATTGTTTATCATCATTTCACATTGCTACAATTTGTTTGTCATCATTTCATAATTCATATATAGCTGCAGTGCTTTCACATTGCTCTATTTATATAGATCAAATTGCTGTAAATATATGTACTCAAGACTCTCGAGTCTCATGCATAGATATGAAAATAATTAATTGCGTTGTCGGTCGACAAATATAAACCGTATATAGTGATGATGATTGATGAACAAGTAGTTGGCAATTGGACGTCGCGATGGACATTAATCATACACTAGATCTTTTCAAGTCTCATTAATGAATGACAGTTAATTAAAGAGCTTGAAAAGTCGTTTAAAGCACGGTGCCATCTTCACACTTTAAAAAAAATTATAATTATAAAATAAAAATTAATAATATATTAATAAATATAAATTTTAAATAATATTTTTTATAAAATTATTAAAAATATAATAAAATTTTTATTTATATATAAAAAATTATATTAACATAACTTTTAAATTACAATAATTAATATTTATTAAATATTTTCGTGTTATACCTTAAAAATTATAACTGTCAAATATCAATTTCAAACATACCCTCAATTTCATTTACTTATCACTTCATAAGATATATACACTATAAATTAATTTTGATTTTACTAACTAGTGGTACAAGAATAAGTAGAGGTTATGATTGAATGGTTACATAATTACGTAAGGTTTTTTTAAATATAGTAATGTCAATATTTTTCTGTTTTTTGAATTTATAAAACACTAAATATGTGTTCAGTAGATTATTTCTGAAATTGTTTTTGAAAACGTAAAATTCATTCTACACTTTTACCAAAGAAAACAGGAAAGTAATTTTTTTTTCTTGCTTTTCAATGTTAAGTCCTAAAATGGACAATTTTCTTCCACCGTTTCTCAAAATAATAGTAGTAACAACACCATTATTATTATTATTATTATTATGTTTTTTTATACATGATAATATTTATGTTTTTGGACATCAATAAAACCAAATATGTATAGTCCATCATTTTTCTTTAAACAAATAAAATTGATAAGATCACCAAATTTATTATTAAAATTAAAATAATCAAACTAATTAAAATAATAAAAATGATTGACTCTTGTTTAATACTTAGTTAATGAAAATTATAATAATAATAATTCTTTAAAATATTCTTACTAAATGTGTTTCACTTTTTCTTTTTTAAGATTATTTTTAAAAATGATACCGAACCTATTTTCAAAATTTAAAATAAAATTTAAAAATAGCATTTTCATTTTTTTTTTGGGTGGAAATATCAATTTGAAAACTATACGGAATGGGCCCTTCAATTCTACGCGCAAGAGAATTCTAATATACGGTAATTTTTTTACTAAAAAATCTAGATTCATTTTATGGTAGAAATGAGAACTTTTATTATTACGTAGTTTTGTTTTTTCAGATTTATTTCTTTCTAGATTAGGTCTATTCAACTACAAACAAATATTCTGATCTTTTGCAGCAAGTTTATTACTGTGCGTTTGAATTGGTTAAATCCTTTTGGAATGGGGGATTACTTAAAAGATCGAGCTCAAGGATATCCCTACTAAACCTCTCATAAATCTTTCCATAACAAGTGGATGTATATATCATTTGAAGATATGCCGATCGATGTACTGATTTTTCTTTCTTCTTGTTCATCAACACATCAATATAATAATAATTTGTCCATAAATGATTCAAAAACACATGCTATAAACTTAGTATTATACTTTTTATATATCAGCCGGAGCCTGGACATGAAAAGAATTGAAAGTTATGTCGTACGTTTATGTTTCAATAAACAAAAGTTTCGATGCTTTCGATAAATTAAATACATTATATGAATATGATTGTACAGGTACCTCATCTATCACTATTATTATACAATAATAACGGCAATGACAGCTCGATTTATTCTAGTTCTAGCAATACAACTCATCATTTTTCATATATCACAGTACTTCTTGATTATATCCGCACCAGAACATTTTGTAGTTTCCGAATCTTGAGGAGGAGTCATATCCTGCAGCCATGTATATAATTAAAAGTTAATCGATAGAATCAACAGCGAATTGATTTGATTAAAAACAGTAGCGTTGAGATGATGAGAAGATACATACTGGACATATTCGACGTTGATTTTTGCATCAACATGGGAGACTGCTCGGAAGGCATCGTTTGAGAGGAGGATAGTTGAAGGGCAGGGTGATTTGGGGCAAAAATCCACAACCTTAACGTCAATGGTAGTACCCTTGCATGGTTTGTTATTACCACTTATGCATCTCAGCCGATAACGCCTTCCACAGGCTGCGCCGTTATCCCACAAGCCTTCGCCCACTGCGACAAACAGGTTCCCCGGTGGGAACTGGTCTTGTCTGTTGCCGTCGCACCTGGTTGCTGCATGCCAAAAAAAAAAAACATTACTACGAACATGTTTCACCACTTACGTGCGTGCAAATTAATTAATAATTAGCTATACAGACACGCGCGCGCGCCAGCAATTCATGTATTAATGTACGTATATGAAATTCACTCACGTAGGTATGGTGGATGATAAGCGGTAGCAGTGCCGATATCCGCAAACACGAAGCTTAATTCTGTGCTTAATAAACTTAATATGATTGCAGACACTAAGAGGACTGCCATATATATGGTAATGAATGTGCAAAATGAGACACTTAATATTAATTAATTGGATAGTTTAATTTTTGGTAGCTATATGATATAAGCTTATTGTGAGTGCCCTATTTATAGATACAGGATTGGAGGCGCCTCTCTATAGAGTATGAACGAATTAATGCAAGTTTGATTTTAGTTATCTTTTCGGCTTTGATCAGCTATTTCCAAAAGTGCAAAAAGGTTCTTGTCTAAGTTTTCTTCTAGATGAACCACCTCAGTTTCATCTAGATGCAATTTTCTTCATGGATTGTTGGTCAGGTGGACAACTTTAATTTAGGATGTAAATATGGTAAACTTTGAAAAATTATATTTGCACTACCAATGAGCCCCACCTCAGTTTCACCAACACAAATTTTTTGAATAAATTTGTCATTAATTAAAAAATTGGGCCAAGTATATTATTATTTTAATTTTTATTTACTTGTGTGTGGAACACAATTAAGATGAACTCTCGTAACGTTTATCACTCAATAAAAAGCAATGGTATCACACGAGAATGATGAGCAACCAAACTTTATATTTGAAGCAGAAGAATAAGCTCACGATCTAGGAATCTGTCACGTAGTTTCGGTGACTTTTTCATATAAAATTAAAGAGTTATTGGCGGCACAATTTGGAAAGCGGATAAAGTAAGCAGACCAATTAACTGCACAAAAACATTTCCTAATTGGTGGAGTTTATATGTGGCAGTTCTGAGTGAGTGTTGCTTAGATTGCATAATCTCAAATGGCTGTAAATAAACATTAGGTCTTACTTTTCCTTCACACGGCTGGGTTTCTAAGGGAATATTTGACATGCTCATAAACAATTTTACATGGATCCCATTTTCTCAAGTGTGGTATGTAATCAATAGAAAAAGACAATAGAAGATTCATATATGGTCTTATGTCCAGAAAAATCAATCTATCTGGAACTGGAGAAGACATACAGCTTTCAATCTAGATAAATCCAGAAGGGACTAGCTTTCAATCTTGTTTGGAAAGTCAATTCTTTTAGTTGGTCACATGTTTTTGTTTAACTACTTAACAACTAATAGAACAAAGAAATTGTTCTCAACGCCCCTTAATTTATTCAACAAATGGGGTTAAGTTGAGATCTTGAGTGGGATATGTTTAGCCGCAAGGTCATGAGACTGAGAGGTGATAATGGCTTGATAGAAAGGCATCGCCTTTATGAAGGCGCGATTGATGAGATTTATCTCTAGTTAGTGCGTAACGTGCGATTGATGAGATTTATCTCTAGTTAGTGCGTAATGTACATGCTATTGGCTGGTTCTAGCATATGCTTAAATCTATCATCAATTCGGCCGCAATTTTAGCAGGTAGCAGCCACAGTCAAGGTTTGCTCCAATGCCGAGTCCAATACGGGGATTTAGTTTCTCTCTCAATTACAAAATAATTAAGTATAAATAATTTTCTCTCTTGTAAAATGTAAGTGACATAGACATGTAGATTTAGCTATCTCTTAATTATAAAATAATTGAATATAAAAAATCTTCTCTTTTAATGAAATATAAATAAGACAGATATTTATCGAATATTATTGAGAGTAAAATATGAACAGTAATAATTATCTGATTGTAAATATAAATAGTTATTTGATATTTTGTAATATAGTGTTAAGAAAAAAAAAGTTAGCTTCAATTGATAAATAATTATTGATTGTAAATATAAATAGTTATTTGATATTTTGTAATATAGTGTCAAGAAAAAAAAAAAAAAGTTAACTTCAATAGATAATTAAGTCCCATCACTACTTTAGAAGTAGACATAAAAAACCCTTAGTAAATTCCGCCCATTTAAATGGAAACCAAAGCATTATTGTACATTGATTTTGCGATACATAATAGAATACTGATCACAGTGAGCATGCTATACATTAAGCCCTTACTTACCTACACCCAAATAGAGTAAATTCATTATCAGAAAGCAGCTTAAATACACATTTGAGAAATGGTGGAATCTAACTACATTAGAGCACACCTTCAAAGTCTGAGCATCTTTTAGCAGCCACAATGTAATCACTATTGCATTCCACCATACACTCGCACACAAACACTTTTTTTTTTTTTAACCTCCTTCCCATCCCCAAGAATCGAACCCGGGCTTCTACTGCTCTAAGGTGAATATGATGACCAACCCAACCACACCCTTACGGCTAGCCGCACACGAACACTTGGCTTAATGGCTTTACATATTATCATGCGCTTAGTGACAAATATAGTGATCTTAGAATTGGCTATGAACCAAACAGCCCAAAAATGACACCTAACATTTTTCTATGGGCAAGTGATTAAACAATAAGTAAATTTTATCGTATAGTTAGTGGCAGAATATTTAAGCGTGAAACACCATCTGAAATATGATTGTGCTGCAGCCAAATCCGAGTCATGATCAATATCTATTCTTCCACTACAGATGATAATGCTTAAAACAAACTGCACGGCCAAAAAGCATCCATTATATTTAATCAATATCCCATGTCATGGCTCTCTATGGGCATAGCAGGAACCCAAAAAGTAAAAGTGTGATTAACAAATGGTTTACAGCCATATAATGGTGGGATCATATTCTTCTCAGAGAGAACAATATCTGCTTTTACTAATTCGGTTAGCACTTTAGACCAAAAAAAGAAAAGGGGTAGATTCCCACATTGTAAAAGAACTTTCTAAGGCAAAAAAGTCAACTAATATTTTTCAACTGCTTAAATCCAAATTCTAGGCCTAGGAAGATCACACTGACCTCATCACGCAGACCTCATTTGGAAGCCGTCATCCTCCGAATATTCAGCAAATATGGTCATGGTCTCAGCTCCAACTAAATGTGATTCAGACGCAAGCGAAAATGATCCTTGTGTCACTTACACATGATCTTCCAAATTCTAGGCCTAGGACGATCACACTATTTGGAATCTGTAAGCCTCCGAACTCTTTCATATTCAGCAAAGATGGTCCAGGGCTCCAACTAAATGTGATTCACACGCATGCAAAAGAGTGTGGCACTTACACACATGATCTTCCAAGAATATGCATAATTATAATCTAGAGCAAGTATAAACAAAATTAAAGTGCAGAGATGCTTCATAAGGCAAAATACTCATGTCGCTGGGAAAAGAATCAATGCATTTTTTATTCATGTTATCAGATCTCATAAAGACAGTTTCGGCATAGATACCCGTTAAGAATGTAAAATTGATTTATTTTGATCTCAACAAAATCAAATGAATAGAAGATGATAGAAAAGAATATGCATTCTTATATACCCGTTGTTGAAAGGGCCCCTGTAGATCAAATGGTTTTATTTCTCTAGATAAGTAAGATAATCTACATATTCTCGGTGCTGTTCTGGAAATAAGGATGAAGAGATCGAACTCCTTCAAGATATAAAGGTGTCTGCATTTCGATCAAGCGAGAGACCTGCATAGATAGCTTTAATCTTAGCAGAATACGTGTAACTTTTAGAGGAACTGCTTGACCCAAAAGCTTAAGCTCATAGGTAAGGGTCCAGTATTTAAGACAAGTCTTAACAGTAGCAATTTATTGTCTTATTTAATATCTATTGTGGGCACAAACCCAGTAAACAAAACAAGACCAAAAAAAAAAAAAAAATTGGTATTGCTGACTAGCAGTTGTGGCTTTTAGTGTTTGGTAAACACTTGCAACTATAGTTAAGATGAATGCACAGTTTGATGAAAAACCTATATTACCCTTACAATATG
The DNA here is from genome assembly GCA_025617385.1 of Murraya koenigii. Lineage (NCBI taxonomy): Eukaryota > Viridiplantae > Streptophyta > Magnoliopsida > Sapindales > Rutaceae > Murraya > Murraya koenigii. The sequence continues at coordinate 2,133,009 of CM046817.1, read as the reverse complement.
TCAAAATTATTAACTGTAAAAGTGTTATTTCAAAACATTATCAACTTTCATTTCATAACTAGAGCTTCTATTGACAACTGTGGCTACCATAATACCAAACAGAACTTAAGCCGACATAGTCATCAGCAGTTACAAACCACTGATCAAGAAGCAAGATCTATATACGCTTACTTCAAAAATCACCAGCCAAGCAAGCCACATAACATTGTTCAAGTCCTAGAAAGCCAAATCTTCAATATCAGCTAAAATACCGAAACTTTTTTGTTTTATTTTTTCTTTTTATTTATTCATTTATTTTTAATTAAATATAAAAGAGAAGAAGGGAGTTTTTTTTTTAAAATTTTATTTATTCATTTATTTTTAATTTAAATATAAAAGAGAAGAAGGGAGAACACCAACAATCAAGTCGAGTGATTGATGAAATAAAAATCCCACTCACCGCTCGACGGAAGGCAAACATTTCTTCTTGGCCAGATAGCATGGAAACAATACGAGCTGGTGCACCCCCCGAACTCACTGAGCCTTCTGCTAGAACATCCCGACGAAGTTTCCCACCTTCTATCTCTGTTTCGAATTGAAAACTGGTACAGACAAAGCCAGTGTTAGTCATACAAATACAAAGTCAAGATCACAAGATTGTCGATGATGAAAAATAGGTGGTCCCCTTAATTAAGCAAATGCTTGATTGAGATGTACTGAATGCAGTTCTAGAAAAGTGAAAATAAATTTTAAACATTGCTAAACTGTAATTCAATCATTCAATCAAATTCCTTCATTTTGAACTCCGAGGTCATATAGAGATTACTAAATTATAGACAGGGTTATTCTATTGAAGACATAAGTTTATAAGAATGAAAAAATGAAAAGGAAATCATTTTAAAACAACTTATGAACAAGGTTTCTTATGATTGCAGCTCCAGGAAGACTTCTACAAAAGTGCTTATTCACCTCCTCCTCCTCCTTCCTTTTTTTTTTAAATTTATTTTTTTTGCCAACCAACCAAGAGCTTGAGCTGTAACTACTATATGAAATTAATGATTGGGAGACTGGATTAGAAATGAAGCCATCAGCAGATTCAGGAACAAGTATAGAATATTAAGATCTCCTAGTATCAACATTCTGGAGGAATCACAAGTACTTACCTTTCCAAATCAAAAAGTGTACCCTCTTCAGTTCCTTGAAATAAATCATCAATCGAAGAAGCTGCCAAGCAGAATAGGCAGCAATGGTGGTTGTACAGCTCATCAATGAGGGTGATAAATCTACGTGCCTGAAAAGTGAAGCAAATTGACATGAGTGGGAACAAAAATTTAACAGTATTGAAACCATAGTCAATCAGCATTGAAATTTAAAAACAAAGTTATTAAGGCTTAAAAATAGCTAGCTGCTAGCTGCTTATTAAGGAACCAAATACAAAAACATATGTAATTCTGTACGTATACCAAAAATGGTAGCCCCAACCAACTAGTTCTGGAGTAAAGTTAGTTGAGTATATATTTTACGATGCTCATGAGGAAAAGTAGCACATGAAGACTCTAAAAGTAGATGAAGTTTAAGACTGACATTATCTTGCATAAAGAATGAGTCTAAGTCTTTCTAAGTCTCTTGTTTTTTCCTTAACTCCAATCAACAAAACAATGATTTTATAGTGCAATCACATAGATGGCGCAAATGAGTTCTTCAAGAGTAAGAAACTAGTTCAATGAAATTTCTGTTTCCAATTCCTCCCCCACCCCCCCCTCTTCGTCCTCCTCCTCCTCCTCCTCCTCCTCTTGCAAGAACTAAAAATGTAGGAAAATGCACCTTGTCACGAATTCGCATACTCATTACTGGAATGTCAGTGATGAATACAGTGTGATAATTATATGCTACGGCAATATAGTCAGCTGCACCAACCTGCAGAAATTTGGGACAAAGTGACACAGAATGTCCATGTTTCGTAAAATACAAAGAAAAGGAGCAAGCAAGTGCAAGCTGCAGAAAACGAGGTGATTGCCAAATTTATTGAATAGCCATTTTATGGAGTTTATGATGGAGAAGAAAGATGAATTTTGATAACTAAAATAACTCCATAAACAATGGTGAGATATTATTAGATCATAGTTCATTTAGGTCTACAGACGTAATCAAGAGAACCTTGTCAAAGTTTCAATTGTCCTTTCTGGAGCCCATCGGCCCAGCCTTAAGAGTCCCAGTTTTGAGAGAATGCTGTATAGCAAGATGCTGGTTTCCCTCAGGAATTCTAACAGATGTGGATCAGCATTATCTTTCTCATTCACAAGATTAACCATACTCACTTTGTCTAGTATCCTTTTATTATCACTTTTTTTCATCAATGATTTATTATTTTTATCTTCAATTTTATTTCTCTGACTTATTTTCGGCTTATTCTTGCTTGGAGTACTGACACATCAATAAGATCTACAAATGACTGGCTTAAGAAAGTAATTATGTGATCATAAGTTTCTTAAGACATGAAGAGAATCAGGAGCCTTAAATTTTTTGAAGTGATGCAATAAGGATGTACATTCATGCACAAATATGCATGGCGAGAGACAACAATAAAATTTATAAATATTTCTTAACAAAAAGGAAACAACTGGATAAAAGTCACATATTCATACAGAAAAGGCAAGTGCAATACCGGACGACCACATAGATACTCAAATGTGAAGCGTGCCACTCCATTACAGCTTTGAGGAACTTCCAGCATTCTATTTTAGTAAAAAAGTATTCTTTTAATTTGCAAATAGAAGACATATTTAATTTGAATGATTAAATTTGAAAATTACCTCCCAAACATTACAGGGATGGTACTGGATATGATATTCCCTCCAAACTGATTTGTCACCTGACACCACGTTTCCTCAAACTGCCTCACAGCATTGCCATCCAGGGGCCAGAAATAGTGAACCTGCATTGTATGCAATTACAATTTCAACCACAACATACACACATGCACAAACACATACAGGTTCAAGTGTGATTAATCCAATAATTAAACAAGGAAAACATTTTAATAAAATGATAAGGACAACAGACAAGATATACATATGAATATCTGCCACTCAAGGAAAGGTTTTCAAATGAAGTTGGCAGAAACGGCATGAGCAGAATGAAGAAAACAGTTAGGCATAGATACATTTGTGAAATCTTTAAAGGAATAGAAGGTGACAATACAATGAAGAGATGATAGTTATTGATAAAAGAAGAACAAAGCAAAGTAACATGTCACCTGGTCTATAGATCTTTGTGCAATAAGCCGTCGATAATCAATCTCACTTCCAATTGGAATTATCTCACAGTGCTGCTCCAATTTTGCAACAAGCTTTTGAAATATCTCCCGTTGCATGCCATCCTGCATGAGGAACAATAATAAAAAACCAAACCATTTTCATTTGATACTTGGGATGTTCATCTGCAACTATGTAAATAAATTTAGAAATATCTGCAAAGAACTAGGCGATTCCACAATATCCTCCAGGGATGTCCCTGAAGATGATAATTGGCCACAAGTGCCATCAGCCCTTACCCAGAAAGATGCAAGTTAGAAAGAATCTAGGAAGAGAGAAAATTAGAAATTTTCATTGAGAAGAAGATTTCTATTAAAAAGAACCTGATTTAAATCCCTTGGTGCTCGGTTACTGGTGGCCACAAGAACAGTTCCGGTACTCAACAATCTGCTCACAATTCCAGACAAGGCCACAATAGCAAATACATCAACAGTCTGTAACAGAAACCAAAAACTTCTGGTATTACAATAGTTGCGAATTCAATGAGCCAGTTTTTGAGCAACGGGTCTAGCATATGATGAAGAACAATTGTTGTACCACAGAAAGGGAAACTACAGAGATTCGGAGGGTGGGGGTGGGGAACATCAAATCCAAAATGGAACAAAAGGTGCAGCAAACCTCTTGGCCCCGTACACATTTTAGTCTATCTCTGGTTGGTAATATCACGTATGATAAAAAATTAATGTCTTCTATCTGAATGCAAGGAAAATTGTGTATAACCTTAATCCTTTCCCATTTTCCAATTTTCTAAAACAAGAATTCCCACTTCTCTTGCTTTCCATAACAAAATCATACTATTTTCCACTGGTTTAGCACTAGATAGGATGAAAAGCTGATTACACAAATTGTAAGAATTTTATTGGAACTCCTTGGAATGCATGCCCAAACCATTTTGATGGGTTGAAAGACAAATTGTCAGAACGTGATATCCTAGGAATAAACTTATAGTAAAGCAGATGAGCACCATGATTTTTTTATAGTGAAGTACTATTAGGTCCTTCAACAAGAGTCATCTTACCTGTATCTCATCAAAGCAAAGGATGCTGGCCCCTCTTTGATCTGCATGTTGGTCTAAGAGAAACTTATCTGCTACAGTGGGAAGAATGTTTTTCATCTGTACCTCTTGCTTATATTTTTCTTCTGCAGCTACCCATTCCTTAACTTTGGAATCAAAGGGAAGATTCGTGATCCAACCAGATATACTTGACTGCAAAGATTTTTCCTCCACTTGATTTTTCCATAACATATGCATGTGTTCATTAATTTTCAACATAGCCTGCAAAAACATAAATTTCATAAAGTGGAATCAAGTGCAAGCTAAAAGCACATATGGCAAAAGCTTGAGATGTACTCAAGGCTCAGTAGGAAGAGAATCATAAACAGGAGTGCGACGTTCTCTTCCTTGCTCTCCATATGTTTGTACATGTAATTTAAATACACAAACATGATCACAAAGAGTAGTCAAGTCATCAGCATAACACAAATCAAAAGCTCACCTCATGAAAATGAAACCTCCGTCGATGCTTAACAATTCCTTCAGTGGCACCATAAAACATATCCATAAGCATAGTCTTCCCTATATAAAACAATTAAATAGTTCATAATATTCTTATGAGTATACATATCCTACGTATAAGATACCAAAAAAGGCGCTGAAAAGTAACCAGGCACATCAACTGTGACCTAATTTACCCAAAAAGTGATAGAAATTCCATGATATGGTAGGATGTAAATAGATAAGAAACCAACTAACTGCCACAAATGGATGAATAATTAAAAGCTTAAAAAATAAAAATAAATTAGATCTAGTAACATACCGCTCCCAACATTGCCATATAAATAAAGTCCTTTTGGAGCTGGAGGTGCAGTTGGACAGCGACCAACAAGTGAATCCAACTTCCTTTCTCGATTAAGGTATGAAACCCATCTACCCACACCTGGTTCTACATTTTCAGGTTTTTTCCTGAGTCAAAAGACAACTATTACTATATGCAAGAACAAAGCCATCAACAAAACTGTTCCTAAGATAAATTTCTTTTGTACTCCTAAAATCATCACAAGTAAATACCGTGATATGTGCCAAAAAATTAGTTAAGTGCTAGGTGAAAAGAACCAAGAAACACTATAGTTATCATGAATAAATGCAAACACTTAGTCTAAAAAATGGTCATTATTCAGGATATGGGACAAATATCATGCCTCACCGAAACATCCATCTTTCTATAAGGGTATTTCGATGCTTGTTTACTGACGTCCACACATCCCCTTGCTGCTTCGATTCAGCTTCCCTTAGCAATAGACTGCGCCTCTCATTCTCACGATTCTTCTCCCAATCGGCTAAGTTCACCTGAAAATATGAAATAAAATAAGGAGATGATGCACATGACCAATGACTAGAACACCAACTGAAATTCATAGTGCATAATCAGACTGTACATGATATTCCTCCATATCTTTTTCGTACTGTTCCAATCTCCCAAGCACATTTTCTAATGCCAATGCAACCTTTTCCTGGTTAGGATCATGCTGCAACTTCCCTTGCTCAATCAATTTCCTGTACTGCATCAACGGTCCTGAACGATAGAGATTTTTATGCTTTTACACCATATGAAAAACAAAACATATAATTTTAAAAGAACAATCTCATGTTTCTGTTTGATGAAATTTCCATTGATCAAGATATTTGATTCAATTCTATCATCAAATTTCCTCCAATAAAAACTAAATTATTGACACCTAATCAGTTTCACTCATTTCAAAATCGTAACTCTATCAAGCATACAAACGCAAAATCTGAATTTTCAACCAATAGTTGACGTAATTATTAGTGAGAGAAGATACCTTACCTGGAGGCTTTGTGGATGAAGGAGGAGAGTAAAAGCGAACTGCATTTACGCAAAACTTCTTATTGTGAGTTCCTATTCGTCTTGTAAACCCTAGACAGAGAAGCGAAGCAATTGAAGTCATTTTTTTCATTTTCTTTTCTCGATTTTTTTCCCCCTAATTTTCTCTACGATTGCGATCGAATTTTCTCATTCCAACTGTTGCATAACTTGCACTGTAATTACATGGAGAGTCGAGTCAGGTATCGTCGAGTGACGTGGCTGTTTCAGGGTCGGACACGCGGGAATGGGGGAAAGTTGGAGGTATTTGTTGACGTGGATACACATTTGACTGTTGGATTGGATGACGTAAATCCATTTGTTTTTGGTTCATAACATCTGAGTACCTCAACTTTTTATTTTATTAATTTACTATAAGGTTTTCGTTTTTCTAACAAGGTGCCACCTGATAGTAAATAAAGGGCATTCCAATTATTTTATTAGTGTCAGTATTAGGAATTTATTTGATACAAATAAACAAATTATGTTCTTGAGAAATCATTGATAACTTAAGGGTGCTGAAGTAATAAGCTAATGCTATTATTTATTTTATTTTGATAAAAAATGTGATAACTTTGGCTTATATAATTTATTTTTCTTTTTGTTTTTTAAAAGAAAATTTTTATTTATAAAACTTGTTTGGGTGATACCGAGCAGACTCCCTCGAGGTCAATCCAACTAAGAGCAGAAGACCTAATCGTAAGCACCAAGATATTCTTGCTAGGTGCTAAAGTTAATTGAGGTCAAATGCTCCAAGGCTAGTCAAACCCTGATATTCTTATCCTGCTTGGTTATAAAAGATCCTCCAACTATCGAGCAGAGCAGACCTAAGCATGACATCCCCTCCTCCCAACAATTTGTCACGACGATCGATACTTGACAGACACCCCACGCCGTAGGGTTTCGTCACTGTAATCGATGACCGACGCACGCCTCTACAATGTCATTATTAAATACGGACATACACGGCACCATCATTGGGTCACAGGAACCCAAACCCGCCTGACATTCCACGTCTTCAGGTTGTACCGCAGTAACCCCTAGCTGTCAGGAAGGCACAAAAGCAATTAATGCGGAGGTAGGCGTCCAAGCCAAGGGGGGCGAGAAAACAAGAGGATAAATACCAGACGAGGAATAAGGTATAGAGATTCTTCTTCTTTCCTTTTCTGAAAATTTTTAATTCTGATTCCAACTTATCCATTCGGACTAGTATTTTTTCTCTTTCTTCACTTTTCTAAACTTTTTATTTTTTTCAGTTTCTCAAATTAAAGGGAGATACTAAAAGAATCAACCAGATCATTGACTTGAGTGTCGGAGGATTTTCATCGAAAAAACACCCGGCGATCCTTAACATCTTTTATGTGGACGCAGGGCGGAAGACATCATTGTCCCAATAAACGGAGAAAGGCAGGAGCCAACAAAGAATCCTGCTCGAGCAACCATCGAGCTGAAGTTTACAGCATCACTTCTCAAAACTTTCTATTTTTTCTATCTCTCAAATTAAAAGGAGATAGCAAAAGAATCAACTCGATTATTAACTTGAGCGTAGGAAAATTTTCGCCGAAAAAATACTCGGCGACTCCTGACATCTTTTCTGTGGACGTAGGGCAGAAGACATCATTGTTCAAGTAAACGGAAAAAGGCAGGAGCCAATAAAGAATCCTGCTCAAGCAACCAGCGAACAGAAGTTTACAACATCACTTGAGAACGAGCAGAAAACCGCATCAACAAAACTAAAAAAAATAATTGACATTAAATGTATTATTATTAAAAAAATTTACATTTATATTATGTTTTTATGACAAAACTAATTATATTAATTATTTTATTATGTTAATTTTATAGGTTGTACAACTTGTCAACTAAACCTTCATATTAAAATAAAGATTTCACGATGTGTCAGATGAGTTCTATTTAAACAACAAGATGGTTTATGTGTTAGTAGCTAAATTTAGGATGACAAGTGATAAATTTTAGTGCCTTTTTATAAACTTACAACCTACAAGGATGGGGTTGATAATTACGTAACTTTACGGATGGCGGTTTTTAAACTACACGTTTCAAAATTAAATAAATAATTAATTAAAATTGACGCGAAAGAAATTTAATAACTGAGCGTGTTCGTGATCTCTTCTCGTGCACGCCGATACTGACTAATAAGTTGAGAGAGTATTGACTTTTGAACTTGGAGGCATTAAAACTTGTAAATGAATATCGCTCTGAAAGCAAAATCCAGGCTACAGTGTACAATTGCAATTCACGGAAGAGCAGCAGAGCAAAGCTGCTTAGCACACCTCAAAACCTGCAACAGCCTCCCTAAACTGGCCCAAATCCACAGCCACATTCTCAAATTGGGTATCTTAAACAACCCATTAGTTCTCACCAAGTTCACTGCCACATCCTCCGATCTGAATGCTATAGATTACGCTACTTCTTTTTTATTTTCACCGGAATCCGATACCCTTCTTTATGACACGTTCCTGTTTAATACTATAATAAGAGCTTATGCTCAGACCAATAATTTGAAGACTAAATCTATTGAGTGTTACAATCTGATGCTTGAATATGGAGTTTCGCCAAATAAATTCACTTACCCATTTGTTCTTAAGGCCTGTGCTGGCATTGGTGACTTGAATTTGGGCAAGTCTGTACATGGGTCTGTGTTAAAGTTTCAGTTTGGTGATGATATTCATGTGCAAAACACTTTGGTTCACGTGTATGGTAGTTGTAAAGGAGGGATTGAGTTTGGTCGTAAGGTGTTCGATGAAATGTCTGAACGGGACTCTGTTTCATGGAGTGCGATGATTGGTGGGTATGCGCGTTTGGGTTTGTCTACTGATGCTGTAGATTTGTTTAGGCAAATGCAGATTTCTGGTGTTTGTCCAGATGAGATTACTATGGTTACGGTTTTGTCTGCGTGCACTGACTTGGGAGCACTTGAGGTTGGCAAGTGGGTTGAGTCTTTTATTGAGAAACAGATGGTTAATAGAAGTGTGGAGCTTTGTAATGCTTTAATTGACATGTTTGCTAAGTGTGGTGATGTTGATAAAGCTTTGAAGCTGTTCAGAAGCATGAGTGGGAGAACTATTGTTTCATGGACTTCTGTGATTTCTGGTCTGGCAATGCACGGTCGTGGTTTGGAGGCTGTGGCGTTGTTTGAGGAAATGCTAGGAGCTGCGGTGCTACCTGATGATGTTGCCTTTATAGGATTGCTCTCTGCTTGTAGTCATTCTGGGTTAGTTGACAAAGGCAGAGAATATTTCGATTCAATGAAAAATGATTTTGGCATTAAACCAAAAATTGAACACTATGGATGCATGGTGGACATGTTATGCAGGACCGGACGAGTTAAAGAGGCACACAAGTTTATTCAAAAGATGCCCATTGAGGCAAACCCAATTATTTGGCGAACACTGATTAGTGCTTGTTGTGTCCACGGTGAACTCAAGCTTGGAGAGAGCATCACCAAACAGCTAATTGGAAACGAACCTATGCATGAGTCCAACTATGTACTACTTTCCCACATATATGCGAAAATGTTACATTGGGAGAAGAAAACCAAGATTAGAGAGGTGATGGACAAAAGAGGGATGAAGAAGATACCAGGGAGCACTATGATTGAATTAGATAATGAAATCTATGAATTTGTGGCCGGAGATAAGTCACATCATCAATCAAAAGAAATATATGAGATGCTTGATGAAATGGGAAGAAAGATGAAGAAAGCTGGATATGTTCCCACCACATCAGATGTGTTGTTGGACATTAATGAAGAAGATAAGGAAGATGCTTTAAATAAGCATAGCGAAAAGCTGGCAATTGCTTTTGCCATTTTGAAGACACCCCCTGGAACTCCTATAAGAATTGTGAAGAATTTGCGAGTTTGTAACGACTGTCACTCTGCTACTAAGTTCATCTCTAAGATCTATAATCGAGAAATAGTTGTTAGAGACCGGAACCGCTTTCACCATTTCAAGGACGGGTTCTGTTCTTGTAGAGATTTCTGGTGACTAACTAATTTCAAAGTCAGGACTGTTCTTGTAGATATTTCTGGCAATTGCTTTGGCTGTCTGACCTAGGTAGAGAATTGCATGGCAGTTGCAGAGGGTTTTCTCATGCCATGATCGTTCACTGGAAAACATACCTGGCACAATATTTTGGTTAAGGTGGGAGTTTAGACGATCCTGTTTGAATTTTTTCCCCCATTTCCAATTGAGCTAGATATTCAAGACAATGTGGTGCACGAAAGATCATCTGAAAATCATCAAAGATTCAGGCTCAAAATTCTTCTTTCTAGAATGGCTTGTTATGGGTAGTGCTAAAAGTACACCCAAACGGTGTTTTACGGTTAGGCCAGTTTTAATGGAAACAGAATATACACATCAACAGCGATGTTTGTTCATTTTTACGAACCAATGTACCTGAAACAATTTTTGGTTCACAGTTAGTGGATATATAATCTGGAAATAATCATGAAACTGGCCAGAGTTCTCTACATTTGTGATGTGGACCTAGGGCACTGGGAACTTGTCCAATTCTTATTATCTGCAGCAATTTTTATATTGGATAGGTACAATGAATCGAAATAGATATTGGGCAACCTTCGCTGTAACTTCACATAAAATCTTGCCAGAATCAAAGGTTCATGATTGAAAACAGCCGAAAATGTCCATGATTAATCTGTTTTACATAATTATGGCTCTTTTGAAATGTACCTGCATTGCTTATAAGCTGGCTAGCTAAATAATGTTTAACTCTCTCCAGGTTCTGCAAATGAGCTTTGCGAAAGGGAGTTAACATTGGTGCTAGTAAAATGTATACTTAGACTGGAACATTTTGGTGATGTTGACAACCCAAAAACTCTATCATCATAGCACTGTGCTATGTGCTCTATGTCAAAAGCAAACTACAGGCAAAGCATGTGCATTTATGTTGACTTGATTAGGTGGCAACGGCAAGCTGGAAAGTTATGCAATTATCGACCACCACTTTCATCCAGCGGCTGCTGATTGGAAAACTCTCTCCTGCACTGACCTGTCAATCTTAAACTTCAACTTGTATGCCCTAGCTTGTTCTTAATTACTTTTGCGTTTCAAGTAGCAATGCAGCAACTTGTGCAATGCATCAGCCTGAGTATTAGATTATAGTTTAATGGTCATCATATCTCATAACATTATCGTACCAAATAAACTTTTGCATTATTTAAAGACACCATTACAGATGAACTGAGATTTCGTATCCACTGTTCAAAATATTCTATTGTGCCCACTCTTGTCAACTAGCAGCACCTATCTTGAGCAATGACACGAGAGTCTCATCGTAATCTTGTGGGGTATGGTTAAGAAAGATGTTGAATCTTAATTGTAGATTCTGTGACTCTTTACTGATGAATTATTAAGTTTTATTACTGTTTTGCTCATTTGCTCTTATCATGTAGTCTGTCAAGCATTCAACAATAATAGTTAGAGCTGATCCCAATTTTTTAGTCAATGATTTCTTCTTCTTTAAACTTTTTATGCCGTGTCCACCAATAGGCATTGCTTCTACTGTTTCTTTTTGTAAGCAAAAGTAAAGATGAATAGGTTAGGATATATCGCTGTATCGTATTAAGAGTTGATAATAAATTATGAATACATATTTTTTTAACTTTTCGGCAATTGTGTGTTTAGTAAACATTTATAGCCGTTAGTTGAAAAATAAAATCTTTAAATCATAGATTTAATATCCAGTGATATTTACTAAATATCCATGAATTTTTCTGGATAACTAAGCTTATATTTCATAGTATATGCCAATCAATCAATGACATCTACTTGTGTACTAAAATCTTCTTCAAGCTGTAATCTCATAGACACATGCATGCCGGATAGTACAAGTTTGAACAAGGAGCGGACAATTTTGTAAGCTTTAGTGTCCATTTCAGCTGATTAGCTGAATGACATCCGTTATCTGCTTGCTGAAGATATTTTATTTTTCTCTTAATGTATGCCAATGCCTATCTGACTAGCGTCCATAGCCTGGCTTACATCACCTCACCTGTAGTGGCAAACCGTTCTCTAGAACGTTGTACGGTTATAAACTTGAAAACTCTTTAACACCTCTACTTGAAAATTAGGTTTCATTTGATATTGTCGTGCTTGTAACTTTAAAGTGAAAGTTATTATAAAATTGAAATTTTACTTATCAAGTGAAAGTTGAGTGTCTGATAACATTATATGGCTAATTTTAGAGTTTATCTTTTAAGTAAATACTTGTAGAAAATAATCAGTTGTGACTCTATAAAGCAAAAGCTTCAGCATCTAAGTTTGGTAAATAAATTAAAATTAAAAAGAAAAATAGAAATATATATCATATTTTATTATTCATTTGCAAGTAAATATCGGTCAAATACGTTCATGTTGGATATTTGTTTATTTGTTCACAGATACCACTTGGTTGGAACAAGCCACCATAATAGGAGCAGAGGATCATGCTTTGACGGCTCCTAATGAATCTTACTGGTTAAAAATAAATTAATCACATAGTGGGGAGCCTCAAATCACTTAAAAAGTGAAATATTTTATTGCAATGATTGTGAAGTTGGAATTTAATTAAAATTACTTTATGCATATGGTTGTGCAGATACCGTATCCAGCACTTTTGCAAGAATGACTGTAGGACAATACTGTTTGGTATTAACTTTTCACACCAATTGCTGATCCCTTAGCTTGTGCTTTTATTTTTCAATTTATAAAATATATTATGTATTTTATTGTTAAGTTAGGAGTGTCAATAAAAAAATTAACAAAAAAAAATATAATGGGATATTTGTATTAAACTGGGAAAAGTTCTGATGCATTGCAATTTAAAATAAACAAATTCTTGCAGTGCATTCGCATTAGTGTAGTGGCTGGTGCATTATTTGTTATTTGAACATGTTAGTTGCTGTTGCTTGAATTTTCTATGTTCCGTGAAGCAAGTCTTCACGTTAGCAAAATGGCCTACCACTTTAAATTGCTCAGGTCACTAAACCTGTTTATTATGAATATTGCTAGGCCATCAATAATACAAGTTTCTTTGTCTCTCTCTTAATTCAGATCCTTTTGCACATGCATATGCTTTTTGAGGTTCCTATCATTCTTAATTTGTTTATAACTTCACTTGATCGCATGCATAGTGCTTCTTATTTAGTTACTAAACTACTTTTATTATGAATACACTTTTTGTTCGCTTCTACAATATTCAACAATATGCTAATTTCAACATTTATATGTTACAGCAACCCTTCTGCACAAACTGCGGGTAATAGATAAACCGTAATCTTCTCTATTCACATCAACAGGTCCACACAACAGACTCCACCCAACCTAAAGATTTAATCAATTGAACAACTAACAAGCACAGCCATGAGTAGTTCAAATACTAAACCAACCTTTACGGCTCCCAAACACACTCTCTGTACCCTTCACTCTACTTGTACTGTATCCATTTGAGGAGTTAATAATGTCAACCAAATTATTCATCAAGCCAGCTTAGCTTCTTCTATCTAACAATCATGAATCTAAATAACAAGAGTTTAGCACTTGATCAAATTGATACTTTGATTTGAATGTGTAGGACCTTGCATTTGAGTGATCAACATATGCAGTAATGTTATGGTTGAGATGTTGAAGAAGGCAAAGGACCACATGCACATGGCATTATATTGTCAATTGAAATTTGGCTAATTATATGAACCATTCGTTTGTCAAAGAACTTGAACTTTTATTACTGTTTAATAATCTCCACACAGGAAAGGGTCTCTGCTATGCACTCAATGCTCTCTACAAAACAGAAAGTATAAAGCTTTTTGTCCACATAACAGAAAAGAACAAGTTTCGAAATGAAATGAAGTAGCTTTTTGCCTTGCGTGGGGTAAACAGAAGCTGCAAACCCACTTAGATAAATGAATGGTATCTGTGCCTCACAGCGCTCTCAACCAATTTAATCAATCCTAACATAATTAGACTTGATGAATATTCGAGATTTTCTTGTTATTTTTTTATTTTTAATTTTTTTTCTTTAGATATTGTCTTCCATTCCAATGATTCTTCATCAACAAAAATAATATTATAATAGCCTTTCTTTTTGAAATATCTGAAAGAGAAGCCAAAAAATGAAATTATAAAAAAGTAAAGTAAAAAAGTTTATACAAGTGCTTATAAATCCCATATTACGATGTGATAAACCCAATCCTTATCAATGCCAACACGAGAGAAATGCTGTTAGAAAATGGTAGTGGAGGTCACTGTAAAGGGGACATCACTTGCATAATTTTGCCTATAAAATCAGAATCTCGCTACTTGAGTCTCAAGACAGCTCAGTTCTCTAAGCTTTCTTTCTAAGCTGTGCTTCAAAGCTCTTCTCCTACTGAACTTTGGAGACATGGTTTGTCAATTTCTTTAGCTTCTAATATAACTTAATTATTTCATAGCCATTTGTTGATCATTTGACAAAAGAAAATGTTGCCTTGCAATTTTATGTTGTTGATTATTAGGGTGAGATGGTGAGTTGGACTGTTGCAGATGCAGTAGATTATAAGGGGTTTCCTGCGGATAAGTCCAAAACTGGTGGTTGGGTTCCTGCTGCTCTTAGCTTAGGTATGGCATCAGTTGCATCTCTTTTGCTATGCCATCTAACTTTTACTTTTATCTGAAAATCAACTTTGCCCACTTGAAGTTTCCCGTTGAATGATCTAGATCATGAAGTGGATCAGTTCCAGATTTCATTTATGTTTATTGCGTACAAGGTTGTGACCCCTGAATGGTGCACATAACATAAGATTTGTACTTCATTTTGTATTCGCTTTAGGATAAATAAACTAAGTTACAGTACTGCTGCTATTAACATGTGTCAACTTTTTGTTGATCTCATGGTTTTTTGTGGCCATAGTTGTCTAATCTACATGTGCGTAACAATTTCCCGTGCAACAATATTCATCTCTGACAATATATTTCTTCATTAATGACTGCACCTGCTCCTGCATTATTTTGACAGCATACTTATTGATTTTTTTGGTTTTTTCGGTCTCCCTTTTCTGGCCTGTGGGATATGCATATGAAAAATGATTTTCTGAACTGGTATGACAAGCCAAGTGTCGATATGCATAAGCAAAATCATTTGAAATTACTAAATCTTGAATGCTTGTCCAGGAATTGAAATATGTGAGAGGCTCTCAACGATGGGAATTGCAGTGAACCTTGTGACATATTTGGGTGGAACAATGCATCTTCCAAGTGCTACTTCTGCCAATGTAGTCACAGACTTCATGGGAACATCCTTTTTGCTATGTTTACTAGGCGGCTTCCTTGCTGACTCATTTCTAGGCCGATATAGAACAATTGCAATATTTGCCACAGTCCAAACCGTTGTAAGTATTATACAGTTCTAGCTTGCAGTTGATCAAGTAGCTTTTTATTTTATTTTTTTATTTTTATTTTTCATTTAATCTAGGTCCTTTCAAATATGGATGGTTTTTAGGGGACTGGCTTGTTAGCAATATCATCCAAACAGCCCCAGCTGCGCCCGCCTCCTTGCCATGCTACTGATGTAACCAAATGCCAACCTGCTTCTGGAATTCAAATGGGTGTTCTCTATATTTCCTTGTATCTAATTGCACTGGGGACTGGTGGCCTAAAATCAAGTGTCTCAGGATTTGGAACTGATCAGTTTGATGAGAAAGATGAGAAGGAAAAGGTGCAAATGGCCTACTTCTTTAGCAGGTTCTTTTTTGTCATTAGTACGGGGACTTTGATGGCTGTCACAGTGCTCGTTTACATTCAAGATGAAGTTGGTCGAAGCTGGGGTTATGGAATATGTTCCTTCTCCATGTTTACTGCTATCCTGATATTTTTATCGGGAACTCGAAGATACAGATACAAGAAATGCTTGGGTAGTCCCATAGTCCACATTTGCCAAGTTGTTGCGGCTGCTATAAAGAAAAGGAAGGTTGAATTACCTTCCAATACTGCCTCCTTATACGAGGATTATCCCGAGGAATCCAGAATCCAGCGCACATATCAGTTCCGGTAATATATACTTTGTTATTAGAACTTTGCAGTCATCTTTTGTATCCTTAACATTGCTAAGTTGTTATTAAGAATATGTTTCTCTTCAAAAGTTTTTCAAGATATAAATGACTTGGCAAATAACGCAGAATTTTCAACTTTATTTTTTTTTTCCCTTTTACATTGTATCATTTAACTAAATTTTTTCCCTTTTACATTATATCATTTAACTAAATTTTTTCCCTTTTACATTATATCATTTAACTAAATTTTTGTCTCATAATTCTTTCCCTTTGTGATCATGTTTTAGTTGCTTGGACAAGGCCTCAGTTGTGACAAAAAGTGATTACAGTGAAAATGGTGCCTTCGTCAGCAATCCTTGGAAGCTTTGTCCAGTCACAAGGGTCGAGGAGGTGAAGATGGTGATTAGACTACTTCCCATATGGGCAACGACAATCCTATTTTGGTCAACATATGCACAGATGATCACATTTTCGGTGGAACAAGCTACCACCATGCAGAGATCCATAGGAAATTTCCAAATTCCAGCTGGTTCCCTTACCGTCTTCTTTGTAGCGGCCATATTGATCACTCTAGGAGCTTATGATCGATTGATTATTCCACTCTTGAATAAGTGGAAAGGCAAACCAGGTAAGAGAGCCAGCTCCCCGGCAGCTTCGTAAGAGTTTACACCAATTCAATGCATATACTAATCCATTCCTATGTCGCAGGATTTAGCAATCTGCAATTGATAGCCATAGGCCTCTTCTTTTCAGCGGTAGGAATGGCATCAGCAGCAGTAGTAGAGGTGAAACGTCTGGCAGTCGCGAAAGCTAATGGCACAACTGGAACAAGTTTGCCCATCTCAGTTTTCTATTTGATCCCACAATTTTTCTTGGTGGGTTCTGGAGAAGGATTTATATACACTGGTCAGCTAGGTTTCTTCATCACGCAGTCACCTAAAGGAATGAAAACAATGAGCACCGGTCTGTTCCTCACAACACTTTCATTTGGGTTCTTTTTCAGCAGCCTTTTGGTTTCCATTGTGAAGGCTGCATCTGGAAGCAATGGTAAACATGGTTGGGTCGGAGAGAATATAAACAAAGGGAGACTTGATTGTTTCTATGGGCTTTTAGCTGCATTAAGCTTCATTAATTTTGCATTGTTTCTGCTTTGTGCTTCATGGTACAAGAGGAAAACAACTAAACAGGTTCCGGAAATAGAGATTATAATCAAAGGTTCTTCAGCTGAAGAGAAGCACTAGATTCTGATACCGCACGTACATCAAATTCAGGTTTAAAGAGTGTTATATCGGTGTGATTCTTCTTTCATTGCAACTTTCATAAATAATGTAAAATTAGAAGAGCAGAAAGAAAATTACACAGCACGGTTTGTAATTGGTAGTATAATTTTTATTCATAGCCTACCATCGTATTGAGATATCAATCTTTTTTTTTTTTTTCAAATATTACTTTTCTCATTGTATTGTAGTGAGTGCCCAAGGGTTAAAAGAACTGACGGCTACTGGTTTTAATGGCCCATTAGAAATATTCTTACAAATAATCAAATCTTGCATTGAAGGAGAAACAAGAAGCCCCCCACTCAGAAGTGCACACAGCCCAACTTGGAGCAATTGAACAATCATCATTCAATCTTGGAGAATTTCCCACTACCTAATGTTACATAAAAGTTACAGCAAGCCCAATCGAAGAGAACCGAAGTGCATCTCTATGGTCACTATTGTTATTACCACCACACACTGACCTAGTATTATAAATTGAAAGCCACTTGATTCACTTACCATAGATGAAGTGGCTGCATTAAGTAATTGCTGAGGTAATTGCTAAAGAATTCGACAACCGAGATTAGATCTGTATAGTTCAATTGCTGAGGGCCCCTGCCCTTCTTAAGGGCATCAGCACCATCGCCCAAGGTTCTGACAATACACATGCAATGCAATTTTAGGATGACAATGAGGCCGAATTAAAAGTCCTTGTATGTAGGAGCATCCAGGTCCCGAGTAGGACTAAGGACCACCGATAAATTATTATAGTATGGCTTCTTAACAAAAAGTTCTGCATGCTTTTATTATCAGAGATAAATTACATTGTTAAAAGAATTTGACAATCAAGAAATTAAATATCAAGACTACGGGGCTTTTGGTTTTTTTATTTAATGACGTAATTAACTTAATTTTAATTAGTTCAATCATTAAGTCTATATATTTTTTAATAGTTAATTTCTTTAATTTTTTGCTTAATAAATAGATATTCTCTAATACATTCCTATTTAATTGATTAATTTTCATCTTTACCTAAATAAAATTTGATAATTTATATTATTATCCATCTTTATAAATTGTGATAATATAATAGTAGACTACTATTATTTTTATTTTTTTATTTTCTTCAAAATAGTATTATTTATCTTCATAATTTGAACGACAATGAAATTAAGATATATTAATTTAAGATACAAAGTTTTATCCAATTAAACGTGATTTAAATTATGATAATATATTATCTTATTTAAACTCTTTAAAGTGTTTATTATTTTTTAAAAATTTATAATTTGTAAGGGTATAAAAATACTAGTTTTCAGATTTTTTAAATTAAAATAAATAACCTAATATTTATTTTCAACAATTTAAACAAAAAACCAAATATATTATTTAATTAAGACATTCAGTTTTATTCAGAATTTAAAATAATCCAAGTCTATTCAGATTTCAGATTGAAAAAATACCCACTTAAGAGAAGGAATCTCGAGTCTTATAAACAAGAATGTCATCTTTTCAATTTCTCTGCCGGCAGGGATTCTAAACTAAATCCTGGATAAATAAGAATAACTTGAAAATGACTACTTGATTAAATTAGGGTTTCTCTAGTACATATAAGTGCTGAAAAAAAAAATCAGCCGGTTGAGTGGGATAGCTGCACCAAGTGACAGGTTTTAGGTGGCCTCAGATGAAACCTCCCTAATTCAGTCTGTCCACTGAACCCACAAGTGTGAAGAAATCTAAGTGATAGTTCATAATTAGAAGAGCATCTGAGTTATACATAAGCCCTGGATCAGCTGGATTAAGGATATTATGACACAGAGAGAAAGCAAAATAATGATAAGAAACTAAGGGTTGGCTGGACTAAAGTGGGTGCATGTTTGATTGAATTAAATTGGCAGCCTGGATAGATCTCCTCTCAGTTTCTTTGCTATGGCAATAGTTATGAAATAAACAATGCAGATGTTCTCAAGGATAATGGAGACTAGTTGGTGATCTAGACATCTAGGATGCACAACAGCACCAAAACCATACTCTGCATCTCGCATGCATCTTTGCGGTGAATACAAAAAGTTTCAACAAAATGTAGGAGACGAATCATTCCAGCATATAAGCCTCAATGAGGGTTGATTAGAGCAATAACATTTAGCTATTAAAACTGATCAAATCATATAAAGATTCACCAACAAAACAAACCCACCTGATTCATAACCATAGAAAATAAATAGCAAGCGAGAACAGACATATATATGAATAAATAAGCATTAAAACTCCATCAATGAGAGAAGTAGCACCTACAAACACATAAATAGTTAAAATGAAAGAGCAAAAAGACGACAAAAAGATACAGGGTATCTGAGACTCTCACTCTACTAACATACACGGATCGGCACTTTAGCAACAAGACATGAATCTCAAATCCCTATTACTATAAAGCAATGGGAATAATAACTAGCATACGAAATCGAAACTGAAACCTAAGAGCAACATACCAAACCCAAAAAATGCATCCAATGAGCAGAAAGAAACCAACACCATCAGTTTCTTTGCCCAAATTTGTAACCCTTATCTTCATCATCCACCTCTTCCAAACACTCTTATTTTCATCATAGTTGATTCTTGTGAATGCATTTCCTAAATTAACCATTCAAATTAATCCTGAGATTCGTTCCTCTTGGTAGATCCACCTCCTTCACCATCCCTCTCCTCCAACAACTTCCCAGCTTCATCATCAACCTGTTGAGCTTTCTTCTGCGCCTCCTTAGCCTTCAATGCCTGCAATTTCGAGTGATTGTAATATGCAACACCCAAAAAGGCGAGACCATATCCAAACAGATTAATGGGAGTGACAGTGTCCTTAATCACAGACCACGAAAAGGCGATCAACAACCAATCCTTAACCACACCAGCCACATTCATGGTCAAAGCGGAGGTCTTCCCAACAAGCAAGAACACGGCAAGATTCAAAGCGAAGGCACAAAGCGAATTAGTTCCGAAGATCACGAAATCAAAATGGAAACTCGACGTCTCCCTCAAAATGGGTAACTCCACAAAGATCCAAGGCACAACCAAGAAAACCAAACAACAAGGGGCAACATAATACAAAGAAGTAATAGGATTCAAAGTAATCCCTTTAGATGTAAGCAAGATTTGAATCATTACCAACCTCGTCGCCTCAAAAGCGACGGCACCCAGTTGCAAGATGACTCCCCAGGTGTCAAATTTGGCCTCCCCGTAAGCGGCAATGGCGACGCCGAAGGAGATCGATACCATGTTACACATAGTGTCACTCTTAAAGGACTCCTTTTTAAACAAGACCCCGATGGAGTAGACGGCAACGGGCATAAGGGCTTTGAGCATTTGGATAAAGGAGACGGAGAGGTAAATGTAAGCGGAGTTGGAGAGCCAGAGGCTGAGGGAATATAAAGCGCCGATGGGGACGACGGAGGAGATGTAGAGATCGCGAGACATGGTGACGGGTTCGACGAATTTGAAGACTTTGATGAGGAGGAAAGCGAGGGTGGCGCAAAAGGACATGTGGATCATCGTTAGAGAGATGGGGAAAGGCCAATTGTACATCTTTTTGTCGAGGATGTATTTGTTGTAGACGATGACGGTGAAGGAGAGGAAGATCCAAATGGCCACGTACGTGTAGGATAGGAGGATCTTTTTGATGACGCCATCGCTGAGTGAGCCACCCTTGCCCATTCCGGTCGGTGGTGGTGGAGGTGGTTGCGGTGGAGGGTGCGTAGGATAAGCAGACGCGAGTGTAAAGGATAAGCGGATAGGAAGAGACAGAAAGAGAGACAGGGAGAGAGGTGGTGGCGTTTGTGTTTTACAGTGAGTGAGATTTGTGATGAGATTTGGGGGAGTTTGTGGTGTTTTGGACAAAACCTGTTGAGAGTTTGGCTGGTATTTTATTGCCTCTCTCTGTTTGTGCAATGAGATGGGCTTGCTCTTGGGCCTTTCTGTTGCCTTGGATATTAACTTCTAGTCGCCCTTTCTTTTAGTGAAATTATAAAATATAGACGCTCTTTACATTATATTCATGGGTTTTGCAATTGGGGTTAATGATTTTGATCATTGTGCTTCAAAAAAATTTCAAAACTCGTGTATCTCTAAATAAGTCGATTTCAATGATATAATAGTTGAATCATTTGTTTTCCTTTTCCAAAAGAAATTTTTGTATGAAATTTGACTACATGAATGTTGACAAGTATCGATTTGAAATGAAATTTATAAACTACATTTTTCATGTTTATTGCTATGTTGATAAATTCAATCATTAGATTGTTATACTTTTGAAAATTTTTTAAACAAATGGACTAATAAAACAATCAAATGGATGTAACAATTTATTAATTATTTTATTTTTTTACATATTTTTTAATAGATATGATATGAAAATAAGAGAATTGAGAATTAAGATCTAAGAAATATTTGTATTAAAAGAACTTATAAATTATATTTTTCTTTATAATTTTATTAAATATTAGAGATGTCGAGATGTTATTACTGCTTTGTTTTATTTATTTGTGATGACAATTTTCATAAGCTAATTAATGGATTAGTATATTATTTTGGAGAGAAAAAAAATTCAAAAAGTTTAACGTCAACACATTAAATGCTAATTGCTAAATAAATAGCAAATATACACGATCTCGGTGGAAGCCTTTAAAGAGTTTATCGTCTCATAAGGAATTTTGATTCTGTCAGTCATTCATTAAAAGTAAAATTCATTTTAATATCTTCTTACACACGTATCTTTAAAATAAAAATAACGTAATTTTAAAAGTGATGGATAATTAAAGAAATAAATTTTTTTTTCTTACAATGTTAAATTAAGAATCTATCTCTCTTTCCAATTAGGATTCTCTTTTAAATTTTTAAAAATCTTTTGACACTTATCTTTTAACAGAAATAACATTTTTGTTTTTGTTAATTTATTAACTTTCAATAATCCCATTCTTAATTGCGTTTGTAAAAGTGGTGAGAAAAGTCACAGTAATACCGAAACAAGAAAGGATTGAAATCCGGACCCGGTGCTTAGATCCGAGGAATTGTAACGCGCGTTCACAGTTCACGTGGGCCTGCATGCATTGTTGGCCACCGAGTGACGTGACAAGCGCGGCCTGTAACAGGTGACTCGCTCGCTTTATTTGCTCCCTCTTTAAATTGACACACATCATCATTGAGTTTTATTAATTTTTTTTTAAATTTTCATATGTTTTAATTTTTTTTATTTTTAATTAGTACCTCTTTTAATTTTGAGGGTATGTCAAATTGTCAGCGCGTGTTTGATATACATATCTAAAGTGTTTTACTCCTATCCTTATTTTGTAGAAAATAATCTCTTTAAAGTATATTAAGCAATTAAGAATTACAAAACAAGAAGATGTTATGCAATATGACATCTCATCGAATCAATATTTTATAATTAACTCCTAAAAAATCACAAAATTTTGCGTTTCACAAATAAAAAAAAAATCCATTTATGTTTAATCTCAGTCTATCTCTATGTCCACTATGAACACTACTTGTAACGTGCAATGTTATAGGTTAATGAAATGAAATTATGTTTCTTTGCTAGAACAATACAAATAAAAAAAAGTTAAACTAATATATATTTATGACAAGAATTATATGAGAAGTATGGACTTCTAAATCAACTATTTAATGGAATAGTTTGAATAGTAGTGCTTAGCAAAATATAAATTTATTTTTAAAATTAATTTTAAGGTAATTATCCACCGACCACTTGATCTTTATCACTTTTGTAAAAATACACAAATTTTAAATTTTTTTATTGAACTCTACTTGAAGTTGTATTTTTTTTCACCTAACCACTTCTGTTTTGAAACTGTTATAACTTCGCTGACGTCATAAGAGTAAAATTATCAATTCACGTGCACTCTAAAAATGACGTCATTTAGAGTATGTGGTTAAAAGGAAAAAAAAAAAGGCATAGTGGTCCATAGCTTTCGATAAGTAAACAAATCAACCATTGTTTATTCCCCACCACCATGCATGAAGAAGCAACAAAATCCCGCCATTATTTCTTCAGTTTCCATGCATTTTCATCAATAAACCACGCTTGAGCTTCAAATCTTTTGTTAACTTGAAGATTCAGAGGCATTGAGGAAAGCGGTGAAAGCAGTGACTTGTAAAAAAATCACGACGTTTGGATTGTCAAGGTTTCAAGCTACAAGCTACAATCAAGTAAGTTTTGCTTTATTTATTTATTTTCACTTTTTTCATATGAAACAATGTTGTTTTATATTTGTCTATTGATTGTTGTTAATCGTTGTTAATTGAAACCCTAGAATATAGATTAAGTTGATTTATAACAAATTTTTGGGGGTAATGATGAATTTGGGATTAGTATGTTGTTTTTGTTTGTTGAGTGCAAATGCATGAAAGTTTACTGCTAGTATAATCGAATGCATGTTTATTCCCTATCTACTCATGTATCTTTGCTTGTGGTATACGAAATTTGGGGCTTTCAAAAATTTTTAGTTGCTGAACTATGGGTTATGGTTTTTTGAAATATTTTAACCCCTGGCTACATATGATCCATATCCCTCAATCCCCTGGTGAATTTTTGGCGGTCGTTTGCAAAATTAGAATATCTAAAAAATTAGCTACAATTTAAAAGCTCACTTACACTAGTACTGAATCTTTCTTTTTTTGTTTTGGGCATCTAGGATACGACAACTATAGTTAGTAATATTCTTTCAAGGTATGAAGCAGAATTTAGGGTTGCTTGAACCTGATTGTACCATTATGAAGATTAAGAATGCTATTTTAAATATTACAAGTCCATATGGGTTAAATTCTGCTTCAAAAATTTTGTTAAATGTTACGAATCCGGAGAATAAGGTTAAGGCTATGCTAGAGGTTTTGGGCTAGAATGTTTGCTTAGAATTCATCAGTCTTTGGTGTCAATACTTTTACAGTTGAAGTTGCCCTAGTGTTGTACCCTCAATTTCAAGATTCTTTTTTAGTACAAGCATTGTTGACTAACCTATGAATTGTGTTGCCTGATGAGCTAATTAATCAATTAAATGATTCTATTGAGGAAAATGCTTCTGTTAAGAGACAAGCTGCTGTTAGGGCTACTAAATCTATTGAGGGACAAGGTGTTATTAGCAAAGCTATTATTGAGGGACAAGTTATTGTTGGGGCTAATGAATATGATGAAGATGCATTACTTTCTGATTATTCAAACAGAAACAGTTGTAATGATGATGATGTTAATGTAGAACTCATGCAAGCTGAAGTTGATGGTGCTGCTGAAACTACTCTTGTTGATGAGGACAATGAAGGCACTACTAAAGTTACTGCTGAGGCTGAAGTTGATTATGATTCAGATGGTTGTTTATTTGATGCTAATAAAGAGGTAAAAATGGTGGTTGATTCTTCTGACAATGATATTGAGCTCGGCACTGTCAAATTAACTAATTACATACAGCAACATGAGTATAAAGTGGGTGTTGATGGGAAACATCGGCTAAAGTTAAGACATGTTTTTATAAATGTTGCCCATTTTCAAGAGATATTGCATGAGGTGATGATTAGAAAAGGGTTTGGCATTAAAACAGTTTATAGTGAGCCAAGAAGGTTTGTGGGTACTTGTAAACAGGCTGATTGTCCATGGTATATAGCTGGTGCAAAACTAAATGATGGAACTGGTTTTATATTGCAAGAATATAACAAGAAGGATGAGTGCAGACTTACCTGCAAGACAGTGAAAGTTACTTCTACTTGGGTTGCTACTAAAATCAAGAGTCAGGTTGTTGTTAACTCTAATGTAAAGATTAATCTGTTGAAGAACTATATGTAAGATACTTATGGTTTGAAGATTGAAAACATGAGATTATATCGAGCTAGAGTAAAGGCGCGAATGAAGGTATTCAGAGATCATTCAAAGGGATATAAAAAAATTATTTAATTATGCTGCAGCCATTCAGAAAGTTGATCCGGGAGCAATATGCAAGGTACTGTGTGATGCTGTCTCTATACCTAGCAAGGTATTATTCCAAAGATTTTTCGTTGCCTTTCCTGTACAAAGAAATACATTTCTTAATGGTTGTAGACCTTTTATTAGAGTAGATGGATGTCACTTGAAAGGTAAATATGGTGGAGTATTGTTAGCAGCTATTGGTATGAATGATAATAATGGGGTTGAGAATACAGAGACATGGGGATGGTTTCTAGAGCTCTTGTATAGTTATCTAAATGATGGAAGACAAGTGACTTTTATCAGTGATAGACAAAAGGAGTTGATTAATGCAATTTCAAACATATGGCCTGCTGCTTATCATAGGGCATGTTCTAGGCATGTTTATGCTAATTTTTCCAAGTTATATACTGGAGCACAGTTGAAACAATTGTTTTGGAAAGTTACTAAGGGTTACAACAATTATGATTTTGATGATGCAATGGCAGAGATAAAAGCTATAAAAGAAGTTGCATTTGAGTGGTTAGAAAAAGAACTATATGGTTACAATTGGTCGATGCATACATAGGAAAGAAATTGTATGGTAGACCATACTGACAACAATGCATGGGAGTGCTTCAATAATTGGATATTACCTTACCGAGATAGACCTTGCTTGACAATGCTTGAAGAAATCAAATTTAGACTTATGAAAAGATTTAAAAAGAGAAAAAATAAGGTAGCCACTTGGAAAAGACAACTGACACCGAAAGTTTTGAGAGATTTAGACAAAAAAAGTAAGATTGCACATAAAATGATTGTGCAAGCTTCTGGTGATCTGAATTTTCAAGGTATGGATAGAGCTTATAATCCACTTAGAAGGTTTGTGGTGAAGTTAGAGACCAAAACATGTGATTGCGGTTATTGAAAAATTACCGGCCTCCCTTGTCAACATACGATGGTTGCTATTAGATATGCAAGACATGCGGTTGAAGAGTATATCCCAACATGGTTTTCTAGACAAGTATACCTTAATACATATTCAATGATGTATAGCCTTATTCCATATCAGTGTACATGGGAGCATACAGGAAAACCATTGATTGATCTGCCAATTATGCAGAAGAAAATTGGAAGGCCTAAGAAATCTAGAAAAAGAGCAGAAAATGAGCCTCAAAAAGAGAAAAGAAAATTCTTTGTTATTTGCTTCTTTTATAGTGGCTCTAATAACATTGTGAGGTCCTGTTCATTAAGGCCATCTGTTGCAAGGCAAATCGAGCTAGAAATAATAATTCACAGGTTTGTTTAATATACTACTATAGTTTTTTTTAATAGCTTATTATTATTTGTTATATGTAACTATTATTATTTATTATATGTAATTGTTATTATTTATTATATATATGCATATTGTCATCGAATGATAGATATATTATATTATAGGCATCAATTACTTCAAGTCAGCCATTAAATGCTTCAGAAGGAAACAAGTGCTGGCTTACATGTATATTTCATTTTTTTTATGGCTATTTGATTTGTTTTATATATAACATAAGATTCATTTATAAATCAACATATTTATAGGCATTAACAGCAAAGTCCTCAAAAGCTGATGCATCACATACAACAAGAAATGTGCTATTTTCATTGCATGTTCGTATATTTTTGTTTTTTTTTTTTTTAAGTTCTTAAACTAATATAACATATATTTAGATACCAAGTGGTCCAGGTAAGAGTTCTAGTGCTGGAACAAGGAAAATAAGGGTTCAAGCTGGGATTGAGGATACTGGAACGAGAAAAAAAACAATCAAGTCAGCCACTGAACCAATCCCAAAATCTATCTAAAGCTTCAAATGTGACAGGTTCTTCGTAATGATAAATGAGAACAAACTTAACTTGTTTGAACTTGCTATTTTGGTTGTTATTTTGGAATATTACTAGTTATTTTTGGAATGTTATTGGTTACTTTGACTATAATTTCGATAATTATGTGCTGTATTCTGGGCTGTATTTTCATGATATTATTAATGGTTATTTGGACTATATTTTGATGATATTATTAATGGCTATTTTGGACTTTTTTTGGATAATTAGATATGTTACTTTTGATTTATTGTAGTTGAAGATATGTTATTCACGATGTATTTAAGCACAATTAAGTCTAGGACAATTAGGATATAATTAAGTTCATTTCATTCATGCATATTTTGTAGATTATATTACACTTTAGTAAACACAATTGCACAGAAACATACTAGCAGAATTATTATACATTTCAGCTTTCCTTCAATGGCCCTTAGCCTTTTCTTTATCTTCACCACATCATCAGCTCCAAAGTTAATTGCATTCAGCCCTAAATTTTGATTATCTACTATATTTTCATTACTACTAGAGTATATAAGAGCTTCAGTAGTGAACTATCACCAAAACTTGCATTTATTGAACTTGCATGACCAAAACATTACATTACGATTCTATGGTGTAGTAGAAACCATAGCACATGCCTGCACACCACACCAACAATGAATGAGAGTGCATTTAACTTTTCCATGTGGCTGTCCACTAGCTCCAGAACTTGAATTATAACTTGATATCATTTTGAATGTGTGGATGATGTGTTTAAATGAATGGTTGAGCAGGTGATATATGGATAATGTTGAGCAAGTGTTGACTTTGAATGAATAAATGGTTGAGTGATTATGATGTTTAAATGTATACATAATGAGTTTGAATGAATTTCATAATTGTTGGCTTGAATGTGTAGATGATGGTTTGTAGATTATATGAACAGATTTTAGATTGTATGAGTAGGTTTATATGAATTTCATAGTTGTGGGCAGCTTGTGTAATTGGTTGAATGGCTTGAAAATTAGTTACATGCATGTTGGTTCCTGTCATGGGTTTATATACCCAAAATTGTAGCCGTTGGAAGGTAACGGCTATAATATTAAATGTAATTTTTTTTGCTGTTTATTTAAGGTGAAAATATAATTTTACATTTGGGGGGTAAAAAAGTTATTTATATAATGTTCTGTTAGTTTTCTTAACAATTTCAAAACGGAAGTCGTTATGTGAGAAAAAATACAACTTCAAGTAGAGTTTAGCAAAAAAAATTTAAGATTTGTGTATTTTTATAAAAGTGAAGAAGATCAGGTGGTCGATAGATAATTGCCCTTAATTTTGTGATAACATAGTCTAAATACATAGATAAAAAACATATTAGATCTACTTTCACATATTTAAAAGAAAATTTTTCTAAATTTAAAGAGTTTAGCATTTAGATATTCAATTGTTTGTCATATACATCCTTGTTTGAAATAGTCCTATGCTATATTCGTGAAATCACTTTTTTTTTTTTTTAAGTAACTTTCAAGTAGTAAATCTCTTACAAATTTATAATGAGAAATTTTTATTGAGATGCAATTGAAAGCCCTTAAGAGTTATTGTTAGTTAGACCTTGTATAGATTCAAAGAAAAGTAAAGGAAACGTTTTGCTGCATAATGAGTATGACTAGGGAACTTGCCAATTCTTTATGAGACAATCCATCTCCACACTTAATATTTCAGTTTTCATATTATATATACCGTTAAGTCCTTAACACAAATCAATCAAATTATAGTAAAAGCAAAAAAAAAAAACCCATTTGTTCACCCCTTGTTTTTCAAGGTATTAAAAGGTTCAAGAATGATCAACAACAAATAAGCACAATTATAAGGTCATATTCGATTTAAATACTAAAATTAAAATAATGTCCAACACTTAAGTTAGAGTAATGTAAACTATAATTACAAACACTACTAAGATCTGAAAAAAAAAAAAGCTTCTCTCATTAAAATCTCACGACGAATTCCGGCTCGGGCCATCGGACCGTCGATGCACTTTTTTGAAGCCGACATCCTACTCCAAAATAGGCGCGTCCTCCCTATCCATTTGCTCGCTACTATTATAGTATAAAGGAGTAGATAGTTCATTTAATCAATTATTGCAGGCTTTGACTTGGAAGATGATGATTGGCTGGCACCTAATTGGAATATTACTCACATCAGGCATATAATATATAAAATATTTATCACATTTTATGAGCACAAGTTATCTTTTTCATTGGTCCATGTAGGGTTGTTGCTGTGGGGAAACATTATTGAATAAAAAATGGGCCCAGATCAGGCTGCTCTTGGATCAGAAAAATACAAAGGGTTGGTATGTAAAATCTGAATATTCAACTATTCAACTAAAATATACCTAATCCCAAATTATGGATTTGATCATGTAATGCATATAGTCTCCACCACTAGTTTCAATGTTTTAGAATAATCCATGTTGTAATGTACTTTTCGCATTGACTATTCTACCAACAATGAGATGGAGACATTGTGGAAATTTAACAAATTGCATGTCTTTTTGTTATGTTTGGACAATTTAATCTTGACCAATTCTCCATTAGTTTTCTCTCCATATTTTCATTAGCCGCGGCCGCCGGGTAAAAGTGCCTGTGAGATCAAAATTAAGACTGAAGTTTTCTCCTCATACTTTAGCAAATACAAGTTAATAATTGTTCGATAATAAAAACAAAATAAATATACATACTTATAACACTAATAAGAAAAATTACCTTAGAAGAAAATCTCTTTAAAAGAGTTAGTAATTTTCTCTTAAAAATTTACTGTACTAATGTAGATGGATCGACTAATTAAAATTAAACTTTGATGTATAAAGGAGAGAGAAATTATCTTACTATTAAAAAAAAATCATTTCTCTATGCAGTTTAGTTGGACAATTCCGTCGCATTAGCATACTATTATTTCATTAAGTCACTTTCACTAATTTTGTTAATTCTTATAAGGAATTCAGATAGAAAAAAAAATTCTACATTTGAAAATGAAATACTGTAACTTTCCCTTAATAAATAACAGAATTAAATAAAATTCGATTTAGTATAGATTAACAAGTTGATATATTAATTAAAATTAAAGTACAGCATCTAAGAAAGTATCTCATGCATAGAATAGATTCTTCATACGCAATTTACGACATGAAACCCAAAATTATTGGTCGAATAATTTCAACTAGGCAATTGTTTATTGGTCGGTAGGTTTGTACTACTTTTTTTTTAATATATAAAAATAGGTTTATTCTACTAATATTACATAGTTATTCTATAATTATTATGTTTTATAGGAAAAGCCTTTAGCAAATTTGCAAAAGCCATTAATCACTGTGTTGACTCCAACACGTCATGCGGCTTCAAATAATTGAAAGTAAAGTCTACTTAAGAAAAAATGGCCTTCAAAATGTGAATTTTGCAATGGAATTAGGGCAAGTCATTGATCATTGCTTGGCATAAGGGCCTTGATTTATTTCCTTTGCTTGTTGACTTGGGAAACTTTTGCTCATTTCTCAACAATTAGCATTTAGGTCTACATAGTCATTAAACGTTTGATCGTGGTCAGGATTGTTGTTTTTTAAATAAAAGAATAATAGTTTGAATCCCCACAAACGTATTGTGGAAGTATTTCCTTCTTTAATTATTGAGTAAAGACTAGTCTGTGAGGAATAGATATATCTTAAATATTAATAACGGTTAAAATCTGAGTAGTGTCTAATTTATAAATATAAATTATAATCTCATATAATATGAGTTGTAATATTAAATAATAGTCTCATGTTAATAAATAAATAAATATTTAGGTCTACGTTAAATGGTCATTTCATTTCATTTGAGTTTATAAATTTATGTGTCAAAATCAAGAATATGAAATCATGAATAAAAGTCAAGATTATGAAACTTGCTGCCCGTTGGAAACGAAAGAAAATTTGGGCGCCAAACTTCATTAATTAGCTTCACATAGTGTTTCAGTTATTTATTTTATTATTTTTAATTTTTTTTATGTCAATACAATATTACAATAAATAATGACCGATCAAAAGCTGCCGATGGACAGATTCAATAAGTTCTATATATTTTTATACATTAGAATTTTTTTTAAAATTAATAGTTGTGAGATCATGAAAAATTTATTGATTTAATAAATATTAATATATGGATAAATTACTAATTACTAATTTATGAAGATAATATCATGTTCATCATATAAATTTTTATAAAACATAGAGGTAGTATAATTAGAGTAGTGGTTGTGTCATGCTGTATGATACGGTTATAATTTTAAGTGATAGTAAAATTATAAAAAGTATAATGAGAAATGGTAAAGAGGAAGAACTTAAAGATGATTTAAAGAAATTAAAGATAGCTACAGTAAATAGCTTCTTGGTGCAAAGTGACAATACCACGACGGAATTTCTTTCAGTATTACAAAAAATTATAAATGAGATTTAAGTCAAAATTAATTTCAAGAAAAAGCAACTAACATTGAAATTTTTTTAATAAAAGTATCATAGACATATCATATGTATTTAGTTTAAATTAGTAAATTATTAATTTATGTATTAATTAGATCCAATAATAAATTTATATATATATATATATATATATATATATATATATATAAATTTATTATCTAATAAATTTATCAAATTATTAATTTACTTCATTAGCCTAAGTTGGTACTAAAAAACTGTTATTTAATTTATGTTATCAATTTATTAAATATTAATTTAACGATGTTTCATTGTATTTTCAAAGAGGTAGTTCCACTGCCATGTACATTCAAATGTCAACTTTTAATTGGTTGGGTGCAGTGTCTCATCACCCACAAATTTTTTTTTTTCTATGACATTTGATCTAAAAATCAACTAAAATTTAAATCCATACAATAATGAGCATACTCAAACAAATATATCACACAATTAATTACAAATAAATACGTACAAAGTATTATCAGCAGCTCGTGCAGTCTCGAGTTGATGAATTCATCGTACCCTTCATTGCTTAGAAAATAGTTTTTTCCACCTGACTATTGACTATGACCCGAGTGAGTCCCATGTTTGTTATTAGATTGTGGAAATTTTGTTAGATGACCTAACACTTCTACCATTTTGTGTTGCGACTTCCACAGTCCAAAAAAGTTCCCTTCTATCAAGTGCTTAAAAAGTTTCCTTTTGCGTTTACACTTTTAATGTTTCCCTTGTATCTTTCTTTTCAACCACGCATCATCTTCTTTTGTCTCCGAAGTTATGATTTTTCTTTTTTGGCCCTTTCAGTTCAGATTTCTTTTTGACTTCAATTTGTTTATACTTTCTCTTTCCTCCCAGTTATGTTTCCACATATAGCATCCAAAATTCTTTTTTGAGTGATTTATTTTAAAATTTTAACGGTTATATAAGATGCAAATATTACTAAGATTTTATGAGAGCTGTGCACCAGCCCACAACCTTTAATTTTCAACACTCCCCATCAATGGAAGGTTGCACTTTAGGGGGGTGTTTAGACTAGAGGGAGGTGGTCGATATAGCAACAAGTAATATTCATTTATTCACAGTGGGTCAAGTTGAGGGACTTGCGGTTTCCAAGCCCACATCAAAATTCTATTCAAGTCAAGTCAAGGAATTTTGCTTGCGTGTATCTCGTAGCACAGCAATGTCTCGTTGATTGAAAATGTCAAATTCATATTCACAAGACATTGCACAATTGAACTAATTTACGTTAGTGGCTTTATAAGGTGGACGGCATTTTCTTTATCACATTGAACGTTTGTCAACACATTTTTCAAATTGATTGACATATTGGGGAGTTTTAAATAACTGATATTACAGCTCAAAGTGTAATGTTATTACAAGTTGTAACAACACTCCATTTTCTCCCACGCCTTGGATGAAATCAAGATATGTGAAAGCCGAATCGCAGCATTTGACATGTCTGGCCTCCGTTTCCAATTCTCATCCACACAGTCCTTGGACAAAAGTGCCATCTTCAAGAAAATAAAGAAAGAACAAAGGCTATAAAATCAAGGCCTGCTAGCATAAGCCTATAATAAATAAAGCGAAAATCAACAGAGTTTCAGGACCCCACGTTTAACATACCTGAAGCATTGAATCTTTGTGGTAACAAGTGAGGTTTGGATCCAAGCATTCTGTCAGCTTGGCCATAAAATCCTCGGTATCGTTGAGCACTGCTAGCATCTGCATCATTACAGATTAAGCAAAATTTAGTGTCACATTAGTACGGTTTCATTTTCGGTAATGTGATGAACACTAAATCCTCGGTTTCATTGTAATGTCATATTCACATTGTCTAATTGGTTCATTTTCGGTGATGTAATGAACACTTACAGAATCGACCAAAGAGCGATGTTCAGTGTGTTGATTATTTCCAGGATTTGCATCTTTACTAAGTGCTTGTTTCCCGGTAATTAGTTCCATAAGAACAACCCCAAAGGCATCACATCACCCTTTGTAGTTACACACCCGTCTCTTGCGTACCTATTTGTTAAGAAAATAATGGCCGAAATGATTTTCATCTTAGAGCGCTTTACTGATTAATGTAGGTGATTCAAAGAAAATCAAACTTTTGATGTTATAAGAAGCAAAAACTCACTCGGGGGCAAGGTAACCGAATGTGCCTACTATGCTAGATGCTGCAGCTGTAATTTCAGGAGAATGCTCTAGTAATTTTACCAGTCCAAAATCAGCAATCTGTAATAATGATGTTTAGAGTTCTGTATACAGAGAGTAGCAACAAAGGAAAATGTTCATATATTGAAAGAAAGACATCAAGAATCACCTTGGCACGAAAATTAGAATCTAAGAGAATGTTGCTTGTCTTCACATCTCGATGGACATAGTACGGTCTTGTGTACTGATGTATGTACTCCAGGCCTTTAGCTGCATCAAGGGCAATTTGAACGCGTGTAGTCCAACCAAGAGGCTTGTTACCTGTAGATTATCAAAGCTCACTCACTAACTTTTCATGTTAGCCAAAGACTTATTTGAGTATTGATAAACAATCCAAACCTTTAATGATGGGCCGGTGCAGATGATCACTCAGTGCGCCATTTTGGGCATATTCATATACAAGAAACAGAGTGTCTCCACCAGCTGCATGTCCAATAAGCTCAATCTGATTGAATTTTACAAGTAAAAGGAATGAAAAGAGAATAAGTTCGGGTAACAAATGAGTCAAAAATAGCATTGACATGAAGGTAAATTGATATAAACTAGAAAAAACAACATTATGCAACTATCGGAAGAGGAGATAATGAAAGTTCCTTCAATTCTACCAAGTTTGAATGATGGACTTTGCAAAGAATATTCAGCTCGGATAGGAACTCTTTTGACTTGGTGTTTTTCATCTGCTTGATTGCCACATCCTAAGTTTGTATACGAAGATGATATTATTAGTGGATACATTTTTGTAGAAATCATTCGAGCAAATGCGGTAAGAAAGGAAAATTGTACTCACATTTCCTCCTAATTTTCCAAGATAAACAGATCCACAAGATCCTTGGCCAATCTTTAAAGATGTACTGAAATTGGAAGTAGCATCACGAACTTCATTGTAAGAAAACATAGTTGCTTTATCCGAACAGAATGGAGAAACCACACTTCCTTCAGATTCTACAAAGAAACTTCTCGTGAATCAACTGCAGCTAGTTTACAATATGCTTTAACTATCAAGTGCTTTTCTGCTCAAAAGATAAAGAATAAAATTTTAAAATGTCTCTCACTCGTGTGCAAAGGGCATGAGTCGAGGTAACAATGCAAACATTTCGCACTTCTTGAATGGAATTTTGTTAATTGAGTACCCTTCATCTTATACCGCCTCCAAAATACAAATGCAACTGTAAATAATATGATAGTAAACGCAGCTAAAAGGATTCCAACTGTGGTATGGATTTTTGATTTTGATCTCCTTTTCACAGTGCTCACAACAGGATCTGCAAAGGAGATAATGAACTTAAGAAGCACCACATATAACGATTGCACCTGAAGAGACAGCATTGCATTTTATCCAATGTGTAAACAAAGCTTATGCTGGTTGGTGCTCAAACAAGTTTAAAGATAAGGTTGTAAAATATTGTTTGTAACTTACCTTTATCTTCAGTTTCAACCAAGGTAAGATTTTGAAGGCCTGCTGTCAATACCATCCATAAAAAAGAAAAAAATAATAATCGAATTAAATATGATTAGCTGCAGAGCTAAGTTCCTTTACATAATAACACTGTAGCATTGCAACAAAATGATGAATTGTCACTAAGAAATGAAAATGAAGTCAAGAATATGCATTCTGTTTGAAGCCAGCTGTTCTGTACTCTATGGAATGCCCATTATGAGAGATTGAGAGACCCTATTATCGTAATGCCAAGAAAAGACCAAACTGTAATTGCTATATAAATGTGAAATCCTTACAGTGTACAAAACAATCATGAGCAAAAGCCCTCTAAAGCTATATATGACGAAAAGTTAAGATCTATCTTTGATTGCATGAATCATCAAAAAACAAGAAAAAAAATTAAGTGAGAGTTATAATTCTCTTGCCTTGCGCCGGGATGAAAATTACATCTCCAGCATGAATAAGATCAGGATTGTCGAGTCCATTCAACTTGCCAGTCCTGTCTACATCTGCCTTAAACCTTGAACAGATTGTAAAAAGTGTATCTCCTGCTTCAACTCTGTATGTCACAAGATAATTACTCTCGGAACAGCCACATACGAGATCTAATGTCACAACATGTGAAGGAATCAATGTCTTATCTGGTTTATCCGCAAGAAATGACCATAATTTGGAAGAAACCTTCTCCCATGTATCCCCATTTTGGACTGTGTAGTCCATATGCCAAGTATATTCATCATGGTCAGGTAAGCAGCTGCAGTTTATCGAAATCAAGAAACCATTAACTGTTTTGTTAACTGCATTAGACCTCACATTGAATAAAGAGGCTGTCTCTTCGATGGTTTTCGTGGTCTTCGGGTTGTAATATAATGAAGCAGGACAAGACTGAGGGGAAGACGATACATTACATGGTGATTTCACTTTAAAACTATGACATACACACAAAAATGATATTGATATAACAAAAACTATATGAAACACTTTATTTCCAATGTCCGGAGAACACATTTTTACCAATTTAAGTCAAAGGAACTACATGCAATCCAATGTAAGTCAAAGGAGACCAAGTGTACATATAGTAGATGACATAGC
The DNA here is from genome assembly GCA_025617385.1 of Murraya koenigii. NCBI lineage: Eukaryota > Viridiplantae > Streptophyta > Magnoliopsida > Sapindales > Rutaceae > Murraya > Murraya koenigii. The sequence continues at coordinate 2,096,492 of CM046817.1, read as the reverse complement.
AAAAGCTTAACTAATTGAATTGTATCAAGTTCTAAACAATGAAAGCATCACTTTTGTTGTTGATATATGCTTTCATTATTTTCCCAGTAACCGAACAGAGTTAAATACCTATAAATTAATTATTCCATTGAAACTTCAAGACCGTATATAATATCGTAATCCCAACAGAAACAGTATCAAAATTCACTGAAAGGGCCAAAATATGAAAAGGGTCAAAATCAAATGAAGAAAATAAGGTGTCACTGTCAGCTGGTAGCTAATTGGGGACCGAAAATGATGTTGAAAAATCGAACACAAGACATGTGAGAAAGTCCAAGAAACCGAGTTCCCGTGATTTGGTTTTGATTCCTGAGACAACGCGGTTCGGTCTTGATTCCGCCATTTGGAGTATATTTTCAAACCAGTGATACGGTGTATCTCGCCGACTCTTAGTTTATTTTACAGCAACGTAACCAGCATCCAAAGAATCAAAACTACAAAGCCGGTCATTCATTAAAAAAAAAAAAAAAAGAAAACACTACAAAGCCGGCTTGTTTGTCCTTTTCGTGTAACTCTTTTAATGATAAGCAAGAATCAATCTTTTAAAATCCTGACGCTCGGCATTGAAGCGTTTGTAGTCCAACGGTTAGGATAATTGCCTTCCAAGCAATAGACCCGGGTTCGACTCCCGGCAAACGCATAATGTGGTGGTTCATATACATTTTTTTTGAAAAAAAATCACTTTCAATCTCTTTACGTCATCCTTGAATCAATTCTGTACGAGTGACAATTAGTACAAATTATGTTGTGTTTTTTCATTTACATACAGCAAGAGAATTTCACAAACAACATATAAAAATGTTTAAAAGCCATAATGGTACCAACAGCATCTATATACTGGCACAACCCTTTTTCAAACTTAGTCATCAGGCGGTCTTGTCTCATCGGCGGTGGCGACAGTATTGGAGCCTACATCAGTGGTGGAAGCAGAAGAAACTGATACATAAATTGCACTTGGCCTTGCATGCGGCAGGTCCATTAATGGTTCATTCGGATTCAAGAAAATTTGCACCACTTTTCTTATCTTAGGACGATGCACAGAGTCTGGATGCAAGCTTGCAAGCCCCACAATTAATGTCCTCTTCACCTGTTCTTCATTAAATTCCCCTTCTAATTGTTTATCCACACACTCAAGCAAAACATTTTTGCCATATAAATTCCACACATAATCAACTAAACTATTTTCTTCAAAAAACCCCTTTGATCTTCTTCCGCAAACGACTTCAAGTACCACCATTCCAAAGCTGTAGACATCAGATTCTGGGGTGGACTTGCCTGAGAAGCTTACTTCTGGGGCTAAATATCCTGGGGTTCCAGCCATCACTGTGGTGGCACATGCATCGTTTTGGATCAATCTCGCCAGCCCGAAATCGCTTAGACGAGCATTATATTCGGAGTCTAGCAACACATTGTTTGGCTTGACGTCACGGTGAACTACAGGGTTGTCACATTCTTCATGGAGATAAAGCAGAGCGGATGCTAACCCTATTAAGATTTTGTACCTTGTCTTCCAATCCAGAAAATCCTTGCCAATGAAACGATCAAGGCTACCATTGGTCATGTATTCATACACTAGGAGAAGATGCTCACCCTCATGGCACCATCCTTGGAGTTGCACCAAATTCTTGTGCCTTAGACGCCCTATTGTGCAAATTTCTGCTAAGTACTGCCTTTCACCTAATTGAGTTTGATGAGCAAAAATGGTGTAAATGATCAAAAGTAAAGGATAATAGTTATCTCAATTCTTTCTATAAAATTACATAATTAATACATAGAGAATGACTATAATACATTGCTATTTGGTACAAAACTTCCACCTCCATTCTTTGTTGAAAAACCTTAAAAAGTTTTTATTGAATTTTTATTCTTATTTCCTAATTTATGACACGTTATATCTACTACTATAAATTTAAATGTGTTAGCGATGAAGAATTTAGTAGAATAACTAAAAAGTAGAGGTTTTTTTTAACGGAAAATGTGAACGGATGCAATACCAAATAGCATTGTCTTATAGATTGAATTATTTGGATTTATAATCGTTTGTCTTTTAGCATATTTCAGAACTGCTTCCAAAAGGATTTGAAAAGTAAAGCATACCTTGATGTGAAGTTGCCGAAATCCTTTTCACAGCTACAATAGTTGTAGGATGCTGTAAGGTGCCTTTGTAAACAGTTCCAAACCCACCCTTTCCCAATAAATTTTCCTTGCTGAAATTATGAGTGGCCTTTTGCAGCTGCTTGTAGGAAAAAAAATTAGGGACATTTGCAGCACTCCTTGCTCTGTTCTCTATATCTTCTTTCTTCATCTTCTTCTTTTTCCTCTTCAAAGTTCTTTGGATAAACAAATAAGTGACCACGACAGCAATCATTAACACCATTATAGGAACAACAATAGCCAAACTTATTCTTAAACTGTCCTCTTTTGACTGCCCATTTTCATCAAATTCAATTGGAAATGATACAAAAACCCAATCAAGCAGTTGGTGACTCTCCGGTAACATTCCTGTAGAAGCTGTGAAGCCCACGTAAACGGAATTCGGAACCATTTTGGACATGATTATAGATTGATTAAGAACGCTTATTAATGGTTGCCCAGCATATTGTCACGGGATGGGTGTTTTGCATGAAGAACCCGCGCAGCACTTAGACAACCTTGTCGGGATGTTGCTAAGTAAGCCTTTGCGCTTCTCGATAGCTAAGCCAAGAGGTTCCCGAAATGCTAAAGAGAAGGAGAAGCTAGCGAGCAATGTAGCCAAATGCGGAAATGGTATTACTCAAGAGAAACTTACAAGAGAGCTTACAAGTGTTTGATGCTTTGCTTGGATGCTTGATGATTACAATGCTTAGAGCTCACCTCTATTTATAGCAAAGCTTGGCTAATTCTAGAGAGTTCTATGTACATGTGTTCTAAACCTAGACCGCATAAGTGTCACAAATCTAGGCTATGTACAAAAGTGCTAGAGTTTGCTAGAATGTTCTAGAATCGGCCAAGCTAGCACATCTTGGCTCATTCTCGGGCCATTATGGGCCGGAATCATGCGCCTGTAACATCCTCCCCACTTAAGCTCGCGGCGCCCTCGCCGCGCTCTCGTGCTTGTATCTTTGGATGTGTTCCGCGAACCGCCACAATTCATCTTCTCGCTCCCAAGTGGCTTCGCCTCGGGAGGTTCTTCCACTTCACCAAGTACTCGTAGTATGGTGGCACGCCTTCTTCGAATGATGCGATCGCAAGGATGTAGTCCACATCTTTGTCGAACGCGGTGACAACTACCGCTGGGCACGCCTTGATTCTCCGCGACTTGGTTCTTCCATGTCTTCGTGGTATGGCTCGAGAAGACTCACATGGAAGACCGGATGAATCTCGAGTCTCGTGGAAGCTCTAATTGATACGAGACGCTGCTCACACGCTCGGATGATGCGGAAGGGTCCTTCGTAGCGCCTCACTAACCCCTCGTGGACTTTGCGAGTGTCTTGAACTGCTGAGGCGGGAGCTTGATCATAACTCGATCACCTTCCTTGTACTCGACGTGCCGCCTCCTGCATCAGCCCACTTCTTCATTTTCCTCGCGGCTTTGTCGAGGTATGCTCGCGTGATGTCCGCTTCTTCATGCCATTCGCGGCGAGCTTGTGTGTCATGGGACTTTTCCTCCATATGTCGAGGCTATGGCATTGGGGTCATGGGCTGGAATCCCATGATGATCTCGAAAGAAATTTTGCCGGTAGCCTCGCCTCCGCTGGAGATTATTAGAAATTGGGCGACATCTAGCAACTTCGCCCAATCCCGCTGAGTGCAATCGCGGGATCGATGCACGGTGGTAACAATCCATCCCTTTCTCTGGGAAGGGACAAGTGCATCGAGAGAAGCCTTAGACAGGCGATCCTCGGCCGGCCTAGTAAACCAAATGAGTGGTTTCCGTGATTTCTTCAGCTTGGGTGGCGCCATGCAGCGGGCGCCAAGGTCGAGGCTTCGAACCTCGCTCCAACTCTATTCGGCGATCCACCTCTGCTCAGTGGAAGCTTCTTCTGAAGTCGAGGAGGCATCACGCCCTCGAACTCCTCGAGGACCGGATTGTATGGATGGAGGACTCGTACCGGAGCACTTGCTGAATCTTCTACCTCGCTAAGCTCCCTGGATGGAGACCAAGAAGCTTGGGTCCTTCGAAACCCTTCTCGAATCGCATGGCGAGAGGGTCTTCTCCTGACTTGCCTCGCCTCCGTAGAAACCATGCATGCCTTGCTCCCGCCGAGGATGCTTAGGGAGTTCGTGGTCGGAAGAGGGAAGGCATGAACTTGGTCGAAGAACTCCATGCCAAGGACCATCTCGAAGTCGTCCATGGGCACGATAGAGAAATTGAGTTTCCGCCCACGTGCCAAGTGCAACATTCACTCCATGCGCGGTGCCCGCAACGGGCTTGCGGGTGAGTTCACCGCCTTCATTGTACCTCCTCGCCTCGTAGTTCTAAGCGCCCAGGCGCTGGCCTCATCCCTGACACGAGTCATGCGTGGCTCCCGTGATCCAAAGAACGCCGAACGGTGTGGCCGCTTATCGTCGCGCTTACATACATCGCCCCTTTCGAAGTGCCGATCGAGGGTCGCTGGCGCGCCAAGTCTTTGGATCGAACCCATGCCGGGTCTGGGTTCTTCCGATGATGATGAGGGTTGCCTCGAGCTGGGCAGCGAGGGCATTCAGCGACTTCTTCTCCTGACAGCACGAACCCAATGAGGCCTGCTGCAAACGAAGCACGGGTCGCGAGGCTTTGGCGCTTCCTTCGCCTTCCGATTTTTCTTGCCCACTCTGCCGCCGGAGGCTTTTTCTCGCCTCCAATCCTTGCGACATGGCCCTTGTCCTCGCGACTCTCTCCCCACTTTTGCCTTGGCTAGCCTTCTCCTCGATCGGCGGAGTACTCACGCAATGACTCACGGCAAGAATAAGATCGCTAGTGTTTGACGCCACCGGCCGAGTCCGCCTCGGCCCAATCCTCGAGGCCATCTTCAAAGTAAGAGCTGAATCCTTTCTGGACATGTCGCCGATCTCGAGCACGAGGGTAGTGAACTCGCTGACGTAGTCGTGACGCCACCCGCTTGCTCGAGGCGACGTAGGCGTGTTCTCGCCTCTTTCAGCATTGCTCGGGGCAAAATGCTTTGAGTTCTTGCTCAAGTCCGCCCATGTGTCGATGGCGCTCCTTCAAGCAACGCTGAGTGCAAAGGCCCACCTTCGATGCCTCATCTCTCACACCCATGGCATCGAAATATCGGTCCAGCCCAAGAGAAAGTTATCCACGATGGTTGCATTCCGCGTGCCATCGTAGGTGTCGGCTTTGGCACGCCAACGCGCCGCGCATCACTCGTGCTTGTAGAAGCTTGCCAGCGGAGAGTGTGCGCCAGTGGCATGCCCAATCTTCGCGGACTTCCTCTACTCCATACGGACAACAGCAGCTCGCCTTGCACGGTTACTGGAGTTTCATCAACCCTCGTGGAATACTTGAATTCCCCTGAGGGTGTTGGCTTGCTCTTGCACGAGGGCCTTCGCTGCCACCGTGAAGTCGGGATATTCGCCTCGAGGCCGCCAACCCTTTCCTCCAATGTTTCGAGGGTGTCCTCGATGACTGACATCGTTGTTTCCAACGTAGCCAATCGTGGCTCCAAGGCATCGACAGATGCGGCCTTCGACTTGCTTCGAGTCTTGGCTCGCCCGCGAGTGTCATCGCGGCCCCGCTTGGTTCCGGATGATCTCTACACCATGAGCACCTTCTGCGCCAAGCTTGAGCTCGGAGGTTGGCCATTGCTAGAACGCGTGTGCAAACCGTAGCTCGATACCACTTGTCACGGATGGGTGTTTTAGCGAAGAAACCTGCAGCAAGACTTAGACAACCTTGCTCTGGATGTTGCTAAGTAAGCCTTTGCGCTCTCGATAGCTAAGCCAAGAGGTTCCCGAAATGCTAAAGAGAAGGAGAAGCTAGCGAGCAATGTAGCCAAATGCGGAAATGGTATTACTCAAGAGAAACTTACAAGAGAGCTTACAAGTGTTTGATGCTTTGCTTGGATGCTTGGATGATTACAATGCTTAGAGCTCACCTCTATTTATAGCAAAGCTTGGCTAATTCTAGAGAGTTCTATGTACATGTGTCTAAACCTAGACCGTACAAGTGTTACAAATCTAGGCTATGTACAAAAGTGCTAGAGTTTGCTAGAATGTTCTAGAATCGGGCCAAGCTAGCACATCTTGGCTCATTCTTGGGCCATTGCGGGCTGGAATCATGCGGCCCGTAACAATATGCTATGTAAATGCGGAGCATCTGCTTTGCGCCGTCGTAATCGATTTTCACTGTAATGTTTCTTCCACTCTTGAGATCAATGCCAGTGCTGTTGAGACTCTTTGCTGCAACTGGCGTTGCCATGCTTGTTGTGTCGACGCCTATATGGTTTCCATCCGGATCAATGTATTCGTTCATGTATGTGTCTAGCTCCACTGCTAGTTGACGAACAACACAATCTGCAATTTACACACAATAGCAACAAGTATCTTTTTGTTAAAGATACAGAAATTATTCTATTGCACATTTATTAGTGGACAACAGATGACACAATTTTATAACTCTTTGTAAATAGTTTTAAAACTGTGAGTTAACTAAATAGTTAAAGTTTTGCCTATTAGTCTATTTGGCACTCTTTATTTAGATGCTATCGAGTTTTCACATCTTCAACATAAATATACTTTGTTAGTTTTTATTATTGTTTGTTTTATTTGTTATTTTTTAGAAAATTTTGGTTTATGTCCCTCTTATTATACTCATTTTTTTTATCTGATTTATATTATAGGTAAGAATCCACCTAACTTTACCTTTATCGTGACTGGACCAAAATAAAAATAAAAAATAGCTAAAATTTTGCCAATGTATATTTACCTTGAGTGGATTTATCCATGATTCCTAGAGATGAGCCATAGCCATTAGGTGGTGAAGGGTTATTATCCTGAGCCATGATGAAGGCCATCCCATCTCCAGTTCCCGTTGTATTCGGAAACCTGGAAATCCTGACAGTGAATTTGGTAGTAAACATGGCAGGCCATGCAAGCACAGGTTGGTGAAACAGAACCCGACCGACCTTGTTAAGCGGCGGTGGCAAGGTGGAATTGGGCTCCGGAGTGAGGCTCAAGTACCCATTACCAGCTGTCACTGAGCCCAAGCAAATTAGGTCGTTTCCATTGTTGCAACTATCAGGATTGAAATTATTGAAAGTGATTGGAACAGACACAGGTTGGATGATAGAGCCCAAGGAAGCTTGGTTTAAGAATGAGGAGAAGAGTAAGAGATAAAACATTGTTGCATTCGAGACACAGCATAAACTTAATAATGCCATTTTCAATTGAATACATGTTTATATGTATATTAAGTCTAGTGTATGTTGTGAGTGCTTTTTTTCACTGGAATAACAGCTAACTTTGTTTTCAAAGTAGCTTTGGACAAGCAGCAATCTAAATTCTCTTTCTTGTATGTGTGTATCTATGGTATTCGTAGGGAAAAAGTGACTTGGAACGAAAAAGTTATGCAATTTCTTGTCTTCATGTCTTATATTGGCTTTATAAAAAAGGGAAATTTACAAAACTAACCAAAAAAATTTTACAAATATCAAAAATAACCATTTATAATTTTTCAATCATCCTTAACCATTTACTCTTTTTTTTTTTTCCATAATACCCATATCTCTCTCAAAATCAAAGTCTTCCATTTGCTCCCTCCGGTGACTCCCGATCGGTGATTAGCTCCTCCGATGGATCGTGAACGGCGCTTGGACGGATTTTTGACAGTGAACTCAACTCTGGTGGGTTTCTATCATCATCCATTTTGTAATTTTCGGTAATTATCAGTTCGTAAATTTTAATTTCTTTGTATTTTGATAAGTTTGATTGGTGAAAAATGAGTGTATATATGCATATAGATAAGCTTAGGATTGTTTGGCCATAAATATTGGAGATTGTTAAGTGAAATTTAGGTTTAAAGAGTGGTACGCGAGGTGCTCGATAAAATGCCCTTTAGACTAGATTAAATAGTTGATGTGTATTGCAAGATTAAAGTGTTGATGGAGTGATTGTAAGGTAGAGTATAGGTGCAATAGGACTAGAAATGACAGACGGAATAGGTAAAAATCACACGGCGCGCATCGTGCAGTGTCGCGCGCTATCGTGCGCACGCGCGATGGGCCCCTGTCATATCGAACGACAAAAATCGAATTTTTTTTTAATAAATCGACATGATATTACAGAATTAAAAAAAAAAAACCTTAAATTTTTTTTAATTTTTTAATTATCAAATTAACTAATTAAAATTTTTATTTTTTTTGCAGTCGTAATGGCCACAAAACCAGGCACGATGAAGATTCCGGAAACGAAACACTTCCCCGGGCGTATTACAAAACGAAACACTTCAATTGCCACAAGTTGTTTAAGTAATCAACTGTATCAATGTTGCCGTTGACATATTTAATACAGATATTAGGTTGTAAATTATATATTTAAACAATTGTAAATATAGTGCGATTAATCTTATTTCGGGTTTGACAATTCTCCAACACTTATTATGAATAATCATTTTGACAAAGACAGTTTAACATGTCGAATACATAATAAACATAAGAGTTTAAAATACATTATATAATATATTCCTTGAATACATGAGACGCTACAACGATAATAGGCCGCTAATTACAATTCGTCGCAATGAGATTCTTACATCTTTTTCTGTTATGCCTGCGTTCCTTGCACCGAGAACACATCACAGTTCTCCATGAAACCTCCTCACCAACAGATGGTATTCTAAGCTCCTTCTGACGACCAGGAGACGGTTTTTCTATTGGGGGATTTACCTTCAATTGTTGGATGTGGTGTGAAACTTCCCAAGAAGAAACATCGCCAACCGGATTGATTGGCACTGCATATGCCTTCAATAATGATTCCTTAGAGTAAAACTGAGAACAGAGACATATGTAATATACTCGAGCATGCAGGCAATTAACTCCATTAAGCCTAAGAAAGAAAAAGAAAATTCGAAATTCGAAATATTTCAATTATTTAAAGAAAAAAAAGAAGAGAAATATTTATTATGGTTTGAAAAACCTCTTGTGACTCTTCTTTTCGACTATAAACGCTGGACTCGGCCACTTCGATATAAAAAAAATAATAGATTTGAAAATGCTGTACGAAACGAAATGTCACATTATTTTTTTTATACATGTCGAAGTGATGGAAAAGAAAGAATCTCTTTTACATATCCAGCAAGTTTGGCAACTTTTTTGGACATGATAAGAAAAAATAATTATTTTTTCGAAACCGAAAAACTATCCTCTGATGAATTTTCTACACATTGGAATTACACTAACAACCAAAAAAGTAAGAACTTAAACATAAGCAGGGAGTTTAGAAATCGACTTGAGGGTTTATATAAAGGGTCTCTTATTCGGGATATACTCGAAAAAAGGACTAAATTGTGTAGTGATAAGATTCAAAAAAAATACTTACCTAAAACATATGATCCTTTATTAAACGAACCTTATCGCGGAAGAACCAAAAAATTCTTTTCCCCCTCAGTCCTAAATCCAACTTATATAAAAAATAAGATAATAACGCTTTGGATAAATAAGATTCACAATCTAATTCTTATTAATGATTCTCCCGAATTTGAACAGACGATAGACCGATAGTACTTAAAAAAAATTAGAATATGAGTTATTTTGAGTAAATACGAGCTTGGAGACGAACTCAGAAAATGTGAGATAGGCACCTGTCGCACGTGCGACAGGCGTCTGTCCCACGGTAATAAGTTCTGTAAAACCGTGGGATAGAACTTGTCACCGTGCGACAGGTGCCTGTCGCACGGGCGACAGGTGCCTGTCCCACGGTTGGAAAAACCTATCAACGTGCGACAGGCGCCTGTCTCACCGTGCGACAGGCGCTTGTCCTACGATTTTACAGAACCTATTACAATGCGGCAGGCACCTATCCCATGTGCGACAGACGCCTGTCGCACATTTTCTGGGTTCGTCTCCAAGCTCGTATTTACTCAAAATAACTCATAAATTTTGATTAATCGAAAAATAAAAAACTACACATTATGTAAAATAAATACTAACCTCAACGTTTTGTTTTCTAATTGATGAGTTGATGATTAGTGGGTGAGTCTTAGGGATTAGGATGTGCTGGATTTTGAAAATTATTGGTTGAGAGTGTGTGAGATTTGTTGGTTTTGTTTATATATCTGAGGGTATTTAAGTTTATACAATAAATATATGGCTACATATGATAGAAAAAATTTAATTGGCTATTTTGGATATTTGTAAAATTTTTTTGACTAATTGTGTAAATTTCCCTATAAAAAATGATCAACTTTTATTCAGATAGAATTAAGCACTTAAAAACATGAAAATATGTTTGACCTTTCTTATGCAGAACTCACTAAAACATATTACAAAAACTAAAATAAAACTAAAAAGAGGGAAGACTTATTCCATTTTTTACTTTATTTTGCACTAGTTTAGGGGTCAATTTGCAAATAATTTACTTACATGACGGAAGTCGTTAGGCAGTTTCCATAAAATTAAATTTCCAGAAACACCTGTATAAAGGGGCTGCTGCACAGTACCTGGTGTGTGTGTGTGATTTCTCTTTCGTTTCTGAACCAAGTTTGTTGATTCTTGATTCTATGAAATCTGTGTAACAAAATATGTAAGGTGAGATCTGTTTAGAGTTAGCTAGTTTATTCAGATAAGTTTTCCTTCAAATATGCACGATAAGTTTTCCTTCAAGCTTTGAAGCTCGATCACTGTTATAGTTTTGATTCTTTGATCTTTCTGATTCTGATCTTTATTTTGCTCCTGATTTGATCTTGTGTTTTCTATCAAGTATTGTGTTCTTTATGTTTTCTTGACTTGATTAATCTCTGAAAACACAACAAAGTTTTTATAATTTTCTCGGATTTCATAATTTTCAACGAAAAATTTATCACAGCCACAAGATAATTTTTTTTCCTTTTGGGGTTGAAATTATGATATCTAGATAAAGCAATGGAGTATTATAAAATTTTTTTGAGGAATAAATGGTAAAAGCTTAAATGGGAGTAAAAGTGGCCATCTTCTAGTATATATTTTTTATATGTTTTGAATGATGCCCAAGGAAACTTATACCTGAGGACGTACATAAAGTATATACAATTAGCCTGATTATCGACTTTTTCGTTGGTGAGAGATGTGGGAATTGGGCTCTGTAATTTAAAATATGTCTATTAAGTTAAGAGAACTTAAAATTTTTGAAAAGAGTTTGGAGACTCTCTCACTAGTGATCTAGGGTATATAAATTTATCCTATTCTTGTTATATAAGCTTGGGAAAACACACCAGAAGTCCAAAAGAAGCATATAATAGAAACTGAACTGTAGTTAGTTAAAAGTTATCAATATTGAAGATAAAATAAAACAGATTTTTTGTGACTAACGCAGTACTCGTATCACAAAGAAAGCTATCAAACAGTTCAAGTGACGGGGCTGTCATTAGCATTTCTTTAATTTTACTCCAGGAATAAAACACTCAAACATAATCGATTAATCATATTATTTATAAAGCATTGCTCCTTATCCGTTCATTATTTGTCACACACACACATATATATAAATGATATAATGCTCCAGGAGTACCTAAGAATTTTTCCTCATACTGATCATCACTATTGGTGCTGGTAAAGGTGCTAGAATTAATTCTGGTTTAATCAACTTCCAGCTCTTGAGTGAATCAGATGGCAATGGTATTGTTGTGAAGGTCCAATCAAGCACCTGATGGCTTTCTGTTGGAAATTCCTTAGTCATGCCAATAAAGTACTTATGTTGACTTAGTCTTTAGAGAATTTGTTAACAATGTTATTGTTTACTTGGTCTTTAGGATTTAGTTACAATAGTGAAGAGTGGCTTCAATGTTTGCAGGGAAATAAATTATTGTTTCCTATTATTTTGCTGAGTTTTTTAATGTAATGCATATATAAAGGCAACCTTATTATGAATAAAGTGATTAATACTTCCAATTAATTATTTTTAGCAGAGTGTTCCTTTTATAACAGTGGTATCAGAGCTAGTGAGAGAGAAAGAGTGTGTAGTAGCAACAAATTTCTTTTATTACTGTAGCACTTCATTTATGACTTTTGAAAACTTTGTGCAACCAGCTATTCCTCGTTTTGATGGTCACTATGACCATTGGAGTATGCTAATGGAGAAATTTTTGAGGTCTAAAGTGTATTGGCAGGTGGTTGATTCTGGAGTGGCAGAACCAGCAGCAAGAGCAGTGTTGACAGAGGCACAAAGGATAGAGTTTGAAGCACTTAAGCTAAAGGATTTGAAGGTAAAGAATTACCTTTTTCAAGCAATTGATCGTGCAATCTTGGAAACAATTCTTTGCAAGGACACTTCTAAGCAGATTTGGGACTCCATGAAGAAGAAGTATCAAGGTAATGTAAGGGCCAAGCGTGTTCAACTTCAAGCTCTTTGTCGAGAGTTCAAGGTTCTTCAAATGAAGTCAGGAGAATCAATTGCAGAATATTTTTCGAGGACAATGACAATTGTTAACAAGATGTGAATTTATTGTAAGAAGCTCGAGGATGTCACTATCATTGAAAAGATTCTTTATTCCATGATACCAAAGTTTAACTTTGTGATTTGTTCTATTGAAGAGTCTAAAGATATTGACACTCTTTCAATAAATGAGTTCAAAATTCATTGCTCGTTCATGAGCAAAAGATATTCTAGCAAGACAAAGAAGAACAAGCGTTGCAATCAGTAATTTCAAATTCAAATGTAGTTGGGCGTGGAAAAAGTGGTAGGAAAGGCAAAAAACACGCAATAGAAGTCTAAAGAAAAAGATGATGATCTCTAAGAAAAAATAGGAATAAACTAAAGTTCAAAGGCAAATCAAATGTTGAATGTTTCCGCTGTCATAAGTTTGGCTATTATTAATCAGAATGCTGAGTTAATCTATATAAAGGACGTGGTGGTGAAAAGTCAAATTTTGTGAAGAAGGATGAAGAGGTATCTTTGTTGATGGTTTGTCATGCTAAGGAGGATACTCACCAAAATCTGTAGTACTTAGACACAGGTTGCAACAATCATATGTGTGGAGATAAGTCTGCATTCTCTTCTTTAGATGAATCCTTTAGTGATAGTGTGAAGTTTGGCGATAATTCAAAAATCTCTGTTATGGGAAAAAGAAAGGTATCAATCCAAACCAAGGGAAACTCTATTCAAACTATCTCTAATGTTCTTTTTGTTCCAGATTTAAAAATGAATTTGCTAAGTGTTGGTCAGCTTCAAGAAAAGGGATATGAAATTTCTATTAAAGATGGAGTTTACAAAATTGAAGATAAGAAATTGGGCTTAATTGCTCAAATCAATATAACAAAAAACTGAATGTTCCCACTAAACCTCCACAATATTACCCATTCATGCTTCTCAATAAAAAAGAAAGATACAGTATGGTTATGGCATTTTCATTACGAGTATTTAAGTTTTGGTGGATTAAAGACGCTGCAACAGAAAAATATGGTGATTGAACTTCTTAAAATCTCAAGCTTTTCTCAAGTCTGTGAAGAGTGTGTTGTTAGTAAATAAAACCATGATCCTTTCTCAAAAGAAAAATCATGAAGAGCAAAAAAGACATTGGAATTAGTGCATTCTGACCTGTGTGGATCAATAAATCTATCTTTTAATGGGGGCAAAAGATACATAATTACCTTTACTGATGATTATAGTAGAAAAATATAGGTTTATTTTTGCAGGAAAAATTAGAGGCTCTGGCAGTTTTTAAAAGCTATAAAACACTTGTTGAGAAAGAAATCGGAAGCCCAATAAAAGCTCTTTACACTGATCGTAGAGGAGAATACAACTCACATGAATTTGAAAATTTTTGTGAGAATCATGGAATCAAAAGATAACTTACAACAGCGTATTCACCTCAACAAAATAAAGTTTGTGAGAGGAAAAATAAAACCATTTTAAATATGGTCTGAAGCTTTTTGACAAAAAGTAGCATTCGGAAGAATTTCTGGCCTGAAGCAGTCAACTGGAGCATTCATATTCTGAATAGAAGTCCTACACTTGCTGTTCAAAATATGAGCCCTGAGGAGGCATGGAGCGGACGAAGACCGATAGTAGTTTATTTCAGAATTTTTGGATGCGTTGTCTATGCTCATATTCCAGACATAAAGAGAAAATAGTTGGATGACAAAGGAGAAAAATGCATTTTTTGTTGGTGTTAGTGAACAATCAAAAGCTTATAAGCTTTACAATCCTAATACCAAGAAATTATCATTAGTCGTGACGTTATTTTTTATGAAGATCAAACCTGGTGGTGGAACAAAATGACTGCTGGTGAAAAAATTCCAGTTGATTTTGATGGTGAAAATGATTAGAACACAAAGCAGCCCCAGCAGCAGCAAATTCCAGCAGCTGTTGTTTTTGAAAATCATTAAAATGAAGTTTTTACTGCACTTGTAACTTCAGAATTTGAGGAACAAGTTGAAGCAACAGCTCGGATAAGTGGTGTTCGAAAGAGGCCAGCATGGATAATGGATTATGAAGTGACTGGAATTATCAATGTGAGGAGCCACTTACACATTTTGCTTTGTTTGCAGACAGTGATCTTACAACATTCAATGAAGCAGTTAAAGAATCAAAATGGCAAAAAGCTATGGATGATAAAATTGAAGCCATTGAACGAAATAACACATGGGAGCTAATTGACCTTCCAGATGGACATAAAACAATTGGTGTTAAGTGGGTATACAAGGCAAAATTGAAGGAGAATGGCGATATTGACAAATACAAGGCCTAGCTAGTAGCTAAAGGTTATAAGCAAGAGTTTGGTGTTGATTATAAAGAAATATTTGCTCCTGTTGCAAGACACGATACAATCAGATTGATTATTGCCTTGGCAGCACAAAATTCATGGCCTGTTTTCCAATTGGATGTAAAATTGGTGTTCTTACATGAAGACTTACAAGAAAAGGTATTTATTGATCAACCTCCTGGTTATGTTCAATTAGGAAACGAGCATAAAGTTTATAAACTTAGAAAAGCTCTATATGGACTAAAACAAGCACCCTGAGCTTGGTATAGTTGTATAAATGCTTATTTCTTAAAGGAAGGTTTTCGAAAATGCCCATATGAGCATACTTTGTACACAAAAACAGGTGATAGGGGAAAAATACTTATGTTATGCTTATATGTAGATGATCTAATTTATATAGGAAATGATAAAGCCATGTTTGAAAAATTCAAGAAATCCATGACCTTTGAATTTGATATGTCCGATCTTGGTATGCTACATTATTTTATGGGTATAAAAGTTAAACAATCTCTTGTTGGAATCTTTATTTCACAAAAGAAATATGTGTAAGAGATCCTAGATAGGTTTCAAATAAAGAATTGCAATGTTGTTACTACACCAGTTGAGTGTGGTTTGAAGCTCTAGAAGGATCCTGAAGGAAAGAAGGTGGACAACACTCTTTATAAGCAAATTGTGGGAAGCTTAATGTACTTGACTTCAACAAGACCGGATATAATGTATGCTGTAAGTCTTGCTAGTAGGTATATGGAGAATCCAACAGAGATGCATTTTCTAGTTGTCAAGAAAATCTTTCGTTATTTGTAAGGTACTGCTGATTTTGGGCTCTTCTACAAAAAGAGTGAAAAATCAGATTTTTATAGCTTCACAGACAGTGATTATGCTGGAGACTTGAATGATAGAAGAAGCACATCCGGATATGTGTATATGATGGGTTCAGCAGTTGTTTCATGGTCAGTAAAGAAGCAGCCAATTGTTACGTTATCAACTACGGAAGCTGAATTTGTTACTGCAACAGCCTGTGCTTGTCAAGCTATTTGGCTAAAAAAAAATACTTGAGGAACTACATTTCAAGCAAGAGAAAGCCACTACAATTTATTGTGACAACAATTCAGCAATAAAGCTCTAAAAAAAATCCTGCTCTACATGGTCGAAGTAAGCATATAGATGTCAAGTATCTTTTCTTGAGGGATCTCACAAATAATTAAGAAGTTGATCTCATCTATTGTAAGAGTGATGATCAGGTTGCTGATGTCTTTACTAAACCCCTCAAATTGGCTAGCTAGTTTTTTAAAGTTGGGAAAGTTACTTGTAGTTTACAAACTAGAGGATTTAACTTGAGGAAGGGTTCTGCATAAATTTTAATTTTAAACTGAATATTTACAACATCAATTAAAGGGAGGGATTGTTGGAAATTCCTTAGTCATGCCAATAAAGTACTTATATTGACTTAATCTTTAAAGAATTTGTTAGCAATATTATTGTTTACCTAGTCTTTAGGATTTAGTTGCAATAGTGAAGAGTGACTACAATACCTGCAGGGAAATGACTTATTGTTTCCTATTATTTTACTGAGTTTGTTAATGTAATGCCTATATAAAGGCAACCTTATTATGGATAAAGTGAATAATACTTCCAATTAATTATCTTTGCTAGAGTGTTCCTTTTATAACAGTTTCTAAGAAGTCTCCAGTGGCGGCTGTGAAGCCAACGTACACTGAGCTTGGAACCACATCTGACATGATAATAGCTTTTTCTAAAATTCTCTCAAGTGGGTACCCGGCATATGCCACTGAAACATACAGCATCTTCGTCCATCCATCATAATCAATTTGAACCTTGATATTTCTTCAACTTTTAAGATCAATGCCAGTGCCATTGAGACTCGTTACTGTAATTGGTTTCGACATATTTGTTGCGTCGATGCCAAGGTGGTTTGCATCTAGATCAAACTCGTTCATGAAAGTATCCAGCTCGAAAGCCAATTGCGAAGCATTGCCACCTACACTAATATTTGTCACTTTATGAGAATGTAACAAAGAATATAAACTATAATTTTGTAAATTTTTTTTTAGAGAGAAAGATATTTGTAGTGAAAAGATCATTTTATACTTGTTTTGAAAGAAATTAATTAATTAATTACCGCGAGGTGACCGAGTCATTATACCAAGAAATGAGCCATCGCTGTCAAGTGGTGAAGGATTGGTATCAGGTGCAAAAATAACCGTCATCCCATCTCCAGCACCGAAATTTAGGTACGGCGAAATCCTAATGGTGTAGATGGTGCTGATCATTGCCGGCCATGCAAGCACAGGCGACGGGTATAATACTCGCCCGACCTTGTGCTGCGACACAGATGGTTAAGAGGTTGAATTGCCTGGAAATGGCTCTGATGAAAGGCTTAGATACCCATCGTATGCAATCACTGCGCCGGTACAAATTAGGTTGCCATAGCTGCAGCTTGTTGGGTTAAATGAAGAGAAAGAGAAGCTGACAGGTTGACTAATATGGCTGGAAGAAACTTGCTGGTGAAGGAAAATCGAGAGAAGTAGTAGCAAAAACATTTTTGAGATCACTTTGAGTTTGAGAGAGGCACGTACAAGTTGAATTTCACAGCTTAGTTTCATATGTACTTTATATAGGGGTCTTAGGATTTATTTTAATTGAATTATATGGTATTATATTTATGTCTGTTTTCATTTGTACAAACATTATTTGGCGATGCTTTAAAGGAGATTGGATGGATGATCGAGCAAGGAATTGCAGATTAGCTTATTGGCTATTGTAAATAATACAGACAAAAGACTCATTGTTGTTCAAATTTCTAAAGAACTTCTTGTTCGATCGTAAATGAATTAACATTACAGGACCAAAGGAATGTAATTAGGATTTACATTAATTTAATATATCCACAAGCGAAGTTTGATCATAATGGACTGAAATGTGCGATATTTGCTATGTAATATAAAAAAACGAATTGCACGTTATTACATATGCAAGTGATACAAATTACTTTGGTTGATTGAGGAACAAGAGAAGTAAATTAAAAATTATGGTTGCATTAGAGCCACAACATTAAAACCAAGGCCATTTACAGCTGAATAAATTTGAATAAATATTCATTTAATCCCTGTATTTTAATTACCTATTTAATTTCTGTAAATTTAAAACTATTCAAAACACTCACGTCATTGTCATCGTAAATAATTATTGAAGTTTAACTTTTCAATAGTAAAATAGCATTTATGTTTTATACAACTTAAAATTCAAACAAATTAGAGCTATAAGAAGTGAAAAAATTATTATAATTAAGTAGATTTTATGGAAACAAATATGATAGAGAATTTTTTTAGGTAATTTTTTTAAATAAAATGAATAATTAAGTAATTAACTTAAAGTATTATGATTGAAAATACTCTTTCCTATGCATGTGAATAATTGTAGTTTCAGACCTCTTAAACTACCCTAAAATTTTAGGGGGTTTTAACCATTTACTCTTGACCGTTGATCGTTGACCAAAGTTGACCCGAGACCTCCCAAAGGTTTTTCGACGTTCCAGATTCATTCGTGCATTCAGAATCTCCAAATTCTTACTCGATTTGTGAGATATGACAAATGGTGGTATGATGTCATTTCAAGTTCCACAATTGAAAGGGAGTAAATTTGACAATTAGAGCATCAAAATGAAGGCTGTATTGGGTGCACACGATGTGTGGGAAGTCGTGGAAAAGGGCTTTATAGTACCGGAAAATGAAGGTACTTTAACTGCATGACAAAAGGAGAATTTGAAAGACTTAAAGAAGAAAGAGAACAAAGCAAAGTATCTCATCTTTCAATCATTAGATGAAGATGCTTTTGAAAAGATCACTGGCGCAACATCCTCAAAGGAAGCATGGAAGAAATTAGAAACCTCTTACAAAGGAGCGGAACAAGTTAAGAAAGTCCGTCTTCAAACACTAAGAGGTGAATTTGAGTCCTTACACATGAAAGTATCGTAATCATTTTTGATTACTTTACTAGAGTTGTGATCTGCTACTAATGAATTAAAAAGAAATGGTGAAGAGTTGAGAGAACTAAGGATTATTGAGAAAATACTTGATCGAGAGATTCCAAGTTTGACCACATTGTAGTAACAATAGAGGAGACTAAAGATTTGGAGGCTATGACGATCGAGCAACTTCAAAGAAGGTTGCAAGCTTATGAAGAAAAAACTGAAGAAGAAGTAAGGGATCGAATAATAACTCTTCAAGATGGAAATCAATTCAAAGAAAAGAGAAGAAAGCTTCAGTAACGAGAGAAGACACTATGTCCGAAGAAGAGGCCGAGGGCGAGGTAAAGGTCGTGGTCATGGACGAGGCTAGAATTTAAACAACAAAAACTCTTTCAATAATGAAAGAGGAGAAAGCTCAAACAGAGGGCGAGAAAGAAACAATCCAAGATCGAGGTATGAAAAATCTCAAGTGCAGTGCTATAATTGTCAAAAGTTTGGGCATTATGCTTTAGAGTGCAGAATTCCAAGCAATATAGTAGATGAGAAAGTGAATTATGTTGAAGAGAAGAATGATGGAGATGGCACACTTTTACTAGCACGTAATGACAACAATGGAGGTCAAGAAAATACATGGTATCTTGACACAGGTGCTAGCAATCATATGAGCGGAAACAGAAGCATGTTTGTGGAGATGAATAAGTTAGTGAATGGTAGCGTCGCTTTTAGAGATGATTCAAAAGTACCATTTAAGGGAAAAGGTAACATCCTTTTTCGCATAAAAGATGGTAGCCACAAACTAATTTCTAATGTTTACTATGTGCCTAATATGAAAAGCAACATTCTAAGTTTATGTCAACTTTTAGAAAAAGGCTATGATATTCATCTTAAAGATTATAGTCTTTTTTTTAAGAGATGACAAAGGAAACCTAATTACAAAAGTGAGAATGTCGAAGAATAGAATTTTTCCTTTAAATATTCAAAATGATGTTGCAAAGTGTCTCAAGGCTTGTCATAAAGATCCAACCTGGATTTGGCATCTTCGATATGGACATCTCAACTTTGGTGGACTAGAGCTACTATCAATAAAGAACATGGTGAAAGGTCTACCTTCAATCAATCATCCCAATCAAGTTTGTGAAGGATGTTTACTTGGCAAGCAATTTAGAAAGAGTTTTCCAAAGGAGTCAAACTCAAGAGCTCGGAAGCTACTCGAGCTTATTTATACTGATGTGTGCGGTCCATTCAAGCCAACTTCTCTTGGTAAAAGTAACTACTTCCTTCTTTTCATAGATGATTTTTCAAGAAAAACTTGGGTGTATTTTTAAAGCGTAAATCGAAGTTTTGAAGTTTTCAAGAAGTTTAAAGCTGCAGTGGAGAAAGAAAGTGGACACCAAATCAAAGCCATGAGATCTGATCGAGGTGGAGAGTTCACTTCTAAAGAATTTGTGAAGTTTTGTGACAAAAATGGAATACGATGCCCTTTGACAGTTCCGAGATCCCCCCAACAAAATGGTGTTGCAGAAAGAAAGAACAGAATTATCCTCGACATGGCGAGAAGTATGCTTAAGAGCAAAAGACTACCCAAAGAATTTTGAGTGAAGTCGTTATTTGTGCAATCTATTTATCCAACCGATCTCCAACAAGAAGTGTGTGGGCAAGACACCGCAAGAAGCATGGAGTGGAAGAAAGCTCGGCATAACCCATCCGAGAGTTTTGGAAGCATTGCCCATGTACATGTACCAGACGAGAGAAGAGCCAAGCTGGATGATAAAAGTGAGAAGTTCATTTTCATCGGCTATGACATCAATTCTAAAGGATACAAGTTGTACAATTCAGACAACGAAAAGATCTCGATTAGTCGAGATGTAATCATTGAGGAAGAAGGAGAATGGGATTTTGGCTCTCGTGTGGATGACTTAAATTTTTTTCCTTTTGAAGAAAATGAACAGACAATGAAGGAGCAAATAGTAGAAGAACAATAAGAGCCAGTTAGTCCACCTATCTCACCAGCATCAACCACACCTGGAGATTCATCACCATATTTCTTAAATGAAAGAACTGAAGAACGCACGAGAAGTCTTCAAGATCTCTATGAGGTAACTGAGAGACATGATAATCTTACTCTATTTTGCCTCTTTGCTGATTGTGAGCCAGTTTACATCGAAGAAGCTGTATAAGATGAAAAATGGAGAATCGCAATGGATGAAGAAATCAAAGCCATAGTGAAGAATGACATTTGGGAACTTACTACACTTCCCAAAGGTCACAAAGCCATCGGTGTCAAATGGGTTTACAAGATGAAGAGAAATGTCAAGGGTGAGATTGAAAGGCACAAGGCGAGGTTAGTTGCAAAAGGCTATAGTAAAAAAACTGGCATCGACTATGATGAGGTATTTGCTTCTGCAGCCTGAATGGAAACTATAAGAATAATTATTTCTTTAGCAGCCCAAAAATAGTGGAAGATTCATCAAATGGATGTAAAGTCTGCTTTCTTAAATGGATTTCTCAAAGAAGAAGTCTACATCAAACAGCCATTGGACTATGTAGTGGAAGGATATGAAGACAAAGTTCACCAAGGGCATTGAATAGTAAAATCGACAAATATTTCAAAGAGAATGGCTTCACCAAATGCCCACATGAACATGCTCTCTACGTCAAAGTCAAAGATTGAGACCATCTTGATTGTATGCCTGTACGTGGATGATCTCATTTTCACTGGAAGCAATCCAAACTTATTTGAAGAATTTATGAGAGTGATGGTGAAAGAGTTCGAGATGACTGACATTGGACTAATGGCATACTACCTGGGCATTGAAGTCAAGCAAAAGGAAGAAGGCATATTCATTTCCCAAGAATGCTTTGCAAGGGAAATACTCAAGAAGTTCAAGATGCATGATTGCAAGCCCGTAAGTACGCCAATGGAATGCGAAGTCAAATTGTCCAAACATGACGAAGAAGAAAGAGTTGATCCAACTTTTTTCAAGAGCCTTGTTGGAAGTTTGCGTTACTTGAATGTATGAGGCCAGACATTCTTTATGCCGTTGGGCTCGTTAGTCGCTATATGGAGAATCCAACAATCACCCATTTTAAAGCTGCAAAAAGAATCATTCGCTATATAAAAGGTACAATTAATTATGGCTTATTATACTCATTCTCTGATGATTACAAGCTTGTTGGATATAGTGATAGCGATTGGAGTGGAGATTTAGATGATCGAAAGAGTACCTTTGGATTTGTATTCTTTATGAAAAACACTGCTTTCACTTGGATGTCAAAGAAGCAGCCAATTGTCACACTTTCCACCTGTGAAGCTGAGTATGTAGCTGCTACTTCAGGTGTTTGCCATGCAATTTGGCTAAGAAATTTGTTGAAGGAGTTGGGTTTGCTCCAAATAGATCCAACTGAGATCTTTGTCGACAACAAGTCTGCAATTGCCCTATCAAAGAATCCAGTATTCCATGATCGAAGTAAGCATATTGACACTCGCTACCATTTCATAAGGGAGTGTATTGAAAGAAAGGATGTACAAATAAAGTATGTCAAATCTCAAGATCAAGCAGCTGATATATTTACTAAGCCATTGAAACAAGAAAATTTTATCAGATTGAGAAATTCATTAGGTGTTATGAAACAATTGGCTGTGGAAATCAAAGAAATTAACGGCGAAAGTGAAGGAGAACAAGTACAAGTACGAAAAAGAAGATTAAATGCATATTCCTACAGGGCATTGTTCAATCAAAATAAGAAGAATAAAGTCAAAGAACAAGTTGGTGATAATTTCACTAAACTCATCGAGCAAGAAGACTTAGAGTCACAGAAACAAGTTTAAGGGGGAGTGTTGAAAACAATAAACTTGTTTACAAAATAATAAGGTGTTGAGTTGTACATGACCCTATATCATCATGCTTCATCATCATGGGTTTACAATGTTGAGTGGAGGTTAGCTTTACACATTTGATGCTATTAAATGATTCCTTTAAAGCATGTTAGGTGAGTGGAATATATTTGGTGTTATGATGAAATGTTGGTGGGATGTGCTAGGTGATGTGTATTGTTATGATTATGTTTGTGTTTTATTTACTATAAATACCTATGCTATTGTGTTGTGAAATATAAGTCTATCAGTAAGAAAGTATAAGAAGTATAACAAAGCTCCTGAGAGCGATTTATGAGAGTGTGTGAATTGTTCTTGTAATGTTCTTGAACTTTCTCTAATAAACTTTGTGTTTCATCCTTCAAATTCTCCAACATGACATTCATTAATTAGTTGAATGAATCAAAGTAAATTAATTATATTATCTTACCAAACAATTGATGAATGACATATCATTTGATATTGTTATTTGGGATAAAAAATTTGAGATGTGTATCGTTATTGTTGGCGGTATTAATGGATCTATTCAATTGAGTCCAATTTCTAAGACTTCTGATATCATATATAAACTGAAGGGTAGTTGTAATTTGTCAAATTTTTGGCATTAAATTACTAACGAATTTCTTGAGATGGTTGTTCGGAGATTACAAATAAATCTGGAATTATTTAAAGGAACTGAATGATCAAGAGACTTTTACGAAAGACAAAATTGAATTGAACTTATTGTTGTTGTTTTGCTTTTACACCTCAAATAAATTTCCAATATTTATGTTACTTGGAATTAGGGGTTGGGTTGGATGAGGTTTGTGAAAAGCTAACCCAATTACTGTTGAATGAGTTGAGATAAAATCAATTAAACTCAATTAAATAAGCAATAATGCTACATATCCTAAATTTTTTATCCCAAACAATTATCTCAAATGATGTGGTATTCATCAATTGGTCGGTAAAATTAGTGTGAATTAATTATTTTATTTTATCAACCAATTGATGAATGCCACATTATTTGAAATAGTTATTTGGGATAAAAAATTTAGAATATATAGCATTACTCATTAAATAAGTACGTTGAACTCAATCAAATCCAACCCAACCCTTAAATCGTTGGCTTGGGTTGATCCAGTTGAATGTTAAATCAAAACTAAAAATTGAATAAAGAAAAAAAATATAAAACTTGAAATGATATTTTTTAAAATAAAAATAAAATATATTATAACATGAAATTTTCATTCACTATAATACAGAAAGTTAAGAAACCATATTAATTTTTATTTTTAAAAAATCAACAATGAGCTTTTAAACTTTATTCTCTGCTCCTCACATCTCTTATTCAAAATCCAAACACTTTAGATAATTAGCTAGTATCATGTCTATTAACAAAATGAAAGTGATATTGTTAAGTGTTTACTAAAAAATAAAGAGAAATTGAAAATTTGAAACCAAATTATAAATTTAAACTTATAAGATAATAAATTTACTTATATAAAAGAATGATTTTTATTTTGGAATTTGAGTCTACAATAGCAAATACGAAAATGAAATGATCTCTTCTATAAAAAAAAAATAAAGAGAGTTAAAAATTAGGTTAGCCTTCTAGGTACTTAGAATTTTACAATTGAGGATTAATATATTATTATTATTATTATTATTATTATTATTATTATTATTATTATATGTTGGGTTGAGTTAGACGGGTTTATCATAATTAACCTAAACTAATTCAATTATTAATTAGGTTCAAAAAAATTGACCCCAACTAATCCACAATAATCCACTCAATCCATCAAGATTAAATTGGCTTGGATCATTGGCATTGCTGCATTTATTGTACATTTTCTTATCTTTATATACAAGGAGAAATATATTATTATTATAAGTTTTGGCCTCTTTTCTTACTTTTTCCACATTTTTCTTGGTTATAAATGTGGTAGAAGCCCCCAATAGAGAATTCACAAAATTCTTGAGAGATTATAAAAGTAACAACTTTTAATTATGTCAAATGTGTTGGAGAATTTTGAAAATCAAATATTCAAATAATAAGATTTGTTTCTTTAAGAATATTCCTCAAATACTACGATTTATATTTTTAACTCTCTACAATTGAGAGATTTTGTTGTATTTCTCTTGATGCATAAATTGAATACATGAGGGGGTATCTATATATATGACAAATAAATCACAATCATTCATTTATTCAACTGCCACACAAATCATAACTATTCATTAAAACCTACCACTTACCTACTTCACCAATTAAACCAATCTTAAACACTAAACTCTAAACCATTGAAAATAGATAGTTTATGATCCAACAAAATGTGCTTTCATTGTAGATTTTTTTTTTAATGAACAACGTAAAATGCTATTGAAATTTTTTTAGCCTAACTGAAATTACATATATCTAGTTGTAGAGCAATTAATAATTCACAATCACATTTATTTGACAAAAAAGGAGAGGTGAAAGAAAAAACTCAGAAGTTAAAATCTGCACGTAATGAATAGGAGCTGAACATGAATTCAGAATATTATAGAGAGACACATTACATCGATCACGAATATTTCTAGAAATTAACACGAGTAAAATAAAGAATATATGTTTCTACCCAACAGAAACCAATTTATTCCTCAGGTTTATTTCGATCTCTATGATTCATTTCCCTAGATTGGTGATTATTATTAGAGATGACTTTCATAATGCTAATGCTTAACCAAATTTTGCTTCTTGAGAGAATAAGAAGGCAATGGGAATGTTGTGAAGGTCCAATCAAGCAGGTGATGACTTTCTGATATGGCTCCTGTCGCTGCTGTAAAGCCAACATAGACTGAGCTTGGAACCGTTTCTGACATAATAATCGGTTTTTCGATAAACCTTTGAAGTGGGTACCCTGAATATGCCACAGAAACGTAAAGTATTTTTGTCCATCCATCATAATCTATTTGAACCTTGATCGGTCTTCCACTTTTGAGGTCGATGCCAGTGCTGTTGAGACTCGCAGCTAAACTCGATAATATGCTCGTTGTGTCAATGCCAATATGGTTACCATCCAAATCAAAATCGTTCTTGTAAGTGTCCAGCTCCACGGCTAATTGCGAAACGTTGCCACCTACAAGTTGCATGATTAATTAGAAAAGATTTCAATGCATATGAAAATATATCTACAATGCAGTATTGTTTCGTACAATACACCCCACACTCGATTAAAAACTACCAATTTTTCATTGCACTGGGGCCCCAAGCCCCCAAGTCACAAACAATTCCAGAGAAGATAAAGGACTTAATTGAAATTCAATCCATTTATTTTTGAGTTTCTAAGTTTGCCTCCTTCAGTTTATAGGTTTTTTTATTATAGCCACCTCAGATTTGTAATTTCTAAATTTTTTGTCCCATTGAACCAATCCTAATTACACACAAGTTTCTGTAGCTGAAAACTCAAGTTTCTTAATGGTGTGTATCTATATAATATATAATATATAATTTGGATAAAAAAAAAAAAATTAAGAGTCAACAATAAAATCTTCAAAAACTTTTCAACAGAAAAAAAAGATGTGGAGCGCTGTATCATGGTTGTTCTCAAGTCTCAACGTATATATAAACAAGCACAATTTATGCCTTGTGACCGACTGAAGACTCCAAGGTATGAGCCGTAGCTATCTGGTGGTGAAGGCCTGCTATTAGGTGCTAAAACAAATGTCATGCCATCTGCAGAATCAGTTGTATTTGGGTAGCGAGAGATCCTAATGGTGAATGCGGTACTAATCATAGCTGGCCATGCAATAACAGGCTGGTTGTATAAAACCCGTCCAACTTCGTTTAGCGGCAGCAGGGCTGAATAGGATGATGAATTGGATTGGAAAGGCTCTGACGTGAGGCTTAAGTAGCCATAATATGGAGTCACTGCACCCGTGCAAATTAGGCTGCCACTGCTGCAACTTTGTTGGTTGAATGATGAGAATGAGAAGCTGAGGGGGTGGTTCACTGGGCTTGAAGAAGCTTGGTGAAGAAAAATTGAGAGGAGCACTAGGAAAATCATTTTGTAGACTTGGCGTTCAAAGCTACTACTTGAATCACATCGCTCAGCTTCATATGTGCTTATATAGTGGGCTTTACACCAATTGTAAACGTGTTTGGCGAAATTCTAAAGGAGCTTTGGGTAATTAAAAATAAAAAATCACACTTTTCTTGAAATTACCGTGTGTACAAGGAATTGCCAATTCTTGTCTTGTTACACTGTCTGGGCCGTTAAAAGAAATACAATCTAATGTGTCTTTCTTCAAATGTATGCGATATTTGCTATGTTATCATGGAATATGAAAACTGTATGTGCGTGTTTGATATCGATTGTATGAGGTCAATATATGTTTTAGGTTAAAATAATAAGTAATATAGTCAAAACATTTGCATGTATTTGATATGGACTGTGACTAATCTTTGACACATCTTAGCTCTTTTAGGCCCTTGCAGCATACTCAATAGGTCAATGCAGGGATCGATTATCTCTCACGCTATCTTGAATGGAGAAATTTTTTAATTTGTGTTTGTCCATGAGAGGAACCCTCTCTTTAGGATAGCTCAAGTGGCCAGAGTGTTCTAATCCCGCTCATATGGGTTAGGGTTTGCAAAAATAAAAATATAAATACTAGTGAATTCGGCTGATAGTAAGATGATCTAGAATCTAGAGATAGAAGTCAAGCTAGGTAGCCAACATTTTGTGTTTTTATTAGATATGGGGAAATTTGTTTATAGGATAAAACATCTAATTATATTGCCTGATAATGCATGCTTCGATCAATCATCCATGTATAAATATTATAAAAATCAGGTATATAGACATTTTTTTTTCGCTTTGCAATTTTAAGACAATGTATACTACATGCTATAATGAAAACAACGAAAACATCTTGGTCAGTTCACGATTGATAAATTGCTATTTATTAGACGTATTATAGGAAAAACGAGCTAGTGGATATCAATTAGGGTGATGCCTAGAGTATTAACCATAAGTTAAATAATTACGTTCTCACAAATCTCCTTAATTTCGAGGAGATTAAGTTTCTAACATTTTTCACGGACTCTAATTTTTTTCTTTTTAATAATATGTTCTTTGTTATTACTTTAATATTCAAAATTTACATAGTTGCGACTTTTTAACATATAAAAGCCTCTATAGCTTTTGATAGAATAGACTGATAGCCATAGGAGGAGTGTTGGCTTTGCTCCACCATATGAGTGGCCCAAGGCCAAATCTTTTATTTGTTTTGGGAGTTTAAGAAAGGGGTCTTACTATGTTACAGATTATGTAACATACAACTCATAATTTTTTTTTATTACAACTTTTTCATAAATTAAATATTAACCATTAGATTAAATTTTAAAATATTTGAGTAGTTGAGATTTTAACACATAACAAGATTGTATGTTACAGAAATTGTAACTTAGGGATTGCCTTAAGGAATTAAATGAAATAAGATGGGCAAGTGAACTTTGCCATAAATGCACATTATTCGGATGAAGTTACAAGAGAACACGTGGAATCAGTGAGCTTGGAAGAGAGAGAGAGAGAGAAGGGAACCTGCCGAAACGTATTTTCTTCTCTTGATTTTTATTATATACTCTCTTTGGTAGTTATTGAGATACCTACTTGTGATAAAAATTATAGTGATGTGATTATGGTTTTTTTAGTCTCTAAACTTACCTAGAGAACAATTTTATAGAAATCCTAATAAATATTTGTGGATGTTAGAAATTGGATTATGATCCACCTTTTTTTTTTTTTGGCGATATAAAATTTTCATGTAAAAATCACTATCTCATTTATTATTAGTCGTCGTTATTTATTACCTTGGATTATGATTATTTCATTATCATCATCTTCGAAGATTTTAAGTTGTCCTCGAGATATGACTCTAACGCTATTAGAACTTTATAAATTCATTAAAGAGTAATGCTCTATATTTGCGTAGTTGGGCTGCTTAGTTTTGTATTTCACAAATAAAATTTAATTTCCTGAATTGTAGTTATGGATGTTTGATGTAACGTAGATTTTTTAGGGATAATTTTATGAAAAAGGATATTCCCCTTTGATTTAAACTTTTCTCAAGTAAAATTTACTATATGATTGTGTGGCAATAGAAATATACTAGTTGTGTACTTAGTGGCACAATATTATTAAAAGTTAGGGAGAACACTTTTTTTTAATCCAAAACTTTTACTATTATATTAAGAAAGAATGATACTTAAATCTTTAATGTTTCTCAATTTTAGTATTTAGGTTTTTTTTTATAATACCTCGTTAGAACCACAACAGCAACAAAAAAAAAGAAAAAAGAAAAAAGAAAATACTCTTTTTCCCTCTTTCAGTTTTTACATCTTAGTTTGTATAGTTTAAATGTAAAAATTTTGTTAATTAAGTTAGATAGCTCAGTTGGTAAAGCCTCTTGAATCAAAATAAGAGGTTTGAGATTCGAAGTTCGAATTTACTCATATAAAAAAGGGTGAGAGTAAGGATGGCTATTAAGCTACTACTCCAACTAATGAAGTATGATTCATTAATTTTGAATTAATTCTTAAAAGAGCTTTGAAATTGAATATATTTCGGTCCTTTCTAAAAATTACAACATTATCAATTTGTAAATCGTGTCACGAATGGGTGATCGGTACTCATTATTATTGTTTGGGTAATATCGGACAGGTCTCCTCGAGGCCCTTCCAGCTCGAATAAAATACCGCGGGGTTAATCCAGCTCGAGCAGAAGTCCCGACCACCGGCACGAAGACGGCCTCACTAGACGTTAAAGCTGGTCAAGGTCGAGGAATTCGGAGCCGTCCGAGCTCCGAGCTCTCTTGCCCGCCGAGGTCATCGAGCCCTGCTCAAGGTCGGATAAGGATGAGGAGCTCGAAGGCTGATCGAGACCCGAGCTCACCTTTCTGCTCGCTGCAGTCAAGTTCTCGAGCACAACTGGGCCACGCCAGTCATAGGACAAATGAAACGTGAGACCCAGCTCAGGGCAATCCGACCCGTTTTCTCAGAATCTCAGCACACCTCTCGATGACTGATCAGGGTCCCACATGGTATGGTTTCGGTACTGTTGCCGATGGCCGGCACATGCCCCCACGGTGTCATCATTCCTTGCGCGCATGCCCGACATTATGATCTAGCCATGTGAACCATGTTAAGAAGATAGCCGCGCATCCATAGGGAATATTACGCTAATCCCGGCTGTCAGAGGGACCCAGACACCACTGACGCGGGAACGGATGATCTTGGAGAGAAAAGGCGGGAAAAAGGGAAAATAAAAGGAAACGGACAGGTAAATTGCGGGGGTTCCGAAAATTCACACAGGTTCTTCTGATTCTTGCTTCCCTCTACACTGATTCTCCCAAAAAATTCTATTATTGAGAGAGGAAGGCAAAAAATACCCTTCCCATTCTTCCGGTCTCTTTAACTAAGAGGGATACAAAAAGAACAACCCGATTACTGACTTGAGCGTCGGAGGGTTTTCGCCAAAACAACATCCGGCGACCCCTGACCCTGTTTTCGTGAGTACAGGTCCGGGAGAGGGTGCTAGAGGGTGGCAAGGAGCTGCTATGCGGTGGCAGCCAAAGAAACCCTGCAGATAACCTCATTGGACTCAAGAGGGGAATCAAGGAATGGAAGGCAGGAGTTGGCTGAGGAACTGGAGGAGGTCGAAGTGTGAGCAGACGACCCAGAAAAGAAAATCCGGATCGGCTCGAGCATTAGCGAACAGTTGAAAGAAAAGCTGGTGGAGTGTCTGCGAGCACACGCGGATGTGTTCGCATGGACGCATGAGGATATGTCTGGGATTGACCCAGAAGTGGCGTGTCACAGGCTGGCAATACGGAAAGATGCTAAGCCAGTGAGGCAGAAGAGGAGATGCGTCAACCAAGAGAGATATGAGGCCATCAACCGCGAGGTGGAGAAGCTGCTGAAAGTGGGATTCATAAGAGAGGTCTCCTACCCCGAATGGATCTCGAATGTGGTGTTGGTAAAGAAAGCAAGTGGGAAATGGAGAATGTGCGTGGACTTCACAGATGTGGACAAAGCTTACCCTAAAGATAGCTTCCCATTGCCAAAGATAGGCCAACTGGTGGACTCTACGGCGGGGCACGGGCTGCTTAGTTTTATGGATGCATTCTCAAGTTATAACCACTGACTTCATCTAGAAAAATGTGATTTGCAGGTATGGGATTCCTCATGCATTGGTCATAGACAATAGGAGACAGTTTGATAACGGCAAGTTCAGAGACTTCTGCCAAAATCTAGGGATAGAGCTGAAGTTTTGCTCTCCCTCACACCTGCAAGCCAATGGAGAAGTGGAAGCCGCGAATAAGACCATAAAGCGTCTCCTGAAGACCAGACTTGGCGAGCAAAAGGAAGCCTGGGTGGACGAACTGCCTGGCGTCTTGTGGGCTTATAGAACCACACACAAAACGGCCACAGGAGAAACCCCATTCTCCTTGGCATTTGGGCACGAAGCAGTTGTTCCTGCTGAAATAGGAATGGGGACGCACTGAACGGAACACTTCAATGAGGAGCAAAACAACGAACAGATGTGTACAGGTCTGGACTTGCTAGAAGAGAAGAGAGAAAGGGTCGCTGCTAAAATCGCAGAATACCAACAGAAAGTGGCTCGTTATTACAACCGAAATGTGCACATTCGCCGGTTCCAAGTGGGTGATTGGGTACTCAGAAAAGTCAATCAGAACACGAAGGACCTGAGGCAAGGTGTATTAGGGTCGAATGGGGAAGGTCTTTATCGAGTCACTCAAATAGCCGGACCAGGAGCATACCTGCTAGCCCATCCGGATGGATGAGAGGTCAAGAGGCCGTGGAACGCACAACTCTTGATGAAATACTTCCAGTAAGTTTCCTTGTGTTGTAAATGTTAATGTAAAATTCCTTCCCAAAATGGGGATGTATAAAAAATTGAATATGTGTAAGAGTAAGAAAAACAATTGTAATATTAATTCAAGTTGAAGCCAAGAAGCTCATGAAGAACGCTAAGGCCAGAAGTCACAAAGCCTAAGTATTAGGCGGGACGGTGCCTAGCGAGACCAATTGCAGGCCGAGCAAAAGAAACTCATGAAGAACGCTAAGGCCAGAAATCCCAAAGCCTAAGTCTTAGGCGGGACGGTGCCTAGCGAGACCAATTGCAGGCCGAGCAGAAGAAGCTCATGAAGAACGCTAAGGCCAGAAGTCCCAAAGCCTAAGTCTCAGGCGGGACGGTGCCTAGCGAGGCCAATTACAGGCCGAGCAGAAGAAGCTCATGAAGAACGCTAAGGCCAGAAGTCCCAAAGCCTAAGTCTTAGGCGGGATGGTGGCTAGCGAGGCCAATTGCAGGCTGAGCAAAAAAAGCTTATGAAGAACGCTAAGGCCAGAAGTCCCAAAACCTAAATCTTAGGCGGGACGGTGCCTAGCGAGGCCAATTGCAGGCCGAGCAGAAGAAGCTCATGAAGAACGCTAAGACCAGAAGTCCCAAAGCCTAAGTCTTAGGCGGGACGGTGCCTAGCGAGACCAACTGCAAGCTCGAGCGGAAGAAGCTCATGAAGAATGCTAAAGCCAGAAGTCCCAAAGCCTATGCTTTAGGCGGGACGGTGTTGAGCAAGAGCCAATTGTAGGCTCGAGCAAGAAGAGCACGAGGAGATTACACATAATTAAAACGCGAGCGAAAATCGAGCTCGAAGTGAATGAGCTCACAAAATAAAAAGCTACAGAGCACGAGCAAAACGTTGAATCAAGTAGACCGAGCTCACGAGACAGGCAGAATGTTTTTTAGCCTAACTCAAGGCAAATCTTTGCCATGCATACAGATCATACAAGCAGTAATAAAACTTGGACATAAAATAAAATGAAAGTCCAACACTTATAAAATTCCCACTTAGCGAGCACATGAAGTCAATCCCATACTTAAAAAATAAGAATGTGCACACGGGTACGGAAATGAGTTATCCAATATATATTCTTTATTCATTGAAATGATTACAAGTACAACGAATAAAAAAAAAAAAGAGATAGTTCAAGCAGCAGGGGCATCATCGACAGCAGTAGCAGGGGCATCATCGGCAGCAGCAGCAGGAGCATCTTCAGCAGCAGCAGGAGGAGCGTCAGCAGCAGGGAGAGGAACAACTTCCCCAGGTTCAGTCTGGGGCTCGGAAGGGGAAGCTTCGGACCCTTGGATGGGGATATCGTGAATGCGCATGTACTCAGCAACACCCGGTTGGACCTTAGACAGGTCAACCTCGGGATGTACCTTGCCCAAGGCATACACGAGGCAGTCATAGCCTGAAGGTCACCCCATCGTTGTACTCGGTTGCGAGCTGGACCTTCAAAGAATCTATCTGCCCTTGGAGACGAGAAGTTTCCCCCTCGAGCAACTGGATAGCCTTAGAGTCCGACACCGTTGTCCTCTCTGAAAAGGTTGCGTTCTCCTCTTGAAGCCTCGTGTTCTCCTCTTTCAACTGCCTAATACTCTGCTCCAAGCTCGGAATCTCTGCTCGAAGTTCCTCCTGAGAGTCCTGGGTCTTAGCCTTGAGCCTGGTCACAGCAGCTGAAGCTCGGGAGGAGAGGCGCTGGAGAGCATTAAACAGCTCGTCAGCATCATAGGACTCCAGCCCATCCAGGAATTTTTCGTTCATCTCCCCAGTAAAGTTCCTAAGGTAGGGCTCGGCGCAGTTAGACAGACCCTGCTCCTGCGCAATTTCGGGTCGAGGGCGAGCTGAAACCGCAGTCCTCTGACTCCTGCAAGGAGGACCTTCTTCTGCTCGTTCTACCTACTGAGTAGAAGGGAAAGTTCGAGCAGGTGGAGGCAGAGCATCTGTTTCAGCTCGGGGTCTCTTCGAGGTGCTCGCGCCTCCGAAAGTCCCTACACACCTATGCATCATCTCGACCCCTCATGTCTTCCCCTGGCACCAGACCAAACTCCAAAAAATTTTGGGGTGTAAGCAGCTCCCTGCACGAGCTCGCGTTGTCAAGTGCTGTTCTTATGTGTACTCGAAGCTCTTCCCCAATTCTGTAAGAAGCACCCCAAGAAACTGCGAAAACAGCCAAGGCAAAATAATAAGAACAAATACGAGCAGAAGAACTAAAATGAAAATTCACTGGAACAGATAAACAACCTAGAGTGCAAAAATACCGTGGAACCGGAGGGATCCCCTCGGCAAGAAGTGCAGCGTGCCCCCATTCCCCTCTAACGAAGAAGAATTTGCTCTTCTAGTTGCCACCAGAAGTTGGGAGATCAGTGATGGGCTTTTTACCCTTTAGGCTGGAGGTAAGGTAGTACCAACCAGCATCCTTCGGGCTGCACTTCAACTGATAAAGGTGCTTTATTTCCCTTACCGAGGGTTCACCAAAATTGCACCATTTCCACAGCACAAAAAGTTTGAAAAGGACCCTCCACCCATTCGGGTTCAACTGCCCCGGGGCCAGACGAAATTTGGACAAAACTCGGGCAAAATGAGGCTGGAGAGGCAGCCTGACCCCCCATTTAAAGCATTCCAGATGGAAGGTTGTATACCCTTGAGGGGGACGGCTGGGGATATCACCCCTGCCCGGCAACCGTAAATCCACATTATCGGGTATATGGTAGGTATGCCTAATCCTATTCAAATCTAAATGGGTGGTTTCACATCTCATTTGGTCAATGGGGTACCCCCTACCCTCTGACCTTTGGCTAGCCCTCTCCTCCTGATGCGGCTGGGCCTCCGCCGCGGGCAATGCCCCTTCCGAAGTAGAATCCCTCACTCGAACCACACTAAGAGGCTCTACTTCACTAGAAGAAGAAGATTCCTCTGGGGACATCTTACGGGCTTGCTGGGTATCGGGCATTTTTCCCTAAATTATAATCTACCCAATTGGAATCAAAAACCCAGAAGAAGGAAGAACAGAACTGGTGAGAAAAGAAAGAAGAAGGGTTTGTACCTGAACACAGATAAAGGTTTATACGGCCGGAAATCACTCTGACACGGAAGAGGAAGATGAAGAAACACTTGCAAAAAATTTCCGGTTTGAGTAAAAATGAGCAATAGGAAGTACAGTGAAGAAATCAAGGGTTTTTAAAAGGAAGGGAAAAGGTGCGTCTCTTCAGCAGACGACACGTAGATCAAGGGGCTCGACCTTTCGAGTAACGTCCCTTCAAAATTTGAACACACGGCTAGGATCCGTCCACTGTCCCGCATTAAATGTGAAATGATGGAAGCGAAGACAGTTGAAAAACGTGGGGAAGTGGAAAAGGCCGAGAAGTCGGCCCATTACTAATAAATTTCCAGTCTTATATCGTTTCACTCCAAAGACTAGAAACTAGGGGACTAGTGTTTGGGTAATATCGGGCAGGTCTCCTTGAGGCCCTTCCAGCTCAAATAAAATACCCCGGGGTTAATCCAACTCGAGCAGAAGTCCCGACCACCGGCACGAAGACGGCCTCACTAGACTTCAAAGCTGGTCAAGGTTGAGGAATTCAGAGCCGTCCGAGCTCCGAGCTCTCTTGCCTGCTCGAGGTCATCAAGCCCTGTCAAGGCTGGACAAGGACGAGGAGCTCGAAGGCTGATCGAGACCCGAGCTCACCTTTCTGTTCGCTACAGTCAAGTTCTCGAGCAAAACTGGGCCACGCCAGTCATAGGACAAAAGGAACGTGAGACCCGGCTCAGGGCAATCCGACCCGTTTTCTCAGAATCCCAACACACCTCTCGATGACTGATCAGGGTCCCATATGGTATGGTGGCAGTACTGTTGCCGATGGCCAGAACATGCCCAGGGCCGGCACATGCCCCCACGGTGTCATCATTCTTTGCGCGAATGCCCGACATTATGATCTGGCCATGTGAACCATGTTAAGGAGACAGCCGCGCATCCCTAGGGAATATTACGCTAATCCCGGATGTCAGAGGGACCCAGACACCACTGACGCAGGAACGGATGATCTCGAAGAGAAAGAGCGGGAAAAAGGGAAAATAAAAGGAAACGGACAGGTAAATTGCGGGGGTTCCGAAAATTCACACAGGTTCTTCTGATTCTTACTTCCCTCTACACTGATTCTCCCAAAAAATTCTATTATTGAGAGAGGAAGGCAAAAAATACCCTTCCCATTCTTCCGGTCTCTCTAACTCAGAGGGATACAAAAAGAACAACTCGATTACTGACTTGAGCGTCGGAGGGTTTTCGCCGGAACAACATCCGGCGACCCCTGACCCTGTTTTCTGTGAGTACAGGTCTGGGAGACTTCCGTTCTGGCAAAGATAAAGGAACTGGAATTGGAAGGCAGTCCTGCTCGAGCTCGAGCTAACCATGAGCAAAAGGCTTTTGACACTATTTGAAGGGACGCGGGAAAACAGCATCAACAATTATTATTAATTAATTATTGAAAGAGCTTGAGATGGGCCAGCAGTTTCATTTTCTAAGAGATCAGTGAGATGGCAATGGCGTTGATGTGAATGACCAATCAAGAATCTGATGGCCTTCAGAGAAGGTTCCTGTAGCAGCAGAGAATCCGACAAATATAGAGTTAGAACTACATTTGAAATGTCTATATGTCGTTTGAGGATTTTCTTCGGTGGGTTGCCAACGTATTGTACATAGACATAAAACAACTTCTTCGATCCATTATAGTGAATTATAACCCTTATCTTTCATCCACTGCTTAGAACTACAGAGACTCTTAGCTGCACCTGGTTCACTTATGCTTGTTGTGCCAATTTCAACAAGGTTTCCATCCAGATCAAAGTCGTGTTGTGAAGTAAACTTGTTTTCACTATGTTAGGTGTGTGAATTGTTAGTGGAATAAGTTAGGTTTATCCACTAAGTGTATGGATATAAAATAATTGGCTTTATTTATTTGTGTGGTGAGGATTGATCATGAACTAGTATAAATAGCTCATTGATCACTTGTTTTTATAAGTGCAATAAGAAGAAAAATCTAAGTTATATACGTGTGATTGTTGAGCTTTGAGGGTAGTATAGTGTTGAGTTTTAATAAAAGTGTTTGATTTTTATTTTTATTTTTGTTGTTCCACTAACCAAACATAAACCTAACTTATTCCACTAACAATGCACATAACTAATATAGTAAAAACAAGTTTACTTCACAACACCCTCGTAAACTTGTTTTACAATACCAAGTAAACTTCTCAACTTGAAGATGTCTTCTTATTTTAGTGGCTTGTTAAGGATGTCGGCAATTTGATCATGCGTTAGGTATGCAATTTGGCTAAAAAATTTGTTGAAGGAGTTGGTTTGTTGTAAGTAGAGTCAATCGAGATTTGTGTCAATAACAAGTCAGCAATTGCCCTATCCAAGAATCTAGTTTTCTATGTTCAAAGTAAGCATATCGACACTCGTTATCATTTCATACGTAATCATATGATGAAATGATGAAAAGAAATAAAAGCAAAGTATGTTAAATCATATGATCAAATTTATGACATTCTTACCAAGCCACTAAAGCAAGAAGACTTCTTCAGGTTGAGAACTTTATTTGGTATGGTAAAACAAATTTAAGAAGGGGAGGAATGTATTGTAAAGTAAACTTGTTTTTATTATGTTAGGTGTGTAAATTATTAGAGGAATAAGTTAGGTTTATGTTTGGTTAGTGGAACAAGTGTATGACTACAAAATAATCGGCTTTGTTTATGTGTGGTGAGAATTGATCATGAGCTAGCATAAATACCTTCTTGATCATTTTTTTTTTATAAATGCAATAAAAAGAAAAATCTAAGTTGTATAACTATAGGTGTTGAGCTTTGAGGGTTGTATGAGTGTTGGGTTTTAATAAAATTGTTTGATTTTTTTAAAATTCTCCAACCGGTTGTTCTTATAAGTGTCCTGCTCTATGGCTAATTGACACAAGAATGTTTAGAGACTTATTATTTTTTCAAATTTATTCCAAGAGACAAGCACAACCCAAGATTATGATTTGATTTATTTGAATTAACCAGCTAATTGACTATATAATTAGAAAGATAAATGTGTATAGTTTCCAAGGAATTTTATGGAATCAAATTCAAAATTCTCCTTAAAGATATTCAAGATTTAGTCACCAAAGATTACAGCTGTCAGAAGCTCTGTACAAGGCTGAAAGTTTTAAATTTACCAGGATTAATGCATCAAGAGTTAATTAACAAACTTTACATCATTGGAAACCTCTGCAAGTCACGAGTTTAATAAATTTTAAGATGTTTGATTTGGATATTTTGTACATTAAGATATGATTAAATGAGTGTTGACTGCTTAGATTTGCTATTGAAACCAATTTTGAAGTCAAATTGTGTTTTGCTTTATTATATTCCACTTCATTATAGTTAAGACATTCAATTCAAGTAAAATTTGAGTTATAAAATAATAGAGATCTTATTCTAAACTTGGTGGGATGCTCCAAGTTATATATATAAAGGTAATAAGTTGTAACTTCAGAAAATAATAAATGATAATTTTTATAGTATTACTTAGAAGAGTGCTCTTATTAGAGTGTCTTTCTACAACTTTGTATATCTTAGGTGGATTCCTTAGAGTAGTGAGTTGATAAGCCCTACATCTTTTGTAGAATATTATCAGGTAGTGAATATTTGTATATCTTTGTAATCCTCTTAAATGGTGGGTTTTGAAGAATTAGAGATCTTTGTATATCTTATAGTACATTACTGAGTGATAAATTTTCTATATCTTATTATAATCTTCTAAAGTGGTGAACTTTTGTCCTTGCCTTGACTACGCTTATTTGTTTTACTTAATAATAAAAGTTTAGCTTATAATTAAATTGATGTCACTAATTGATGATTATTTTTTATCTACAATATAAATGAATTTTTGTATTCCGTAGTGTAGTGGGAGTAAAATTCAAAAAGTTTAAATAAATAAATAAAATTTATGACTACAACAATATATAAAAACTCGAGTAGAGGGGGGGCCAATGTCAGAAAACTCAAGCTCAAGCTCAGCTAACAAAGTCTAAAGACTAAAGGGAAAATGACCAAACCCATGTCTTATTTTGCGAAATTAATTGTTCTCCCTTATTTTAAATCCAACTTTTTTTTATTAAATTTTAAATCCAACTTAGAATAGTAGAACTCACATGCGTTACAACGTAAATAATACGATAAAGTAAAACCTCTCTATAGTGATATAATATATAAGAATACTTTTCATTTAGTTATAAAAGAATTTTGGTCCTAATTAAGTCTAGTTATAGATAATAATATACTCTACATTGAAATCAATTATAATTTTTTGGATCTCATCTTAAGGAATGTACTTTCAAATAGTAGTAATTATTTGTATATTAAAAAAAATTATTGATAGTCTTTTGAAATTATATGCTTATCTCTGTTTTTAATTTTTATATATACATAGAATTTGACAAGCTCCATTAATTAGTTATTAATATAATGCATATTTTACCTCTATATCATTTGTATTAAAGACAAGTAAGTCAAAGTAATAATTTTTATAACTACACCGCTATTAAGTTATAACCTTATGATAATCAAATTAGATGATCCCAATTTATAACTACAGAGAGGTTTTACCATAAATTTTTTAGGGTAATTTGGACATGTTTTTTAATAGCAAACCTAGCATTTAGTTGCAATTTAGACTTCAAAACTAATTTTGAAGTTAAAAAAAAAATTGATATAATTAATGGAATATTTATAACGTCATGGTGTTCTGGTGGATTTTATAAATATGAGAGTGAAACAGTTAATTTGGACAAAAAGAGGGAGTTGTTTTTATGTCCTAAAAGTTTATCAATTTAGGAGCAGAATGAAAAATATATAAAATTATTGAGGGCAAAGGGTAAATAAATTTTACTCTTACGTAAAAATTATAACTAGTTTAGATAAAACTTCACCGGGATACAATAGATGGTTTTATCCTCTTTACATTTGGTGGGCAGGAAATTTTTAGTTTCTTCTGGCTATATTTTTCCTTTTGAACAAAATCAAACAGCTTTGAAAATAAATATATACATTGCAAGACTTCAATTGATATTGAGGGATGACAAAATCTTACACCAGATTGGGATCTCACGGAGCTCCATCCCAAATGAAACAAATTTTGAATAAATTTTGGAGAATGGGTTGGAAAATTGAGAGAAAATAATCTTCAAATTCTTAATGGAGTGAGATTTAGTTTTGTACTCCCCACCCCACCCCTACTATAATCCCTATTATATGAAAATATTTTTTAATTTTTATTTAATAACTTTTATTTTATTAATTACAATATTGGTTGATTAATAAATTTTTATTTTATTTTACTTAATATAAATAAGCTATAACTAAAAGAAAATCATACAATATAATTCTTATTCAATCTTAAAATTTTCTTTTCTCTCTTAAGATGTCACTTTCTTCAAATTTTTTTTAGTTTTAATATTATTTTAAGATATTTTTTCAAGCTTTTAAATTTTTTCTAATAATTTAAATATTTTATGATATGGTGATGATTTTATTTAAGTCTTTAATTTAATTTTGAATTTACTAATATTGAAAGAAAGGATGTACAAATAAAGTATGTTAAATCTCAAGATCAAGCAGCTGATATATTTACTAAGCCATTGAAACAAGAAGATTTTATCAGATTGAGAAATTCATTGGGTGTTATAAAACAATTGGTTGTGAAAATCAAAGAAATTAACGGCGAAAGTGAAGGAGAACAAGTACAAGTACGAAAAAGAAGATTAAATGCATATTCCTACAGGGCATTGTTCAATCAAAATAAGAAGAATAAAGTCAAAGAACAAGTTGGTGATAATTTCACTAAACTCATCGAGCAAGAAGACTTAGAGTCACAGAAACAAGTTTAAGGGGGAGTGTTGAAAACAATAAACTTGTTTACAAAATAATAAGGTGTTGAGTTGTACATGACCCTCCATTATCATGCTTCATCATCATGGGTCTACAATGTTGAGTGGAGGCTAGCTTTACACATTTGACGCCATTAAAGGATTCCTTTAGAGCATGTTAGGTGAGTGGAATATGTTTGGTGTTATGATGAAAGGTTAGTGGAATGTGCTAGGTGATGTGTATTGTTATGATTATGTTTGTGTTGTATTCACTATAAATACCTATGCTATTGTGTTATGAGATACAAGTCTAAGAGTAAAAGAGCATGCGAAGTATAACAAAGCCCTTGAGAGTGATTTGTGAGAGTGTGTGAATTGTTCTTGTAATGTTCTTGAACTTTTCTTAATAAACTTTGTGTTTCATCCTTCAAATTCTCCAACACAGCTGAGCTATCGATGACTCCCAAATTTGAGCCATAGCTACTAAATGGTGAGGAATTGCTATTAGGTGAAAAAATAAGCGTCATCCCATCACCAGATTCATCAGTTGAATTTGATTACTTTGATATCCTAATGGTGAAAATGGTAGTAATTGAAGCTCGACATGCTAACACAGGCTGGTGGTATGATACTCGCACAACCTTGTCTAGCGGCAGATCTAGTGATCCAGGAAATGGCTCTGATGTAAGGCTTGGGCAGCCTTTATGCGGTCACTCACCCTGCAAATTAGGCCGCCATTTTCAGGGCTGAATGTGGGGAAATAGAATAAGGTAGTTTCATTGCCAGGGCTTGAAGAAGCCTGGTTAAGAACCATATCTTCATGTCCTTATATAGGGAGTTTATGGATTATTTTGATCGAATTAAATGTTATGACCCTTTCCAATATTTATTCCATTGATAAAGCGATGGTTCCTAGAAGCCGGACGTGAAGGTCTCCCCTCATCCGGCTCTCCGCAGGGGAATCTCCACTCACTGCTTCCCCTAATATCCTCCCTTTACCACATCATGGGGGTTTACAGGAGATCCCGTAGGCTCGCTCGGAAAGGCCGCTATACCATACCAGATTTGGACAATAGACGTTCAAGATCAAGAAAAGATAAGATTATACGGTTGATTTTCAAGTGTTAATCGACGTAACATTCGAAGGCCAAAAGGAGGATTTTGCCATTTAATTTGGTTTATGCTTCACGGTGATGTTTTAGTCGTTAATGACAAAGGCGAATGTGATCGATCAAATGAAAACATGTGATGACGTATATAAAAATTTGAAGGCGATATGATATTTGTAAACTTAGTCTACATATATATAATTTTCTCGATCAGGTTAAGCATAAAATATACATAAAATCAGAAGACGTCTTTGGTGTTAGATGTGAAAATAAATACCACTTATCTTACATACACGTTATAATTAATTAGTTGGTTGTATGTACACCCCCCGTAGAGAAGATATCGACAATTTTGTTCATACAATAAGCACACTGCATCATTAATTAAGGTACTCATACATTTAAATTATTTAAGTGGCATTTACAGATATATTTTCAAATCAACTAATCAGATAATGAGAGAATTTTTTTTTTTTTGACATCTAGTATAAGGTGATTAGGATGGTATAATTTAACTAAATTGCCTAAAAAATCATGAGTTATTGTGCCATAATAATTTAGGTATTTTGTAACGTGAATCTAACCTTTTAGATTAATTCCAATAATTTTCAATATCACCCACGTGTAAATGACAAAATTTTAATAGCCTGATAAATTTCATGACATATTATGTCAAAAAATATTTAGTCACTTTAATTAAAAATTAATAATCAGAGTTATAAGTTATAACCGATAATGTTTAAAAATTAAACATTGAATCTTGTATAAAAAAAAAAAATTGAAGTTAAAATAACTTTGTGGGTATTTTTGAATTTTTTGGATATACAAATTAATTTGTGTTAAAGTTTGCGCATAGACCCTCAAAATTTGCCCAAAAAGGATTTATGAAACCTTGGTTACCTGTGTGTCTCCAAAAGAGATTTGTGTGACCATTTTTAAACAAGATAATCTTTGTGACCATTTTACAAAACTATGGGAGTCTTGTTTTATATACCCATGACAGAAGTTTTGACGAAATTGCACTAGCCTATCCGATGTTTCCCATGTGATCATAGAAAAAGAAATGTAATATATGATGCAACATTTGTGATTTGGTTGACATAATGGGACTACCGTATGCGGTATTTTCTCTATTTGAGCATAAAAAAAAATTGTAATATATGCCGAATGACATAAAACTTGTGATTTGGTCAATATATATTTTACTTTTCGGCTACGTTTGGCACGCATGATTAGATTTGATTAACTATTAAAATTAAATTAGATTAGGTTTGATTATATATAGTATTGTCCTATGTTTAGTACGTTATCACATTATATTATGTTAATTTAAATATAAGTGAATTTAAATAGTATTTAACAAGAGAAATTGAATCTATTTAAATTAAATGTCTCCATTTATGACGTATAATATTGCCTATTAAATAAAATATTATTCAGACAATTAAATATGAAATTAATTATTTATCAAATGTTAATATTTACATAATAATCAAATGATAAATGGGATGTTTCTTAATAATAATTCTATTAATACATATAATATACTATTAATTAATTATTTTAACATTAAATATTAATACAAATAAATAAGTGAAAGAAGATGTCATAGGTAAAATAAAAATAAATAAATAAATTTTTATGGAATCTTGAATAAAAATAATTAATTAAGAATAATACTTAAATAAATAAATAAGACGAAGTGATAAAGGAACAAACTTTGCTTAGTCTAATACTCCTTAAACCCATGTGAAAATTAGGATAACTAATTCTATGATTGTAGAACTAAATTTGAATTCAGTCCACTTAATCTTATTTAAGTGAGCTTGCCTAACATGGGATAAATATTTTGTACAAAAAATTAGTCTAATAATACATTTCAAGTGGTAGTCAAAATACATCTCTTTTTTTTTAATTCTATTTATTTTCTTCATAAGATGTAGGGATGATTGCTCATTTGATCTTTATCGTTTGAGCTAATTAATCCATTAGTCTAAAGAAGCTATAGTCTTAACCAATAAAAAAGAAAAATACAGGGCCGGTTGTACCATCGACACTTATTTGTTCACCTAATAATTGTATTCACCCTGGACATATTTATTTTAACCAAGCATCGTAAAAGTTAATTAAATTAGAATTAATTTATTTGACAATCTAATAAGAATGGAATGTTTGAAGCTCTTCTGATCATTTGAAAATTTTGAGAATGTGTGTCTTTTTGACCATATATATATAGTCTGAATTCATTCTAATTTATTTTATATTTCACTAACTATCAATCACTTTTTTATAATTGCTAAGATAAGAGATCAGATCAAGAGAGAATGGCAGTTAAACAGCAGCCAAGGTTTCCAAAACAGAGAGAAGAATATTGTAGACGAACATACGTATATTTTTGAAAAATAAAGAGTAACACCTTCTGACATTTATGTCCCTGGAAAAGATCATTATTATGACTTCCTTATTAAAAAGAGCTTAAAATTAATGGCTTAACAGACTGCAGCGACCTTCATTTCCTGAGAGGTTATGGCTGTGATATGAGTGACCATTCAAGGAGCTGGTGACTTTCTGAAAAAGCCCCAGTAGCAGCTGTGAATCCGACATAGACAGAACTTGGAACTATATCCGATATGTTGATAGGTTGTTTGATAACGTTCTTTGGCGGGTGGTCATCGTCGTGCACATTGACATAAAGCAAATTCTGCCATCCATTACATTCAATTCGGACCGTAATATTTCTTCCACTTTTGAGGTCAACGCCAGTGCTGTTAAGACTCTCGAGTGCAACTGGTTGCCTTACGCTTTTTATGTCGATAGCAACATGGTTTCCATCCAGATCAAAGTCGTTCTTATAAGTGTCCAGCTCCACTGCCAATTGGCGCATATCTTTACCTACGATTTGCAAAATTCAAAATAAATTTCGGTAGCTTGCCAGCTACTTTACCTAAAAAGCTAAGCTAAGCTGTTAGATAATGGCCTAATATTAGTAATACAATTAAATATTATATGAGAGGCCAGAGGCTAACCCGTTCTCAAAA
This sequence comes from Murraya koenigii, assembly GCA_025617385.1. NCBI lineage: Eukaryota > Viridiplantae > Streptophyta > Magnoliopsida > Sapindales > Rutaceae > Murraya > Murraya koenigii. Next base: position 2,051,783 of record CM046817.1, on the reverse strand, counting down.
GATTGCTCATGATGAGTTAATTAATGATATATATATATATATAGCCAATGATTTATTTTTAGTTTATGTGAGATATTTTATAATCTTTAACCTACCCTTTCAAGTGGATCCAGACATGAGGTCACAAAAATAAGAAAAACATTAATTAATTGAAAACTACAAGACATTTGGTTCCTACGTTATATTAAAATTGATTACCTTGACTGAAAAGATTAATTTATGAAAATGTGCAGAGCTAGGTATGGGCTTAATTGCAAGAAACCTGGGCTCCGTAGCCCAAAAAGGAGAAAAAAAATTGTATGTGTATATATATTAATACTTATAAACTAGCCACTAAAACTTTAAAGACGAGATTTTATCCCACTACATTAGTTTCGATCTTTAATCCCTTAAAAGTTTAGCTCAGTGACTTTCGGTCCCTTCAAATTTTTAAACCTCGTTCCACCCGCACTATGTGAATTACACTCACAATATTATCAATATAATGAATCAAGCAACATAAATATTTACCTTCAGTAAATTTATCCATGATTCCGAGATATGAGCCGTAGCTGAGAGCTGATGAGGTGTCGTTACTAGGTGCAAAAATAAAGGCCATCCCATCTCCAGAATCAGTCGAATTTGGATACTTTGATATCCTAAAGGTGAAGCTGGAGACAATGGTAATGTTTGGCCATGCTAATACAGGCTGGTGGTATAATACTCGCCCTACCTTCTCTACCGGTTGATTTGGTGAGCCAGGTAATGGCTCTGATGTAAGGCTTAAGTGCCCATCGTATGCAGTCACTGCGCCCATACAAAGTAGGCTGCCATTGTTACAACTTGCAGGGCTGAATGAGGGGAAATAGAAGGAGGTAGTTTGAGAAGAAGCTTGGTTTAGAAGAAAGGCAGAAAGCACTAGAAGCAAAACGATCGTCATGATCGAGGATGAGCTCTGACTACTACTTGAAACGAAATCCATCTTCATGTCCTTATTTTATAGAAGGGAGGGTTTATTTTAATTGAATTAAACGTCATGATCCCAGCTAATATTTGCCTCATTTTCCATTTCCAAATATTATTCAAGCGATGATTCATAGGAGGTTTGGATAATTAAAAATACATATCTCATTTGTACATTGTTTTGTGAAATGCATTGCATTGGGTAGCTGTTTCCTAGAAATAACACATTCTTGTTCCAATTGTTGCCCCAATTCTTGTTTGGATCTTACGTAAAATACAGACAGAAGAAGGCTCGTTCAAATGAATAGTAAATGTTGTTGTTTGACTTTAGAAATACAGAAAGCAATTAACCACTTTGGTCATTTTTTTCTTTTTACTACAAGACAGTGTTAAGGATATTATTTTACTTCTGGGAATATTCATTGGACTAGCATCACATTCTTGCGATTCTTATCAGAACGATATTTCTGTAAAGGCAGAGATAGTTTCCCCTTGATTTGTGTAATTACACCACCACTTAGTCATTATTTTTCTAAAAATTCAAATAAAGAAATAGTTTTCATGATAAATCAAAATATTTTAATCATAGGTCCCTTGATCATCTTTGACAATTGACCAATAAAGTTACCTTAACATAATTTTAATTTGACTATTTTACCTTGATAACATGGAAAGATCAAATTTTCCATTAAAAAAAAGTGCTATTATAACATAGTAGGTTAGATGTTTATTTTATGACCTATAATGCAACATTTATAATTGAACGTCAATAATTTCCAACAATGTATTCATGAGTATTGTTATATAGTTAAATATTAATAATTATACAAATAAAGAAGAATCAATAAGTTATTTAGAAATGTTGAGTTTTGTATAAAATCATTAAGATTTTGTGAAACTTTAAATAAGTTATTTAGAAATGTTGAGTTTTGTATAAAATCATTATGATTTTGTGAAACTTTAAATAATTTTTTGGGAAATTTGATCCTTTTAAGTAACCAAGGTAAAGCCAAATTAATATTCCATAATCACAACCTACTATAAAAGTACTTTACAAGCGAGTCCTTGTTGTTTGCATTAACTTCAAATAAAATCCATAATTTGCCCAATCAATCAATTAGATTTGTTAAGCGTATTTGACGTTTAAGTTTGCCCCAACAAAAGATTATTTAAGTATATATTTCCCATCCTATGATAAAGGATGAACTTGCCCGCAAAATTATCTTATCTCGAATAAAATCTTTATTACTCCATATAAAATTAAATAATATTAGGTTGTTGACCTTCTTTTTAAAAAAAAAAAAATTCAGTATGATTATTGACTTTATGTCGTCTATAACTGTTACTGTGTGGCCATATTTGCACTGCGCGTTTGATGGGTTCAGAATTATATAGACTTATTTTGAATTTTGGGAAAATATAACAAGAACATTGATGTATGATGTTCATAGAACTAAAATTCTTAAGTTTTTTAGATTTTTTTTATTTTCTATTTTAACTAGTGTATTATTAGGTTTTAGGTCTTTTATTTTTAGTATAATTACGATTTAATTTTCTTATTTAGTTAACTTAAGAAAAAAGATTTACCTTATAAAAAATAGGAAGTCTTGTCATTACTTTTCTTAAGCTATTTTGATTAATAAAATTACCCCCTTTATTTTTCTAGTTATGGACTCTTTATGCTTCACCTCATGTTAATTTGAATTAGAATGATATATAATCTCATTTTGATTTGAGTGTCATCTATTCGTTTGTCTTAGAGTACTGTTCCTAGAATGATGTCTAATTGCACACGGCAACAAAGAATTGACCGTGTATAATTCTGCTTCCTCTGCCCGATTGCGTCAGAAATTAATGTAATTTACCCTATAAATAAGTGGTTGACAAAAAGTATTGGTGAAAAAATACTAGCCATTGAGAAATTTACAGGAAAAATAAAATTTCAACGTCATTTGCAATTCATGCCTCTTAAAAGAATGATTTATCATTATTATTGTGATTTCATTATTAAAAGAACTTGAAACAGCTCAACAAATCTTAACAAAACCACATTCATATGCTGAAAGGCAATGGCTGTGATGTAAACGACCATTCAAGTAGCTGATGGCTTTCGGCTAAAAGCCCAGTAGCAGCAGTGAATCCGACATAGACAGAGCTTGGAACTATATCCGACATGTTAATAGGTTGTTTGATAACATTCTTTGGTGGGTGATCTGTGTCACCCACATTAACATAAATCAAATTCTGCCACCCATTATATTGAATTAGGACCGTGATATTTTTTCCACTTTTGAGGTCAACGCCAGTGCTGTTAAGACTTTCCAGGGCAACTGGTTGGCTTACGCTTGTTGTGTCGATAGCAACATGGTTTCCATCCACATCAAAGTCGTTCTTAAATGTGTCCAGCTCCACGGCTAATTGGTGCATATCTTTACCTGCGATTGCCAACAGGTAATTCATTACACAAGCTATTAGCTATATTTAAAGGGTCTGATGTTAGTAATAAAGACAAGTCTTTTACGGTCTCTTTCACGTGAAAATATAGAAACTAAATCCTACTCATTCACTGTCATTAAAAGACACGTGGTCGGAGAAGTCAGATCAGGGGATCTTAATCCGAATTCCAAAGACGATATTGATTAATCATGAACTACAAGTCACTTGGGTTCTGATACTATGTTAGTTTAACCACTGGACTCAAAAGCTTAAGCTATGTAATATGCATAATTACAGTAAACACAATTAAAATAAAATTATGAATGAGGCAATTAATACAAACAAACTATTAAATTACCTTGAGAATATTTATCCATGATTCCGAGAAATGAGCCAGAACTGAAAGTTGTTGAGGGCAGGCTATCAGGTGCAAAAATAAACGCCAGCCCATCTCCAGAACCAGCTGAATTTGGATACTGTGATATCCTAAAGGTGAAGCTGGTATCAATGGAGATATTTGGCCACGCTGACACAGGCTGTTGGTATAACAGCCGCCCAACCTCGTATATCGGAACATTTGTTGAGCCAGGCAATGGCTCTGAAGTAAGGCTTAGGTAGCCATTATATGCAGTCACTGCGCCCATGCAAATTAGGGTGCCATTGCTGCAACTTTCAGGGCCGAAGGAAGGGAAACTGAAGGAGATAGTTTCAGTATTGCTAGGGCTTGAAGAAGCTTGGTTTAGAAGAAAGGCTGAAACCAAAAGTAGCAAAAAAATTTTCATCATGATTGCAGATTAGTGCTTCCTGCTCCTTGAAACAAAATCATTTTCACGTCTTTTTATAGGGAGCTTTAGGATTTATTTTTATTGAAATAAACGTCATGATCATAGCTAATATTTGTTTCATTTGCAAAGTCAAATATTATTCAGGCGATGATTCATAGGAGATTTGGATAATTAAAAATCCACATCCCATTTGTATATTATTTTGCAGTATACAATAATTAGCTAGCAAGCTGTTAATTTCCTAGAAACAACTCATTGTTGCCCCAATCCCAATTCTTGCTTGGCTCTTTTCTGAAATATTTTTCTAAAAAATATCTAAGACCAAGGAATGATAAAAAAAAATTATAATTAACTTCCTTGTTAATATGTTATATTCGAAGCAAGAATAAATGGACAAGCGGAGTAATATTTTTCTTTTGACCCATATTAATCTAATCAAGTTAGGTGTGCTTTTAAAACATTAATTACCTCCATATTTTTATTTCACTACCATATGTGTTAGGTACCATACATGAAGGTATATATGACTCGTTAAAATATATTATTGATAACTTTTTTTTTGGGAAAAAAAATGATTTAAAACTTAATTGAAAAAAAAAAAGAAATATTATTGACAACTTTTTTTGTATTAAAAAACTAAAGCGTAATTAAGAAAAGAAAATTAAATGAGAGATTACTGATAACTTTTTTTTTTTTTGTAAATTTGGAATTATGAAGGAGTGATTGTTAAATTATAAGTTACTTATTTTCTTTGAGCCAGTAAATTTGTTACGGGCTTATCTTAATGAAACTCTGGCTCTCATTCAAACTCAAAGACCAAAAAATACAAAATTATTGGGGGCATAGTACTCGCTGGTCCTGGTCCTCAAGTTACGTTACATTTATATTATCAAGGACATGCATGGTGAATCTTTCACTGGCAATGAGTGTTAGTTGGTGTAATTGTCTCTCTTTACCTGACTCTACGGGTGTTTGCTTTACTCATATATTTCAAGAAGGTAATGTTACTGATATGATATCTAACATGGATTTTAAAATGGATGATTTTATTTGGTAGGATACTACTCTTATTGAGATTTTATATTTTCTTCACAGAGATACTCATGTCCTTCAGTTCTATCGAATATTTCAGATTTTATATCTGTTGTTGCTGCACATTGATCTTTTCTTTATTCTTTTTCCTGGATTGTTTCGGGTCAGATTATTTATATCCATGAATTGTAAATTCTTTCAATTTTTTTTTTCCAAGAGTATGTCCTTGCTTCGGCACTGGTTAATTTAAACAGAAATGAAAAGAAAATTACGTTGTGGTATTAGCCTATTAGCATGCTATGATCAATAGATACATGGCTTCTCATAAATCTTTTTCCTTCAAGCGATGATAAATGAATCAAATCATGATTTAAAAATTTTGTCTTTTAGTTAATTTTTTGTTTTTTTTTTCAAAAATCAAAATTGTAAAATTGTTAAAATTTTAAAAATTCACAAAAAGACAAATATTTTTATCTTCCGGCAGCTGAACCCTACCTCCGGCTAAGTCGTTTCCAGGGTGAGCAGACCGTTAAACAGAAAAGATAACTCTTCTCGAGGCCCCCGCTGACGTCTCCGGACTCCCTAACGTTGCCATCAGCCGTCATGTCCCGGTTCAGGAATTTTAACCCAATTCCCTTTTGAAGCTCGCTCCGAGGCCCTGTCGGATGGGCTTCACCGATCTCATTACAACTCCTTGACAAATTCTGGTTTTATTTTTTTATTTTTTTTCTTTAACAAAGTTGCTTGCTTACCGTGGTTCACCTAAAAAAATTGGAATAAAATGTTACGATCCTAATATTTATTTCAATTGCAAATTCATGTATATAATATTAAAGCGATGATTCATAGGGGCTTCGAATAATTAAAAATGTATATCCCACTAGTTGTTTGGCATATGCATGGAAGTTAGCTGTGTCCAAGAAATAGAAATTCTTGTCTTAATTATTGCTCGGCTCTTACAAGAAATACAGACATAAGTGTTATTCAACAAGGATCCAAACAACATATGCAGTTAATATTATTAGACGGCCAAAGGATAATATGCTATTTAACTTTGTATATGCTTCATCAGTGAAGTTTTATGACTTGATTAAACTGACAGCTGGAACTTATATTAATTGTTTGAGTAATATTGATACATCTACAATCATTTTTCATAAATTATCTAATATTTTGTATAAATTCATGTGACACAACATAATTAGTTTAATGAAAACACCAAATGATCTACATTATTTATTGTTATTATCTTGTAATTTCATTCAGCCAATTATGTTATACCAAATCAGTTTATGCAAGAATTTGTTGCAGTAATATTACTCTAGTTCCACTATGTGACTTGATTCATTGTGTATTCGTTTTGACAGCAGCAACAACCAAATAAAATTGCTTTTGAATGACGCATATAATTTGTTAAATTATCACTTAATGAACTATTATTTATTTTATATTAATGAGATACTAAAGGACATTTAATTAGTTAATTTAATTTGATTACTTGTTTATAATTGGTAGTTTACTTGCATGTATATGCTCGTATATTCTTAGACATCCAAATTAGAGCATGATTGTAATATACATGTGTGTGATATATGCACATCAGTAGGAAGGGGATATCTTTATTATTATTATAGACCACCAATGAGGTGTGAGGTTAGGTTTGGACTCATACCTGTAATATAGATAAGTAAATGATAAAATATATGTGGAGAGGGACATAAATGAAAACATCCTACTTAAATAAACATATACTACATAAAAGTGACTAGTATATTTGGTTGTAGTATTTATTACGATACTCGCAGCCAATGATTAATCCAATGCTCTTATTTGAATGTTAACCAGTTACACTAAATTAGGGTTAGGGTCTAGTCTGCAGGTACCCTCAGGTACAAACAAGAAGTAACCATCATTAATCGGGTGCTTGTTTGAACTAAAATCCTCATCATATTAGAATTATAGCTCACAATATGGTAGAAGTCAATGTTCCCCTCAATACTGAACTCTTTATCGGACTGAAAAGGAAAATCCATAGAGTGTGACTTAAATTTCACAACCATGTTGCAAATATCATCAATCGTAAATCGAAAAAAGTAGAACCTGTGGAGACCCTTCATTCGTGGATTTCTGAGCAATAGGAGTCTTCGAAGTTGAATTTGAAGTCTAACCTGAAGCTAAAGGCTGAACCCCAGCTCCTTGCGAGGCATCGCTCTGTTTTGACGCTCCCTATTTGGCCTTTGGGGATGAAGCCCCGAAGGAGTCGCATAACATGCCTCAACGGCATGACCGAGTAAGAGTTTCTAAAAATAACAATGCTAAAATCTGGACTCGCCCACACCAATCTGAATCCACTGCAAAGAAGGTTGAGCTATATCATGCTCCACTAACACCCTAGCAACTGCAGGGCGAGATAGAGATGCAGTGGCCTAGTCGACATGTAGCGACTTACTAATAGCCGAGGCAATGAAAAATAATGCTTCCTTATAATACATGAAATGAGTAGGCAAGTAAGAAAAAGAAAATCATATCGGGACTAATGGAGACTCCTCAGAACACAAAGTCATTGGTCCATTTAAATATTCTCATAGTGCTATCAATAACGTACCATGATTGTTCTACTCATAAGTAGGAGCAATGTCCTTAAAATCGCTTAATTAAAATATGTCGATTACAAAAAATTTCCATACAAGGTCGGTTATAAGAGATTTACCGTGCAACAACACCTTGAATAGGGCGGCCATCACATAAACTTCCACAACTGGAAATTCTAGGAAAGGTTCACCCTCAAATGAAGAGACGTCCTTGATTGGAAATGTTGAGATAATAGACCCATTAATAATATCCATAGATATTTTTGGTGGACGATCGTACTGATTCTGTGATGCAAGATGTTGTGTATTGCGAGCAGGGTACTTTCTGGATAGCATAACTTTGGCTACAGATGTCTATTTTTGACGTATAATATACCGTTTTGAAGCGTACGATGAGACGAACAAAACCCAAAAAGGCTAAAGCCGTTCTAGTTTGTACTTGACCTGAAAATTCCTTTTCTTTCCTAATTATTTTTAGATTCTAAGATTTTTTTCCTATTTTTTCTAATTTTTCTATAATTTTTATCCTTTTGTCTACAACTTAGATTTGGTTCCCATTTTCTTTGTCTTTTTTATTTTGGATAGAAAAATTTTATTATAATATTATATTTAAGATTTTCCTATTTTGGTAAATTTGTGATATTTAGGTTTGTTATAAAAGGGGCTCAAAACTTTTGTTTCATCAGTTGGCATCAGAGCAAGTTCTCTTGTCATTATAGTACGATCACATGAACAAAGGAGTAATCATTCTGATGACGCTGATCAAGGAATGCAAACAACGTCTATGGAGACTATCAGACATATATGGTCGCAGAAGCAGTCTTACAAAACAAGGACAATGTGAAAACCCCGAGGTTAGCAACGATAGAGCAAACAATCGAGGGTCTCACGCTTTCCATAAATAATATAGAGAGAAGATAGCGGGAAAGAGACAACCGCGATGAAGTTATTGAACCGCAAGAACAACCTCAGAATAATTACCGTGCAAGAGTAGTGCGTTAGGGTATTAATCATGAAGTAGCTCCTCAGAATTTAGAACCTGCAAGGCAAATGCAGCCGCACATGTAGGAAGAGTTATAAAGCAATTCGGAGGAAGAAGACGCTGAGGATTGTGAAAGGAGGCGCGGAAAAAATTTAGATTATAGGATTAATATTGATATCTTAGATTTCCATGGTGGGATGCATGTTGAAGAATAGATTTGATAACAGATGTAAAACATTTCTTCCAATATATGGATATTCCCCAGGATAAGCGGGTTAAACTTATGGCATTGAAGGGTACAGCATTTGCATAGTGGCAAAACTTACAGAATCGATCATGGCCTAGAATGCAGAGGTTGATGAAAGAGTATTTCCTGCCTGCAGATTACCAGCAGCAGTTGTATGTGAAGTATCAGAATTATAGGCAAGAAAATCACAATGTGGATGAATATACAAAAGAATTTTACTGTTTGCACACAAGAAATAACATGGATGAGCTAAAGTTTCAGACAGTTTCGAAATATCTTGGTGAATTAAAACAAGAATTGCAAGATAAGATTACAAGATGCGATTTGGGATATGGGTACAGCGGTTGCTAGAGCAAAGAAGTTAGAAGAACAAAAGCAGCGTGTTGTTTCTAAGATCCAGTAGCGGTAATTCATTGGGATGCAAAGTAAACCAAGTAGTGTTGGGTTTGAAAATAAGCTGAAAGCATGGGCTAGTAATAGTCAGACACAATAACCAGTATAGCAGCAACAAAGCCAGCAACCATCAAGGCAGCAGCCAGTAAGGCAACAGTTCTAACCATAGGTGCAAAACAACTCGTATGCAAAGCCAACGTTGAATAAGTATTTAAAGTGTGGTAAATCAGGACATTGATCGAATGAATATCGCAAAAAAAATAATTTGATTTGGTAGATGTTGAAGTTGGCGAGGTAAATGCAAACGATGATGTGGATGATGAAGAAGCCTTGAAGTTAGAGGCAAATGAAGGAGAGTTGTTGAATTACATTATGCAGAAAATTTTATTAGTGCCAAAGTTTGAAGAAGATAATCAGTGTAATAAAATTTTCAGAACACGTGGTACTATTAATGACAAGGTGTACAACATGATAATTGATAAGACAGTAGTGAGAATGTAGTGTCCAAGGTGCTGGTTGATGTAATGGGACTTTTGACAAGAAAAATATCCAGTACCTTACAGAATTGGGTAAATAAAGAATGGTACAGAAATGCAAGTGACGGAAGTGTGTCGAGTTCCTCTCTCTATTGAGAAGGTATATAAGAGTAATGTGGTGTGTGATATAATGGATATGGATACATGCCATGTATTATTTAATAAACCCTGGTAGTATGATGTCAATGCAATCCATAAGAGAAGAGATAATATGTATGAATTTTGGTGAAATAGTAAAAAGGTTCGTTTGATACCTTTGACAAACAAGAAGAAAAATTCTAAGGTCGAATGGAAGAATTTTCTGTCTATTATCAAAATCTATCTAGAAGAAGATTGTGATGGGTGTAAGAAGCTTCAGAAAGAGGATGAACTCAAGGAGAAGGGTATTCTTGAGGAAGTACAGCCTTTGTTATCTTAGTTTGCTGACATTACACCATTGGACATGCTAGATGGGCTGCCACCTTTGCAAGATATTCAACATCATATAGACTTAATCCTTAGTGTAAGTTTACCTAATTTACCCCATTATTGCATGAGTCCACATGAGCATACAATTTTGCAAGAACATGTTAACAAGTTGTTACGTAAGGGATTCATTCGTGAAAGCATGAGTCCATGTGCTGTACCAAGATTATTTGTGCCTAAAAATAATGGAAGTCGGTGAATGTTTGTGGATAGCAGATGAATCAACCAGATTACTGTAAAGTATCGATTTCTCATTCCTAACTTGCGAGATTTGTTAGACCAGTTAGATGGTGCTCAGGTTTTTTCAAAGATAGATTTGCACAGTGGGTATCATTTGATTCGGATTAGGCTAGAAAATAAATGAAAGACAACGTTTAAGACAAAGGAAGGGCTGTACGATTGGTTCGTGATGCCATTCAAATTATCCAACGCACCAAGTACCTTAATGCATTTAATGAACCAGGTTCTTAAACCATTTTCTTGTAAATTTGTTGTCGTATATTTTGATGATATTTTGGTGTATTCTGTTGATGTGGTGACGTATTTGGAGCATTTGAGAATTGTTCTGGAAGTATTAAGAATAAACAAGGTTTACATTAATCTGAAGAAAAGTAGCTTCCTACAGAATAATATGGAGTTTTTGGGTTTTATTGTTAGTGCGGATAGGATTCAGGCTATTGAGTCAAAGATAAAAGCCATTAAAAATTGGCCTACATCAAAGACAATGAGTAAAATTAGGAGTTTTCATGGCCTGGCAACGTTTTATAGGAGGTTCATTCGTAGCTTTAGTACGATAACTGCACCTACTACAAAGTGCTTGAAGAAAGGGAAATTCAAATGGGGAGAAGAAGAGGAAAGGGAAATTTAGGTTCTTTACTAAAGGAGAAGTTGTCCACTGCTCCTATATTGGTCTTGTCGAATTTTAACAAATTATTTGAAGTTGAGTGCGATACTTTTGGAAAATGAATTAGGGTTATTCTTTCCCAAGAAGGGTGACTAATTGAGTATATGAGTGAGAAGTTTATGAGGCATGGCAGAAATGGTCTACTTATGACTAAGAATTTTATGCTATCCTCAGAGCGTTAAAGACTTGGGAGCATTACTTGATTCTAAAAGAATTTGTGCTCTATAGTGATCATCAAGTACTAAAGTACTTTAATAGCCAGCAGAACTTGAGTAAGATGCATGCGAAATAGGTGAGTTATATGCAGAAGTTCACTTTTATCTTGAAGCATAAATATGGGCAGCAAAATAAAGTAGCAGATGCGTTAAGTAGGCGAGTAACTTTACTAGTAACTCTAGTCAATGAAGTTACTGGTTTTGAGTGCTTGAAGGAGTTGTAGGCAGAAGATGATGACTTTGCGCGTGTTTGGGATCGTTGCATTAACCATCAAAATGTAAAGGATTTCCTAGTATAAGATGAATACTTATTCAAGTCCAACCAGTTATGTGTGCCTCGGAATTCCTTTCGGGAACAGATAACCCGCGAGTTGTATGGAGGAGGATTAGGCGGACACATGGGTCGAGACAAGACTAACTTGTAAAGGAACGTTATTATTGGCCTCAACTAAATTGAGACATGCGCAAGATTGTGCAGAGCTGTCGGATTTTCCAAGAAAGCAAGGGACATGCGCAGAATACTGGCTTGTACATACCTTTATCTGTACCTGAAAATATTTGGTTAGAATTGTCCATGGATTTTGTGTTAGGTTGCCGCGCACAAGGACGAGTCGAGATTCGATATTAGTTGTTTTAGACAAGTTTTCCAAGATGACACATTTCATTGCATATAAGAAGACTGAAGATAATGCTTCAGTGGCACATTTATTCTTTCAGAAAATAGTACTTTTGCATGGGATTCCAAAGACTATAACTTCTGACAGGGATGTCAAATTTATCAGCAAGTTTTAGAGTCATCTCTGGGATAAATTTGGCACTCAATTACAGTTGAGATGGGCAAACAAAGGTAATCAATCGCACTTTGGGTAATATGTTACGATGTGTGTGTGGTAACAAGCAACAGAACTGGGAAGCTGCATTGCCTCAAGTTGATTTCACTTACAATAGTATGGTGAATCGATCAACTGGCAAGGTACTTTTTGAGATTTTCTATACTAGTTATCCAAGACAAGTTTGTAACTTAGCTGTCATACCACCAACAGCTGCGGTTGGGGAACGCATGTCAGTAGATAATACGGCAGAAAAGGCTTTAAAGATTCAAGCAGAAGTTCAAGCTCACTTAGAAGTTGTCAATACAAAGTACAAAGCTGAAGTGAACAAGCATCGGCGCAAGAAAGTGTTTGCTAAGAGTGATTTAGTGATGGCATATCTACGGCGAAGTTGATTTCCAGGCATTCGAGCCAAATTGGAAAAGCGCAAGTATTGATCATTTCGTATGGTTTGAAAAATTAATGATAATACTTATATACTTCAATTACTTGATAATTGGAATATCTCTCACACTTTCAATGTGGCTAATTTGTTTGAATATTATCCCGATGATCAGGACTTGTACGAGCTCAACTCGAGAATAAGTTCTTTTCTAAGTGAGGGGGACTGATGCAGGATGTTATGTATTGCGAGTATGGTACATTCTAGATGGCATAACTTTGACTATAGGTGTCCGTTTTTAGTGTATAATATACCGTTTTGAAGCTTGCGACAAGATGAACAAAACTCAAAACCGCCAAAGCCGTTCTAATCTATGGTCGGCCTAGAAATTTCTTTTTTTCCTAGTCATTTTTAGATTTTAAGATTTTTTCCTATTTTTTCTGATTCTTCTAGGATTTTTATCTTTTTATCTACATCTCAGAATTGGTTTCTGTTTTCTTTTTCTTTCTTAGTTCGAATAGGAGAATTTTATTATAAGATTATATTTCGAATTTACATATTTTGGTAAATTCACGATATTTAAGTTTATTATAAAAGGGCCTTAAAACTTTTGTTTTGTCATTCTGGCTAGCCGTGAAACTCAACATTGCGCGTAAGAGGCAGCTTTGGGCGTGTGAGTTGTCTATGTTTTGCGTGCACTTGGATGATTACACGTGAGGGCATTTTGGGCAGCTGAAAATTTGTGCTTTAAGCACATAGTAGACTCTTGAGCAGCTGAAAATTGATAACAGTTGTTAAGCATTTCAGTCTTGTTCCAGCAGCAGTGGCAGCGGCGGCAAAGGCTCGCAGCAGTCGTTGACAGTTGCATGAGTGTTTGCATGCATTAGAGACATGCGAATGTGATCTGAGGCTTGGCTTCTGGGTTAATCATGGACAGGAAGTTGGATAGCATAATCGACGACGGTGATGGCAGGAGTGAGTTGCGGAGGCTCCAACGGTAGTGACGGCGTACAACAGTTGGTGGTTGCTTAGTATTCATGCTTGGTTTGATGAACGATGTGGCAAACCCTAGGGGGTGACTGCAAGAGTGAAGTGTTCGTCTGCTAGCTGGATACGATCAGCCACTGTCGGCCAACGGTTCTGACAGCAGCATCCGCGGCAGTTGCTGCCTCTGGTTATCCCCTATGCATGCATCATCAACATTGCCCTCACGGTCACGACCATCTTCTTGTTCTTGTTGGAACTATAAGTCAATATTACTTCCTTGAAATTTCTAAACATGAATAGTAATTGTTGGCACTATTTTCATCACTGTTCACGTCGGTATTATTTTTTGGTATTATTCATCCAATATTGTTCACGGCAATTTGGAAAGGAAAACTGCCAAGTTCAATATTATTCATCCAATATTTTTCATAGCATGTCCTTAAAATCAAATTTTGCACCTCAAGATTCAATATCTCGGTGCAAGAAAACCAACATATAATGACTACTATTGTAATGTTGCACTTCAATTTGATAGTTTAGAACAACAAATCGAACAATGAAGAATGAAAAATAGATAGCAAGTGATATGACCGACTCTTTAAGTAGATACAAGCCTTAGTCCATTTTTCTTTTTTTTTAATCCGAATTGTAATTATATAAGGATTTGATTAAATCCTAATTCGATTAGGAATTGAAGTCTCAATATAATTCAAATTAAAATAAATAAAAATAAAATAAAGGACTAGTTATCACATTAAATTTGGTTTCTATAAATAACACAATTTGTGCTCTCTTTTGTAAGCAATGTGGGGATATTGGTATTTTGAAATTACAATTCAAATCTCTGACAGTTCCTTCACTGCTTGAACCAATTCTTGAGTCAAAGCCAGTTAACGACTTGAAGTGCATGCTTGTTTTCGGTTTTCAACTTGTTGAGGGAGTGACTGATTTGTTTCTTCCCAGAAGCTTCCGTTCCTTTAACATCTTGGACACGGTTTTCTTTTGCTTCCTCTAAACATTGGTTTCGGTTTTGACTTAAAAGGTGGGTAATTGATTTGCTTCCTCATGAGAGGATTCATGGTCATTTTTGCCATCATTCTTGGCCATTTCTTCTTGTTCACTCACGGCAATGGGAGAAGGTTGCTGAAATTTCGAGAGGATAGAGATAGTGGATGATGGTGGCGGCTCTGCATGGGAGTGGTTTGGAGAGATATTTGCCGCAGGTTGGGCCACCTTTTTGGCTGTTGCGATTTGGTCCGCAGTGGTGGCAGCTGCACTTGAGGTGGTGGATTATTGGTGAATTTGGGGGTCGTCTAAAAGATTTCTTAGGAGGGTTCAAAATCATGTTAACTCGTTCTTCGGCGGAGAGGGTGGATACCGGTGATGGCTAGTTGTCATCACCGTGGCCGGAGAGGCCATATAGCTAGGCCGTTTAAGTCTGACGGTGGGAGTTGGGCATAAGAAAAGAGTTGTGAGAATTTTTTATCACTATTTTCATTACTGCTTGCTTTGCAATGAACTGTTACTTGAAGATTCTCGAGATATCTATGATCACTTGATAATCAATGAAGAAGGGGTTATCTAGTTATAATTAATTGAATAAATGTTATATATCTAAAACGTTTTTCTAAAATATTCATCCCACGTGACGTAATATGAAATATGTATAACATTAATCTGCCAGTACATAAATTTTCTCAAATTATAACATTAGAAAACTACCACATGATGCTAATGTTGAAAACAATCAACTTGTTTACAAATTAATAAGGTGTTGAGTTGTACATGGCCCTCCATCATTATGCTCCATCATCATGCTTCATCATCATGAGTCTACAATATTGAGTGGAGGTTAGCTTTACACATTTGATGTCATTAAAGGATTCCTTAAGAGCATGTTAGGTGAGTGGAATATGTTTGGTGTTATAATGAAAGGTTGGTGGAATGTGCTAGGTGATGGGTATTATTATGATTATGTTTGTGTTTTATTTACTATAAATACATATGCTATTGTATTGTGAAATATAAGTCTAGGAGTAAGAAAATATAAGAAGTATAACAAAGCCCCTGAGAGTGATTTGTGAGAGTGTGTGAATTGTTCTTGTAATATTCTTGAACTTTCTCTAATAAACTTTGTGTTTCATCCTTCAAATTCTCCAACAAAGTGGTATTAGAGATAAGTTTGGAGGATAAAATAATCATGTAGCATATCAAATCGAAGCTCTCGACGAGACGAACGCAACGCCGTAAGAATCAGCCTAATCGGAGTTCGGACGAGCCTGGAATCGCCGTCGGAAGTTTACCGTCCAGAAACTGAGTTGACTCACCGAGTTGAAACATGTTGAGCCGAACTAGACCGAACCGGACCAAGCCGGATCAAGCCGAATCGAGTCAGTCACCTGAACCGACCGTTGACCGTTGACTCTTGACTCTTGACTGTTTACCAAAGTTGACCCAAGACCTCCCAAAAGTTTTTCGAATTTTCGGATTCATTCGTGTATTCAGAATCTCTAAATTCTCACTCGATTTGTGAGATATGGCAAATGGTGGTATGATGTCATTTCAAGTTCCACAATTGAAAGGGAGCAAATTTGACAATTGGAGCATCAAAATGAAGGCTCTATTGGGTGCACACGATGTGTGGGAAGTCGTGGAAAAGGGCTTTATAGTACCGGAAAATGAAGGTACTTTAAGCTACGGACAAAAGGAGAATTTGAAAGACTTAAAAAAAGAGAACAAAGCAAAATATCTCATCTTTCAATCATTAGATGAAGATGCTTTTGAAAAGATCGCTGGCGCAACATCCTCAAAGGAAGCGTGGGAGAATTTAGAAACCTCTTACAAAGGAGCGTAACAAGTTAAGAAAGTCTGTCTTCGAACACTAAGAGGTGAATTTGAGTCCTTACACATGAAAGTATCAGAATCAATTTTTGATTACTTTACTAGAGTTGTGACTGTTGCTAATGAATTAAAAAGAAATGGTGAAGAGTTGAGAGAACTAAGGATTATTGAGAAAATACTTCGATCAATAGATTCCAAGTTTGACCACATTGTAGTAACAATAGAGGAGACTAAAGATTTGGAGGCTATGACGATCGAGCAACTTTAAGGAAGGTTGCAAGCTTATGAAGAAAAACTGAAGAAGAAGCAAGGGATCGAAGAATAACTCTTCAAGATGGAAATCAATCCAAAGAAAAGAGAAGAAAGCTTCAGCAACGAGAGAAGGCACTATGTTCGAGGAAGAGGCCGAGGACGAGGTAGAGGTCGTGGTCGTGGTCGTGGTTATGGACGAGGATGGAATTTCAACAACAAAACCACCTTCAATAATAAAAGAAGAGAAAGCTCAAACAGATGGCGAGGAAGAAACAATCCAAGATCGAGGTATGAAAAATCTCAAGTGCAGTGCTATAATTGTCAAAAGTTTGGGCATTATGCTACAGAATACAGAATTCCAAGCAACATAGTAGATGAGAAAGTGAATTATGTTGAAGAGAAGAATGATGCAGATGGCACACTTTTACTAACACGTACTGACAACAATAGAGGTCAAGAAAATACTTGGTATCTTGACATAGGTGCTAGCAATCACATGAGCGGAAACAGAAGCATGTTTGTGGAGATGAATGAATCAGTGAATGGTAGCGTCGCTTTTGGAGATGATTCAAAAGTACCAGTAAAGGGAAAAGGTAACATCCTTTTTCGCATAAAAGATGGTAGCCACCAACTAATTTCAAATGTTTACTATGTGCCTAATATGAAAAGCAACATTCTAAGTTTAGGTCATCTTTTAGAAAAAGGCTATGATATTCATCTTAAAGATTATAGTCTTTTTTTAAGAGTTGACAAAGGAAACCTAATTGCAAAAGTGAGAATGTCAAATAAAATGTTTCCTTTAAATATTCAAAATGATGTTGCAAAGTGTCTCAAGGCTTGTCATAAAGATCCAACCTGGATTTGGCATCTTCGATATGGACATCTCAACTTTGGTGGACTAGAGCTACTATCAAGAAAGAACATGGTAAAAGGTCTACCTTCAATCAATCATACCAATCAAGTTTATGAAGGATGTTTACTTGGCAAGCAATTTAGAAAGAGTTTTCCAAAGGAGTCAAACTCAAGAGCTCAGAAGCCACTCGAGCTTATTCATACTGATGTGTGCGGTCCATTCAAGCCAACCTCTCTTGGTAAAAATAACTACTTTCTTCTTTTCATAGATGATTTTTCAAGAAAAACTTGGGTGTATTTTTTAAATTAGAAATTAAAATTTTTTAAAGTTTTCAAGAAGTTCAAAGCTGCAGTGGAGAAAGAAAGTGGACACCAAATCAAAGTCATGAGATCTGATCCAGGTGGAGAGTTCACTTCCAAAGAATTTGTGAAGTTTTGTGACGAAAATGGAATACGACGCCCTTTGACAGTTCCGAGATCCCCCCAACAAAATGGTGTTACAGAAAGAAAGAACGGAACTATCCTCGACATGGCGAGAAGTATACTCAAGAGCAAAAGACTACCCAAAGAATTTTGGTCAAGTCGTTGCTTATGCAATCTATTTATCCAACCGATCTCCAATGAAGTAGTGTGGAGCAAGACACCGCAAGAAGCATGGAGTGGAAGAAAGCCTGGCATAACACATCTGAGAGTTTTTGGAAGCATTGCCCATGTACATGTACCAGACGAGAGAAAAGTCAAGCTGGATGATAAAAGTGAGAAGTTCATTTTCATTGGCTATGACATCAATTCTAAAGGATACAAATTGTACAATCCAGACAACGGAAAGATCGTGATTAGCCGAGATGTAATCTTTGAGGAAGAAGGAGAATGAGATTTTGGCTCTCGTGTGGATGACTTAAATTTTTTTCCTTTTGAAGAAAATGAACAGACAATGAAGGAGCAAGTAGTAGAAGAACAACAAGAGCCAGTTAGTCCACATATCCCACCAGCATCAACCACACATGGAGATTCACCACTATCTTTCTTAAATGAAAGAACTGAAGAACGCACGAGTAGTCTTCAAGATCTCTATGAGGTAACTGAGAGACATGATAATCTCACTCTATTTTGCCGCTTTGCTGATTGTGAGCCAGTTTACTTCAAAGAAGCTGTACAAGATGAAAAATGGAGAATCGCAATAGATGAAGAAATTAAAGCCATAGTGAAGAATGACACTTGGGAACTTACTACACTTCCCAAAGGTCACAAAGCCATCGGTGTCAAATAGGTTTACAAGATGAAGAGAAATGTCAAGGGTGGGATTGAAAGACAAAAGGCGAGGTTAGTTGCAAAAGGCTATAGTCAAAAAGCTGGCATCGACTATGATGAGGTATTTGCTCCTGTAGCCCGAATGGAAACTATAAGACTAATCATTTCTTTAGCAGTCCAAAAACAGTGGAAGATTCATCAAATGGATGTAAAGTCTGCTTTCTTAAATGGATTTCTCAAAGAAAAAGTCTACATCAAACAGCCATTGGGCCATGTAGTGGAAGGATATGAAGACAAAGTTCTGAGATTGAAGAAGGCACTTTATGGTTAAAGCAAGCACCAAGGGTATGGAATAGCAGAATCGACAAATATTTCAAAGAGAATGGCTTCACCAAATGCCTATATGAACATGCTCTCTACGTCAAAGTCAAAGATGGAGACATCTTGATTGTATGCCTGTACGTGGATGATCTCATTTTCACTGGAAGCAATCCAAACTTATTTGAAGAGTTTATGAGAGTGATGATGAAAGAGTTCTAGATGACTGACATTAGACTAATGGCATACTACCTAGGCATTGAAGTCAAGCAAAAGGAAGAAGGCATATTCATTTCCCAAGAATACTATGTAAGGAAAATACTCAAGAAGTTTAAGATGCATGATTGCAAGCCCGTAAGTACACCAATGGAATGCGGAGTCAAATTGTCTAAACATAACGAAAAAGAAAGAGTTGATCCAACTTTTTTCAAGAGCCTTATTGGAAGTTTGCGTTAATTGACATGTACGAGGCCAGACATTTTCTATGTCGTTGGGCTCGTTAGTTGCTATATGGAGAATCCAACAATCACCCATTTTAAAGTTACAAAAAGAATCATTCGCTATATAAAAGATACAATTGATTTTGGCTTATTATACTCATTCTCTGATGATTACAAGCTTGTTGGATATAACGATAGCAATTGGAGTGGAGATTTAGATGATCGAAAGAGTACCTCTGGATTTGTATTCTTCATGGAAAACACTGTTTTCACGTGGATGTCAAAGAAGCAGCCGATTGTCACACTTTCTATCTGTGAAGCTGAGTATGTAGCTACTACTTCAGGTGTTTGCCATGCAATTTGGCTAAGAAATTTCTTGAAGGAGTTGGATTTGCTCCAAATAGATCCAACTGAGATCTTTGTCGACAACAAGTCTGCAATTACCCTATCAAAGAATCCAGTCTTCCATGATCGAAGTAAGCATATTGACACTCGTTACCATTTCATAAGGGAGTGTATTGAAAGAAATGATGTACAAATAAAGTATATCAAATCTCAAGATCAAGCAGCTGATATATTTACTAAGCCATTGAAACAAGAAGATTTTATCAGATTGAGAAATTTATTGGGTGTTATGAAACAATTGGCTGTGGAAATCAAAGAAATTAACGGCGAAAGTGAAGGAGAACAAGTACAAGTACGAAAAAGAAGATTAAATGCATATTCCTACAGGGCATTGTTCAATCAAAATAAGAAGAATAAAGTCAAAGAACAAGTTTGTGATAATTTCACTAAACTCCTCGAGCAAAAAGACTTAGAGTCACAGAAACAAGTTTAAGGGGGAGTGTTGAAAACAATAAACTTGTTTATAAAATAATAAGGTGTTGAGTTGTACATGGCCCTCCATCATCATGCTCCATCATCATGCTTCATCATCAAGGGTCTACAATGTTGAGTGGAAGTTAGCTTTACACATTTGATGCCATTAAAGAATTCCTTTAGAGCATATTAGGTGAGTGGAATATGTTTGGTGTTATGATGAAAGGTTGGTGGAATGTGCTAGGTGACGGGTATTGTTATGATTATGTTTGTATTTTATTCACTATAAATACCTATGCTATTGTGTTGTGAAATATAAGTCTAAGAGTAAGAAAGCATAAGAAGTATAACAAAGCTCCTGAGAGCGATTTGTGAGAGTGTGTGAATTGTTCTTGTAATATTCTTGAACTTTCTCTAATAAACTTTGTGTTTCATCCTTCAAATTCTCCAACAGCTAAAGCTTAAAAGTTTAATGAAGATTCAATATTTACCTCTAATTCAAAATTTTACTTTAACAAATACACACATGATTGGAAGGGAATGATTGAAATATAGTTAATTAAAATGAAACAAAAAATTACATTACTTATAAATCATGACTATGAATAATATTTTTTCATTTTTTTAAGTAATCTTGACAAAACTAGGAAAGATTTAAGGGGAAAAAAACAAAAAACACAAAGTTAAGGAAGAATATAAGGAGTCTTATCCCTTAAAAAAAACTTAAATAGATGAAAAAAAGACAAAAAAGAGCTTGAAATTGTTAACATAAAGAAAAAAAATTAAAAAAATACATGAAGATTAACATAATTAAGCAAGTACATACTACTAGAAAAATGAGCTTTCCCAACACCAGTTTAGTGTCAGTAATAATTTTTCCTGGCACTTATTAATTGTGTTAGTAATGCTCAAGTCAAAACACAATGACACTAAAATTTAGTGTCAGTAATTTATGTCACTATAGTATAAGTAAAATAGTGACCTGATGGTGTTAGTATCTAATGATACTATTTTAATGTCAGTAATTCGTGTTACTATAGTAACACTAAGATAATGACACAATTGTATTAGTATTTAATGATATTATTTACGTGCCAGTGATTTATGTTATTACAGTATCATAAATACATTGACTCAATAACATCAAGAATATTAACGTCATTTTAAATATTTAGTATTAGTATTTAGTGATGTTATGTTGTTTTTGTTTAATAATGTATTTTTGTTTTAATTATAATTTTCCTGGTTGTTTTACAATTAAAAGAAAGCTAAAAATAAATTATATATACCAAATCTCACAACACAATTCACATAATAAACATAATAATACATTACTTAAATTAACATAATTCAACTACATCAATGTTTCAAAAAGACAAAAATAAGTAATAAATCATGTTTTGGATAAGTTCTAAACAAAAAAGTATTAAAATATGTTTCAACAGAACATGAACCAACAAGAAGTACAATATTGTCACTGAATATTCGCACGTGCTTTCATTTTTTTGTCCACCTACAAGTACATAAAATTAATTACACACCACAAAAAATAAGTTTTGTATATTTGAAAGGAATAACAATCATAATTACCTCACGACGGTAGGGCTATAATGAACTCGACAATGTATGTAGCCCATTGATCACAAAGTCGTGAGAGGTCTGTCATGGTGTATTTATCAATTCTCTTGAACTTTAATTTCAAAACAACAAGTTATTTACTGAAAATCTTTGACTAAACTATTTCATAATGCACTAAAACATTATGATGAAATATTGTTAAAAAATGTTTTCGTACTTACATTATTTTTAAGAATGTTCACATTTGCAACAATATCTTAAATGTATTTCATGACCTGGTAACCACATTCAAAGTTACGAGGTTACCTCGAACACTACAAAATAAAAATTACATAATCGATCAGAATTATTTTTTCTGAAATAAGCAATGATTTTTTATGTTTGTCTCATTTTTACCTTGACGAAGACACATTGAACATTGACCTTTGCATTAGAGTTTAAAGATTAATGTATTCTAATACCACTACAATGAAGACATAGCAAATGTTAGAAAATAATGAACATAATAAAGAAAAATAAAATAACATGATCAAAGATACAAATAATACTTAATTGATTCACAATCTACATCATCTTTTCATTGGGATTAGTTTCCAATGGATCAAGATAGTAAATTGTATATCTAATCATATCAATTGCGAACAACACCCAATGGCTGCTAAACAAAATAAAAATTGCTTACAAAATTAATTTATTAAATAAAGAATATGGTTAGCAAAAGAAAAATACTATATCTAGGGTTATATGGGAATACGACGACCTATCACAACTCTTCCAAGTCTAAAAGCTTTGAAATGTATTGAGACCTGTCTTTAAAGGAGGCATTTGGATGTAACATCTCAAAAAGCCCAAATTAAACTTGTTTGGCACTTTTATTTGTTCTCCATCTCCTCATACAAGTATCTAAGAGAATAGAAACATATAAAATAAAGTAAGTTTGAATAAAGAAACCAAATAATACGTCTAAGTTTAATAAAATATAAGCTACGTTTATAATACTTGATCCATAAGTTAATAATACAATTTAAGACCTCTCTAAACTCGATGATTTCATGACAAATGATCTTATCCAAGTGTGTTTCCCAAACTTCACCAAAAGTTGTTGTATCATGCCCAATAATGATTATTTGATGTAAGGAATTCTCAATTAACTTAGTAAACATGTTCATATATTCATTCTTATTATTCTTTCTTGCTTGTGCTACTGCCCGTGTATTCTTCACACCTTACTTGAGATTTTTCGTTATTGGTTTGATAACCAGTGGTTCTTTTTTGGTACTCTCTCATCATAGTTGAAATGCATATCTAATACTTTAAGAGTTAATATAGGAGATTTTCTTGGCGTATGCTTTGAAGTAACTTCGAGCTCTACTTTCTTTGGAGTTTGTTGAGGAGCTAGTTCAGAAATTCTAATGGGAATATTCTTTATTTTACTCTTCATTGATTTTGGAGATGACTTACCCGATGGGAAATCGACCTATAAAATAATTAAAATATACAGGCATACCATTAGTAGTAATACATTCATATACAAATAAAAATAAAATAATGACATGTAATATTCCCTCTACTAACCTTTCTTTTTCGCAGAGTTTTAGGGGATTGCTGATCTATCTGAATCTAAACACCAATAAAAGGTTTGGGCTCAAGAAAATTAGAACTACCAACTTCAGTATTGCTACAAGCATTCAACCTTGCATTCATATGTTTCAGTTAAGTAGACATAAATTGAAAACTCTCTTGATACATCTTTCTTTCTCTTGCCAACTCAGTAGCATTAGGGACATGAAAGTATATGGATATAGCAACGAATTGTCCCACTCCTTGCACCCTACTTCCATTTGGTTGCTTCTGTAGGGTGATTATGCTAAATGGCAAAGCTTGTCATCTCTAATTCTTTTATTATCGTGCCATATTAAGTTTTGAGCTGGTTGTAGTGATTGAAACAATCTCTTGAACTTACTAATAAAAGGAAAATACCATAACATCTTTTTAAGAACCCCTTTCCTAAATTTTTTTTTAGCCATCTTTTTTTCTTTGCCACCTAAATGCTCTATAATTTGGGCATTCAGTAAGATCAGCAAATTCATTCCTATATAAAATAAAATTATTTTGATATGCATGTATTTTTTTCATACTCTAAGCCTAGCACTTTCATTTTTCTCTTGGCCTCGTACATTGACTTCGGTAGATTATTATTATTTGGCAAAATATCAGCAAGGACTTCTAACAAAGCAGAAAACTCTTTATCAGACCACCCATAATTCCCTTTTACATTATAAAGTCTCATTAAATCAGATAGTTTTGAATGTTTTGCACCTGGATACAAAATATTTTCAGCATCTTTGAGCATATCCTTAAAAGAACTAGGATCTCTTTCAAAGTGCTCGTAAGCATCTTTGACCATGTAAATTATGTCATGATAATCATGGCATCCAAATCTTTGACTATGTGGATGGTTTTGGTACTTAGTAGATTTTGAAATAGAACCAGTCCCACTAGGCCAAGTCCAAACGTTATATTTTTTTAGAAAACTTTTTTTAAATAAATGATCATTCACTTGTTGAGGAGTATGAAATTCCATATTAAAATAAAAGGTGTAAGGACATCTAATTGACATTCGGTTTGGTTTTCAACATAGCAAAATTCAAGAAATCAGCAACTCCAGTGCGATATTCTATAGACCATCTATGACAAGTTATCCAAGTTCTGTCTATTTTAAAATTTTTACTTGTTCATATATTATATAATGTCAATTTAAGTTTAAATTAAATTGCATGATTAATTTTAAATATTTAAAATTTTTATGATTATAACTTCAATAATAAATTCATAATTCTAGAAAATCACTTATAGCCCCTATAAATCAATGAATTACAATAAAGCACAAAAATTTTTTTAGTACACATTAATTTGTAAACATTAATAATCAGTGAAGGACCATACATATACTACAACCTTAAAATGACAGCAATATCTAATAGGTTAGTACCTCTATGCGCAGGCTACGTTGTAAAGCACCGACTCAACTTGATTACCCCTTACTGTACCTTTGGGCTTCGGTTGCATTTAATGCCTACTACAAAAGCACAAATACAAGCACCTGACATTAGACTAGTTTGCAGGCAAAAAGTGAATTGAGTTTAAAGGAGGCCTACACTTAATAATGTACATCTATACCATATAAAATTATTAAATCTAAAACTTGAAGTTGACAAGTGAATAATATATTATTGTATTTAAATGATGATGTGAGAGTGAATCAACTAGCAAACAAACCAAGTGAATAATATATTGTATAAAGTGAATCAATTGTGACAAGAACAAGCAAACCAGACAAATAGAGAAGCAAACAGAGTGAGAGGTGAAAATTTATTTATTTATTTCTTAATGATTATAGTCTTACAATTGAGACATATATATACTAGCTTCAATCATTTGACAATAAAGAATTAATCTAATTTGACTTAATATTAAATTAAGATTCTTAATATGATTAGGTTTAAATAAACTTGAATATCACATTAATTTACATGAAAGTAAAGGAAAAAAAATAACTAATCAATCATATTTATTATTAATCAGTTAAGCTTTACTGCAAATTACAACATTTCATAAAAATGTCAATTCATGCTAATTATTACAAAACGTGGATATCCATTCAAAAAAGTCAAGGGATTCCAAGTAAAATAAAACCACAAAGATGAGTTGTTATGGAATCCACACATGCTTGCATAAGTGAGTAGACCTACAATAATGTGTATATTTATAATTTAAAATTATTAAATCTAAAATTTGAAGTTGGCGAGTGAATAATATATGATTATACTTAACTTTTAAGATATGTATAAATAAAATGATGATGTGAAAGTGAATCAACTAGCAAACAAACGAGGTGACTAAATTATTGTATAAAGTGAATAGTTGTGATAAATAACAAGCAAACATAAAAGTGAAAACAGAGTGAAAGGTGAAAAGTTTATTTACTTAATTATTTCTTGATGATCTTAGCCTTTCACTTGAGATATATATATATATATATATATATATATATATATATATATATATAAGAGTTTGAAATGGTTAACAAGAAGCGAGTTTCATTTCCCGAGAGATCAGTGAGACGGAAACGGCTTTGATGTGGACGTCCAATCAAGAACCTAATGGCTTTCACAGAAGGCCTCGGTAGCAGCTGTGAATCCGATGTAGACAGAGCTTGGAACTACATTTGAAATGTCAATATGTTGTTTGAGAAATTTCTTGGGTGGGTTGCCATCGTATTGCAAATACACATAAAGCAACTTCTTCGATCCACTATAGTGATTATAACTCTGATCCTTCTTCCACTTTTTAGTTCAACGCCAGTACTATTGAGACTCTTAGCTGCAACTGTTTGCGTACGCTTGTTGTGTTGATAGCAATATGGTTTCCATCCAGATCAACGTCGTTCTTATAACTATCCAGTTCCACTGCTAAAATATTCTTATCTACAACTAATTTGCACAATCAGAAATTAATAAGTTTTATGAAGACGGCCATGTAAATACCAGAATGTTTAGAATATCTTCTCTGTAATAGTACAATCATTTTCTGATAGTTTATGCAATGTAACTACAAATTAGTCTAAAAAATTTCTTAGTTACATACCAAAAGGTGAGAACTCACTATTCCAAGATTTGAGCCATAGCTGCCAAATGGTGAGGGACTGCTATCGGGCGCAAAAATAAATGCCATCCCATCTCCAGAACCAAATGAATTTGGGTACTTAGATATCCTAAAGGAGAAGCTGGTGCTAAAGGATGCCGGCCATGCTAACACAGGCTGATGGTACAAAACTCGCCCGACCTTGTCCAGGGGCGCAGCTGGTGGAGAGGTCGAATTGTCAGGCAATGGCTCTGCAGTGAGGCATAGGTGGCCTTTGTATGCAGTCACCACGCCACTGCAAATTAGGCTGCCATTATTGCAATTTTCAAGGCTGAATGAGGCTAAATAGAAGGAGACTTTAGTTTGATTGCTAGGGCTTGAAGAAGCTTGGTTAAGAAAGGCAGAGAGCAGTAGGAGCAAAAGGATCCTCATGATGGTTTGAAGTTTAGTGCTTGCTCCTAGTTGAAACGAAATTCATTGTCATGTCCTTATATATGGAGCGTTTATGGTTTAATTTAATTGATATAAATGGTAAGAGCCTGCTAATATTATTAATTTGCTCGATTTGCAAAAATAATGATGTATGTAAAGTAACTAGTACAATGTCTATAAGAGACAAAAGAAAAAAAAAAGTTTGTCTTGTAGTGAAATCTTCTTTTATCCTGCGGTGAATTTTTTTTCTTCTCTTAGTGATGTTGTACAAACTATAATAAGTATATCATTACTGAAAATTTACATATACTACTTGTTTGCAATATGGAAGGAAGCTGCTAGCTAGCTATTTGACCACTTCCAAATTGTAGATAATGCAATACTGAACGGCGGACAAGTGCAATGAGTCAGTCAGGCTTATGTTGTCTTAGCTTTCGGTTATTTCTAGTTTTTGGTGACATATATAGTATCATGATTCAAATTAAAACTTAATTACTGAAGTCTTTAATATTATTATTAGAGTAATAATGATTCTAACCCATTTAGTTATTATTTAAAATAAAATACCCCCATTTTAATTCTTTAATTCCGCCGCTCCAGCCGGATGATTTCTTAATTGTTTAGTTATATATTTTCTCTTAATTCGATTAATTATTGAGTCAATCAATAATCAGATTTTCCTTCTTTTAGTTTAGATGAGATAGCATGATTGAACAAAAATTGGTATTTTCATAAGCAATTTTATGTCGTGCATTTTACTGTTGCAATTCGAAACTCAACGTCTATTTGTTTGGTACACGCCTTACACTTAGGAATGGCAATTTGTCGGGCAAGGCCCGAACCCGACCCGACAAAAAGCCCAACGATTTTATGTCGGGTCGGGCTCATTCGGGCCAAGGTCGGTGGTAGCCAAGACAATGAAAATAAATTTTATTTCTCTTTTAAGTTCAAATTTAATACTTAAATAAAAATATAAAAAAAAAACAACACTTATGTCTTATACAAATAAAAATACACAATCTCACAATTCAATAACACAACCTAACATTAAAAATAAAAATAAAAACTCATATCTTATACAAATAAAAACACATAATTCAATCCACAACCCAACAAAAGAAAAAAAATAAACTACTCCAATGCTTGCGGGCTACATTTTTCTTCATCCATAAATTTCTCTCCAGTAAAAATTTCGCTGTCAATAATTTTACCTATTAAAAAAAAAAAGAAAATGAGAAAATAATTTAAGTATTATTAAACCAATTATTTAAATATTTTCTACATTATTTATATAATTATATTTATACATTATACCTTTGGAGCTAGCCCATAGCCAATGTTGAGTGCACATAAGCGCTTTCAATGTCGTAGGATGAAGTCTACTCCGATGTGGACTCAAGAATCTACCTCCAGTGCTAAATGCAGATTCAGAGGCAACGGTTGTCACGGGAACGGCTAAGATATCCTTGGCCATCTGAGCCAATACAGGATATTTGCCTTGGTTCACCTTCCACCAATTCAAAATATCAAAATCCGAAGTGGATTTGACTAAAGGCTCTTCTAAGTATCTCTCAAGATCGGACTTCGACACCATAGACTCACTATTTTTGCTTGCAAATGCCTCAAACTTACTTATATCAAAAAATTTACGACCACTACCTATACTAAAATTAAAGCGAACATCAACCGAAGAACACTCACCAACAATTGCATCACTCATATTCCCATTACTACCTTCGTAAAATTTAACCAAATCGTTACTTAGATTGCGTACCCTTTGAATCTCATTTGTAGCACCCTCACCATAAAGTTGTGGAAAATAATAATTAACCAATTGCATCTTGAACCTCGGGTCAAGAATAACAGCCATCACTAAAATTCCATGTATTTGAGCCCAATATTTATCAAATTTCATAATCATTTGACCAGCCATTCTTCTAACCACAAGCATATCAGAAAATTCTCATTGATCCAAGTTAATCCTCATTTCACATATCATTGGGAAAAAAAGATTAGATGTGGGATATTGTGTACCTGAAAATAGCTCTGTCATCGAGTAAAAAGGTAGCAAGTATTCCAACATCTTTTCAGCCATCTCTCATTCCTCATCCGTTGGCAAAGAAGTGTAGTGTTTTTCACGCTGCTGTAATCTAGAAAAGACATTTTTATATTTCACAGCAACATCAAGCATAACATACGTAGAATTCCATCTAGTTACACAATCAAGCACCAATGTTTTCTCACACCTGACTTGTAATTGACGTGCAGTCATCTCAAAAGTTTCTACCCTCTTTGGTGTGCATATCCAATAAGCCACACTATCCCTAATCTTTTTAATCCACTCATCAATCACTTTCATTCCCTCCTTCACAATTAGGTTTAAAATATGAGCCACACACCTCATATGAAAATAATTCCCACTCATTATCATAGAATCAATTGGAATCATTCCCATCAACCTATCAACCATAGCATCATTAAGTGGAACAATTATCTAAAGTAACAACCGATATCCTTCTATCTATGTTCCAATCCAACATACACTTAAAACCGCTTCGGAGAGAAATTCAGAAGTATGTGGAGCTAAGCAAATATATGAACCTATTAATTACCCAAAAAAATAAATTTTAGAATTAAATAAATTAAAGTAAAAGTAAATAAACATAATATTAAATAATAAGAAACATACCTTAAAATTCGACTTTGCAACTTCCAAGATTTGTCCACAAAATGTCCTGTAACAACCATGTACCCTTTCTTTTGATTACTAACGAATCCACATATCTCGTAGTAATTGCCACCCTACTATCATTATTCTCTAACAAGTTCATTGCTTTTGCTTTTTCAACTTGATACAATTTAAGAATCTCACTCTTTAAAGTGTTCCTACTCATCATCTTTACCAATGGGTTGGTATAAGACATCAAATCCCTAAATGCATCATACTCCACAAAATTAAGTGGTAGCTCATGCTTTACCACCAATATTGCATTCTTTTTCCAAGCAACAGTTGGATCAAATATTCTCGTCTCAACACAACTTGTTCCATCATCTTTTTTTATCACGCTAAGAGTTTTTTGTAGACTATCAGAAACTTTAGGAACACCTTTTGCCTTACATCTCTTAAGGTGCCTATCCAAATGAGAGGTTCCACAATTACTAGAGCCTACCAACTTAGCTCGACAATAGTTACATTTCGCCTTTAATTCACCATCAACAGTTACCTTTGAGAAGTGTTCCCAAACATGAGAAGGTTCTTGCCCTTGCTTTCTTTTATTACTACTTTGTTGTACACCATCATCATCACGGGATGCCTCTTCAACCACTTCGATTTCTTCAATGGCATCATCTTTATTATATTTACCTTTATGTAAATCCGATATCGGTGTATCCGAATTTGACATCATGACCTAAATTAAATGTGTAACAATTCAAAGTTAATTTATAAACTTAAAACATAATTAAACTAAATTTACAAAACAAGTCAAACATAAACAATTAACTAAACATAGCTGAAAAATAGCATGAATTAAAAAAATACTAATAATATCATATAAGGTAACATTTCAGTGGACTCAATGTGAATAAAAGCATACATAATGAGATAAGACTTTCTGTTTTGAGGTAATAATAATAATAATAATAATAATAATAATAATAATTGACTAATGGTGCAAAAGCATATGAGGTATTATGAGGAATTCCAACATTTCCAGCATATAAATTGTGAGTTATAGATCCATGATCAAGAGAAGCAGCACTGTAGTGAAACCAGTAATGAAACCAGTAATAAAACAAATCTGATAAATAATCTCTTTACCAGTAATGAAACCAGTACCAAATGCATTCTTATTACCATAAAAGCTTCTAAATTTTCCAGTATTACCATTCTTCTTATTATTATAACCAGATTTGTTATAGTTTTATCCTTTTTAGCACAATTAGCACTCATATTATGCATAATCCTAGTCTATAATTTTCCTCTACTCATCTTTAGCCTAGTTCCATTATAATAATAATGAAACCAGTAATGAAACCAGTAATAAAACAAATTTAATTGTAACATAAAGATCTAACAAGCATTTGCTACAACTCAAAGGATAATTCACAGTGAATTATCATTATCAGAACATTATCCACTTTGGAGAAATTTGAGTCATTTTCTGTAACAGAGCAAAACAGGGGAGGTGATAACTGCTAAGAGATTTTCAGCTAATGGTGGTTTAAAAACAGATAACAGATTTTCAGCTAATGCTACCATCATCTGGCAGTCGAAAATACTCGTATAATCATAATAAATAACAAAAAAAAATCCTTCAAATTTCATAAAGCAGACCGGTTTAAGCAGCAGTACTCACTGATTTGAGTGATTTCCCTTTATCGCCGGTTTAAGCAGCTGTGGCCTGGCGTGACGGAAGCAGCTGCAGCTTGTGTGGGCGCGGCTGTGGAGTCGTTGGCCTGGGCTAGTGGAGTAGCGGCTGTGGACTGGCGTGACGGAAGCAGCTGCAGCTGGTGTGGGCACGGCTGTGGAGTCGTTGGCCTGGGCTGGTGGAGTCGCGGCTGTGGAGTCGTTGGCCTGGGCTGGTGGAGTCGCGAGCCTCGCGGCTGTGGTCTGGCGTGACGGAAGCGGCTGTGGTCTGGCTGTGGTTTGGCGTGACGGAAGCGGTTGTGGTCTGACTGTGGGTGGTTTGGGGGTGGCGTCACCGCGTCTGTCACCGCTGTGGTTTGGGCGTGGTTTGTGGGCGCCACCGTGTCTGCCATCCACGTCCGTCACCACCGTGGTTTGGGTATGGTTTGTGGGTGGTTTGAGTTTGACGGAAGCTGTTTTGCACTTTTGCTCTGTTAGCTCAAATGGGTTTACACTTTTAGCTAGGGTTTCACTTTTAATTTGGTGGCGTCGGCGTGGAGCATGTGGTGTGGACGTCACGTGTGGTTTCGTTTTTTTTTTTTTAAAAATACATTAGCGGGTCGGGCCGGGTCACAGAAGGCCCAAGCCCGAGCCCGAATTTAATCGGGCATAAAAATTTAGGCCCAAGCCCGAATTTTAATTTTTAAATTCATTCTAAAGCCCGAAAAAATCGGACCGGGCTAATCGGACCAAAATTCGGGCCGGACTTTTTTACCATCCCTACTTACACTAAGAGAATAACAGAGAGCTTTAAATTGTAATCTTCATTAATCATCATTAGAGACAAGAATCATTATATAGGCATATTCATGACCAAATGGGTCAATAAACATCTGTTACAGTTCCCGTAAGGCAACTGACTGGAGGCGCAGTTGAGCTAGAAGTTCCGTGTGCATTTTTGCAATAGGCATTAGTCTCTTTTCCAGGCACCGTTGATGTTAAGTTAATTTGCTCCATTTTAATCCCAAAGCAACCCTCCTCACTGCAATCCAATGAGATTGCCTTCTCATCCGCAGAACTTCCTCGCACATCACTGTATGTAACCTCGCTCACATTCACAGCTGATGTCTGCATATTATTTGTTCACGATTAAAAAATTAATTAAATATATAATTAATTGGGTAAATTTCCCTTTAATCCGTAGGGTTTTGGCTAATTAATAAGTTAGCTATAGTATTTTTTAAAAAACCTAAAAGGTATAGTCATCTAGCTTTTCAAGAGGACAAAGTAACATTAACAAAAACAGAAATTTACTACAACTATTTCAACAATTATCTGTTTTTGGGTAATTTTTGAAAAAATAGAGAAATTAACTGATTAATTGGTTAATGACTATGAAGTAAAAGAACATTTACTATAATTATTTCTATAAAGATATGTATAAAATTTGAGAAATTTACCCCTTTGCAGCCGCCTCCACCGCCACAGTAATGTTGGTCAATTATAATAGGATTTTTTGACGCTACAAGTGTGATGTGCTCAAATGAGATCCCTCTAGCATATCCTGAACCTCCCTGCAGCAAAACATATTACACATAAAAGAGCTTATATGCTAGCCACATATATATATATTTAAGTATTAAGAATTACTATATATATATATATATATATATATATGTTTTGATGATTTATGATCTTACTACCGGACTTGTTTTAATCCTTGCTCCATTCTGAGTTCCAATGAAATTACAATTCCGGACGTGCACCTCTTCTACTTTATCATCAGCACCATCGAATCCAAGACTTCCCACACTACAAAACATTCATACGTATATACAAATAAGCATGAATTAGTTCCAGAAAAAAAAAAAGCTTAGGTTAGGAGAGAATCATAGCTTAAATTAATTTAAACCTAATTCCATGACCCGGTCCACATGCGACGCCAGTAATGTTGATATTGGAGGATCCGCCATTGATAGCAACACAGTCATCACCTATATATATGTATCACAATTTTACCTGACTTATCAGCTTTATTTGTCACTATTAAAAAGAAAAAAAAGGAGAGATGAACCTGAAATAAATTACCACTTTTAATGGAGGAGCCAAGAATGTTAATTTGGGTGGAGGAAGAGATGTCGATTCCATCGGTATTAGGGCTGTTTTCAGGTGAATTTATATGAATATTAGAGACAGATACACCATTGCACCTATTTATTGAGATATGACTTTTTGGACTGTTAACAATAGTTATCCCCTTTAGTTGAAGATTATTACAGTTGTGAAAGTGTACAGCCTGCAATTGCATATACCCAACAAGAGAATTTTAGTTTTTGAAACACTATAGTTCACTTAATTAATCCAGTTAATATTCATGTTTCCTTTTTCCAAAGAGGAGGTAGCATTAATTAAGAAGGATCAAAAGGTAATTCGGTTACTTTCGGTCGAATGCACCTGCCCTCCCCCTGAAAATAAATTGTTCAAACTTTTTTAATTATTGGCATAATGACTGACTGAGTAATTAGCTCAAATTATAAAAACTAAAGAAGTAGATAAATATATTACCTGGTTCCACCAACCACGGCCGTTGCCATCAATTGTTCCTGATCCATGAATATTGAGACCTTGCACATCGTAGAGAGACAGCCAGCATTGACGGTGACATTGTTTCCAGGATTTTGAGTCAGGTGCCACAATGTTCCCTGAAACCTGCCATGCACCAAATAGAAAATGATAATCAAGGAATTGTGCGTAACTTGATATATATATATATATATTTATTTATTACCTGAATATGAACACTATTGGACTTGCAAGGACCAGGAAATGTAATTGACTTCAATAAGAATGTTTTGTTAGCTGGTATTTCAAGTGTTACTGAGTCTCCAGCAGCTGAGCAGAAATCTGTCCATGCTTTTGAAAAGGCCTTAATTTGATGCATACACAGACATGATTAACAAGTCAAAATAATAAGAAATAATAATTAATAAGACAACAATTAACAACACATAATAAACAAATTCAAGCTTGCATTGATAAATTAAAGATTCATTTAGTTACTTCAGAATCATCAGTTTTGCCATCTCCAATCGCACCGAAATCAACCACATTAAAAATATTTCGGCCATCGCCAATGCCTAGTAAGCTTGATATAGCAATGCCCAAGGTCAAGGTCAAAAAGCTGCTGGTAATAAGAAGATCCTGCATTCGTTCAAAACAAAAATGAAAAATTAGCAATGTCAGCTAGCCTAGGCAACGCATTTTAGATGTATTTTTACATTAAGGTGAAAGATT
The DNA here is from genome assembly GCA_025617385.1 of Murraya koenigii. Lineage (NCBI taxonomy): Eukaryota > Viridiplantae > Streptophyta > Magnoliopsida > Sapindales > Rutaceae > Murraya > Murraya koenigii. Next base: position 2,016,987 of record CM046817.1, on the reverse strand, counting down.
TATCACCATTGTATATACTCAATCGCTAATTTGCTTTGATAAACTGTGGCCAGCCTGATCCTCACCATATCTATTCATACTAGATGGAACTAGCATCCCTTTCACTCCCCTAAGAATTGCCAATCCATTTTTGTCACTTACCATGAATAGCATGAAACTCCAGATACTTTGCTGTTAATATATTATTATTGATTAGAGCTGCTTTAATTATCTAATTTATATTTAGGGTATGTTTGGGATTGAGGTGCCTGTAACTTTTAAGCTACAGCTGCTGTGGAAAAAAAGCTGTAATTATAAAATAAAAGTTAATAATATGTAATAAATATAATTTTTAAATAATAACTTTAACAAAATTATTAAAAATATAATAGATTTTATATCATACAAGTGAAAAATCATATTAACATAGCTAATATAACTTAAAAGTTACTGAGATTAGTGTTTACTAAACACTTTAGTCTTCATGAGTTTAAAAGCTTAAAATCGTCCAACCTCAATCCCAAACATACCCTTAAGTATTATATCTTTTAACCTACAATGCCTAACCTCAATCCCAAACATACCCTTAATAATGGTTTTTGTCACTTACCGTGAATAGCATGAAACTCTAGATACTTTGCTGTTAATATATTATTATTGATTAGAGCTGCTTTAATTATCTAATTTATACTTAATAATGGTTTTTGAAGTACAATTGGATGTTTCTAATTAACTTGCATTCAAGGATAGTGTCAGTAACATTCCTTTTATCAAGACTTGTCCCTTTCTATTTCTCAGTGTAATTTAAATACTCTGCTCAGTCCAACACCATCGTGTTAATTTTTTATGCAGTAAACTTAATTAAAGATAATAACTTCGTTTAAAGACGTTAATTTTTTCTGAGAAAAAGTTATTATGTTATTAACCTAAAAGAATAAAAACTGGAAGCATTATAGAGACAGAGATGGTATAATTTTTCGATGTATTGATTAGGAGTCCGTTTGAGATTAAGGTTAGACTGTTGTTTCTTATAAGTTATATTAATATAATTTTTTATTTGTATAATGAAAAATTTATTATATTTTTAATAATTTTATCAAAATTATTATTTAAATTTATATTTACTACATACTATTAAACTTTAATTCATAGTTACAGTTTTTTTTCACAACAATTATAATTTTTAAGGTACAGCACCTCAAATCCTAAGTTTGTATTCAACTGTTTCTCAATATTAATATCCTGTAACATTTCTGTTGCCTCTCTTTAGTTTGATGATCCAAGTTGTAACAATTTTACTGCGTATCAGTACATGCACAAGAAGAAATAGCTAATTAATGTATGTTTTGATGGTCACCATATAATAAAGAAGACAAAATTAGCGCCCTTCAATTAACTTCCTTGCCATATTTAACATGAAACTCTACATTTGCTTAATTATTTAGTCATCTAATTATATGTAAATGGAGACAAAATTAGCGCCCTCCAATTAACTGCCTTGTCAAATTTAGCATGAAAGTCTAGATTTGCTTAATTATTTAATCATCCCTAATTATGGTTATTGAACTATAGTTCGGCAAGTATAACTTGCACTCAACGAATTAACCTTCCTTTTATTTCTTTGATATCTAAAATAAAATAAAACAAAAACTGACTCTTTTCTATATGGGTTTTCGGAACACTTTTACTCAAGACGCCATGCAAAATGTAATTGAAACTAAATAATTGCTCAAAACACTTTAAAAAAATCTCTAAATTAAAACCCTAGAGATAAATAGATTCATTTTCTCTAAAAATAAATTTTACACCCCAAACTTGTTATCCTCAATAATTTACCTCCACGAAAACGCTTTTCATTTCAGTTGCTACGTAAATTTCATTGTTAGTAGGACAAAAATATGCTAGCATAATCTTTCGTAAGGCATAGACAAAAGCTACTAAACGAGTGCCAGGGACCTAATATTTACGAAAATCACCAAAGTCGATTAAACTAGAAACCATCAAAATTTTACGCTCGTGATAATTATGTTCTATCAAATTCGATTCCTTAAATTTTTTTATTCACCCATAATATAGAGTAGAAAATCATGGACATCCTTAAAAAGAAGACACAAAGAGAAATCATGAGGATTCTACCACCATATTAGACATATTCATGAGAATTTTACCTCTAAATTAGAGAGGAAGAGCTTAAACCCAAATTAACGAGATGATCAGCAATAACGTTACGCTTACGAAATGTATGAGAAAATCCGAAACCTCAAAAGAATTTTGAGTTCATTTCTCATTGCAAAATTATAACATTTTGGGGATTTTGAGATTCAAGAAATACACATCCTCCCCATACCCTTACTATAAATACAATGACCTGTTCCGAGGTACAACATTGTTAAAATTAGATAGTAAAAAAAAAAAAAAAGTGAAACAGGGTTACAGGTTTCATTTAGTTTTTGACCAACCGAACCAAACGGGCGGTTGAATTGCAAAGTACAGTGTCTAACCAACCATTGTACGATACAATAATAGATGAATCAAACCGGAGCAGTCTCAGAACAGAAATAAATTAAAATAAGAATGGACATATATCACAGAAACTATCATCAGAGTACAGTCTAGCACGAAATTGACATACATGAGACGGGCATAATGCAAGATTAAGACTGCAAGACACCTGCCGCTGTCCACCAACATTAGCTCAATAACTACAGCACAAAATTAGCAACAATACACCAAGAGAGTCCCAAACAAAACTACAATTGAACGAAATACTATTTTTGAGTATTATTTACTAAAATTGCTACAACATCAGGCACTTAAAGCCAATTTTGAAGAAATAAAAACAATGTAATGACCAGTTTTGGTGTCTAAGAATCTAATCGATTAACAGTGAAATAAAAATTATCTCATAAGGAACTCTACTACACGCACAGGTACTAGTCAAATAACATTCTCAATAGCAGTACCCAGAAGGTATTAAAAGCTACAAATCCCAAAACAAAAAAGGCACATAAAACCACAAAATAGAGGGATCCATCTGACGAATCTCCAAGGCAACATATATGAAAGCCATTGGACTTCATCCAAAGAAACAAATACATAAAGGGCCTGCAGCACCCTGCATCCACATGCGCCTCAAATTTTCCCCATCATTGAACATATCTCCACTATGATGGCACTGCATGCAACAACAATAGCAGCAGTAAGCAATAGTTTTTGGGGCCATAATGTTGAACATTACAAGAGTAAACCAAGAGATGTTGATATATGAAGAAACATACTGTATGTAGATGTATCAATCTGCTCAGGAAGCTCCTTTATATCTACTTCAAACCTTGCCTGAACCTGTAATCAATTCACCACCAAAATTAAGACTCAAAGCTGCCCAAAATCAAACATTGAAAAGAACCATTTAATAAGAACATGATTTTGAAACCTGATTGAGAATATCGGAATCCGAAGCAGATGATACAAAAGTAATTGCAAGGCCCTTTGTGCCAAACCTACCAGCTCTACCAACCTGAAAAATTATCCAACTAGTGTAAGAAAGAAAGATCAAGAATAACCAAGCCTGCCATGAACAAAACAAGCATGAACAAAAAGAAACCTACCCTGTGCAGATAAGTATCAGCAGAATCTGGCATGTCATAGTTAATGACAATGTTAACACGCTCAATGTCAATTCCCCTACCAACCAAATCTGTGGCCACAAGAATCCTCTTGTTCCCCTCCTTGAAACCTTTGTAACGTGTCAACCTGCAAGCAAATATTAGTCAGAACATGAATGTTCATAAGCACAGTGAATTGAAAGTAAATTTTGCATTTCCTTTGTGGTGTGACATTCCTACAAGCACTACCAGTCAGAACATGAACACACACAGCAGAGTAAATAACAAGTATATCAATATGACAACAATGTACACCAGAAAGGAAAAGATTTGAGGGACTGAAACAAGCTGATCCTAACTGAAGAATCCAGCCAGAAGATAATCATTAAACGATACAAAATATAACAAAAAGGCCAGAGAGTAATCACTGAACAATACAAAACAGAACAAAAAGTTTAATGTACTGAAGAATTATATAAAATCAACATGCAGAAAATAAAAATCAATAACCACATATTACTACTTTTTTACAATAGTGTTGTACGCAAAAACAAGAACATATCATGCTACCCACTACCCAGAGCTGAATTAAGAAATTTTAATGTACCAATCAAAATATAGGAGGACAAACAGAAAAGAATCATCCCAATCAAGCAACTAATTCAGTCAAAAGGCAAGCATCCACCAAAGAGAATCCAGAAAGAATGTGTACAAGGAAATCTTCATGCTCATAGCTCAGTAAGTGCCTGTTTGGTATGATTTATCTAACGGTCATAAGTGCTTATTTAATCTCATAAGCACTCTTCAAAATTTTTTAATTTGCTTCATTTTTTTTTAGTACAGTTTTTGAAGATAAATAAGCTAATTTACCAATCACTATCAAAAACTCAAATTTTAAGCTTTTAGATGTAGAGGTTGAAAGCTTTTTTAAAATGCTAAAATCCCTAAAATGTCTTTTACTTATTTCACAATCTTATTTCATTCCTTTCATATTATAACTTTAAAAAATTGCCTGTTAAAAGTAATTTTACAAATTTAATAGAGGCTCTCATTGGAACCAAACAGCTAAATTCTTTTCTTTTTTTTTTGGTAAAAGCTCTACATAAACAAGCTCTTTTTGAAAAGCTATACCAAACAGAGCCTAAAATTAGAAAGAGAATCACCCATCGAGCTCAACAAAACGATACCCAGCATACTCACAACAAAACCATTGATTGTATACTGTGTAATAATAATAGAAAGAATAACAAAAAATAAGTACACAAAACGACATTAAGCTACTTGTTACAAACCCTCCGCAGACCGCAGGTTTCACTTCCTCAAGAAACGTACAAACTGCATACCAAACTTCCAATTCTTATATAACACTTAAATTAATAAATATCCAAAAAGCCCAACAGAATAGTCCGAAGGTGTTAATAAAAGCAGACTAGTGTCAATAATAAGAGGAAGGAAAGACTAAAGCAAAACAAAATAAAAAGACCCAAAAAGAGCAGCAGATAGTTAACCACTGACAAATCAATAATTATGACAACAAAGCACTCACAAAAGGTAGATATACAAACCTTTCTTCTTGGGACATGCCAGAATGGATGCATATAGAGGGAAAATTGCACTCTACAAGTAACTTGTTCAACTCCGCTGCTCGGCTAACACTTTTGACAAAGATAACAACTTGATTAAAGTCCAATGCATCAAGGAGATCGTTCAACTTCCGATTTTTCTCCAGCTCACTCAATTTAATGTAGTGCTGTCAATTTTCAAACAAAATAATAATAATTCAAAATATACGATGTTAAGAATACAAAATAATAATCCGCAGCCTAGTAGGGCCCACAAAACATTAAATTTCAACAAAAATTACCTGTACAAGACCATGAAGTGTCAACTTCGCCTCGTCATCCACATAAATTTCCATTGGCTGTAATGAACAAATGTCACAGTAAATTATGTTAGGTACCTTCCTTAAGTTAAAGGAATCCAGTACGAAATGTAGATGGATGCACATCCTCGAATTGAGATTCCATTCATCTGAATTGCCTCCCCATACATAACTCTATTTTTTTGTCACAACAAGCTAGAGCCACTGCCGGTCGACATATTAAACTACTGGATCACTCAGTCCAAACCCACAAAAAACACCAACCTCCCAAACCCAACTACAAAAAGAAAAAAAATAACAATAACAGGAACAAAAAGACAAAGCCACCCTTCTCGAAATCCCGAAATTCAGATGCACCCCAGCACTAGCCGAAAAAAGGGCCAATTGAGTACAAATATAAGCCTTAAGCGAACACAGGGGGCAACATGATGAAGTCATATCCCACCACTTTGAGAAATCCTAGAGGTTGCGACATGAAATGTTTTCCCAGTTTCCTGCGAACCTTCAGCAATCTAACAGGATTTGCCACTTTATGATTAAAAAATGCACGGACACAACAGCGATAGCAAGCATAGTAGTCATGGAACCACCGCATTCTAAAAAATTATGGAATTGTCGTAGAAAGTTGGCGCTAATAAAAAAGGACTTCTAAAATTCAAGTAGTTCTGGCCATAAGACATTACATCTTGCATAAATTTCTTGCAGACCGGGCGGATTTCCTTGCTGAGTGTTGCTGAAAACATCATTACTTGCTTGTCATGAGGAGTCATCTTGAAAATCTCTTGCACGTCTCTTCTCATGTCTGCAAAACAACATTCAACCAACACAAGCAGGAATAATTAACAAAAACATATCCATGCATTGCACAAATGAAAATAAAAAACAAAAGGATCAAAATTTCGGGCATACCAAGAGATTCCAGCATCTTATCACATTCATCAAGGATAAAATGCCTCACATTCTTCAAAGAGAGGTCTTTATCTCTAGCAAGAGCTAGTATCCTTCCAGGTGTCCCAACAACAATTTGGGGGCATTCATTTTTCAGCAAATCTTTGTGAATTTTGATATTAACTCCACCATAAAAGACAGCAACCTTGATATCAGGGAGGTAAGTACTGAACCTCTCGAACTCATGGCAAATCTACAGTTGTGGACAGAAAAAATGAGACACTGCATTGACATCAAAAAAAAAAAAAAAGAAAACAAAGTGTTTAACTTACCTGATAAGCTAACTCTCTGGTGTGACATAAAACCAGTGCAGTAACTTGGCCAGGATTTGGCTCTGTTTGCTGAAGAGTTGACAGAACAAACACAGCAGTCTTCCCCATCCCTGATTTAGCTTGGCAAATAACATCCATGCCCAGAATCGCTTGAGGTATGCATTCATGTTGCACTGATGAAGAACCAAAGAAAATCGTATCGAAGGAACCGTTGGTAAGTAAAATATAACCTCCGTGATCCTTTTAATTGAAAGGATTACCAAACCAGAACAATACTGCTCCGAAATCAATAGTATGATAGTATATTACCTGAGAAAAAGCAAAAAGATGTATTTAGAAGCAGCAGATAAATGAATATTGAACTTTTATTTTTTTAATGAGCATACTAAATTTGGTATTGGAACGACATTTAGGAAATAAAGCAGAAAAAAATCTGACAAGAGAAGGAACAAATAGCAATCATCAAAAAATGCAGGATCAGTAATTGAAACAGAACTTCATAAGAAGAAACATAATTAAATTAATAGAATTTTTCATGAATTATGTAATTTCTGAGCAATTCAAGTCACACATCAAAATGACACAGAATCTTTATAAAAATAATGAAATTCAAAAAATCAAAAAGAGCCCATAACAAAGAATAAACTACAAATATCAACAAAGCTTCAAACACACCATAATAAACAGTTAAAGCAAAAGAAAATTCGCAACTAGCCTTCTGAAGGATGCTCAAATCCTGAGTCCACAATTGCACGAAGAAGTTCCGGCTTCAAAAGAAAGTCTCTGAATCCTGAGCTGTGTATACCCACATAGCCCCTGCTCCAAAAAGACAAAAAGAAGTTAGTTAATTGAAAAAGAAAAATTAAACACGGAACAAAAAATTATTTTGATCAACTTCGTTTCTGACTGTTTCTATGTGAATCTATCAGTGAGAAAAAAAAAGTACATCAAAACAAATAAAGCCATCACACGCCCAGACAAGAAAAAAAAATCACTTTGTAATTAACAATAGAATATATAAAACACAAACACAATTAAAGATTAAGATAACAGGAGCAAAGAGATGGAGCGAGAGTACTGACTTCTTGGCGGCTTCGCCGTTGGCTTTGGTAGCAACGGAATCGGGAGCTTGAGCATCTTCTTCCTCGTAGTCTAGAAGCTCATCCTCGTACTCGTTGTCTCTTGTCTCTCCCATTCCTACAGAACACAAAGTCAAAGGATTAGATTAGATCTCCAAAGAGTTAGGTTTTGAGCATCAAATCAGACAAATTACCTATTAAAATTTCAAAATTTGGGTTTTAATGCGTAAGTAGAGATAGAAAGAATAGAGATTTTGACAATTTGAAGCTTTACCTGCGAGTATTCGAACAAAGGGTTGGGGTTTTAGGGTTAGGGTTTGGCGAGAGCGTGCTGCAAATGAAAATAATTAGCCAAAATAAAAGGAGAAAAAGATTTGAAAGTGGAGAGAATTCGAAGAAAGAGAGAAATTGTTAGGGTTACTGGATAGGGAGCATCTTTTATAAAAGATAATTTTTTGACGTGTTGCCGAAATTGCCCCTAATATTTGCTCTTTATTGCAGCATTGAAGTGGGCTGGTCGCTGGTTTGGTTTTGGACCAAACAAAGTAGCCCAATAAACTCCCTCTCTTTGTCACAAAATTAAAAGAAATAATGTTAAATAACTCTACATATAAATTCTAGTTAATATAACGTTTATCTATTATATGACGGTTAATAATTTTATAAATTATAAAATTATTATTTATTATATAATATAAAATTTATAACATTATTATAAAAATAAATATTTTGTACAAAGAAAGGCTACTTCCACTTTAAAAAATTATTATCAACACCCAATTATTTCAGACAATTTACTACAAAATAAAAAATAAATAAATAAACTTCAATTAAACCATGTAAATCAGTCATCTTTGTTTACTATGCAACACCTATATAAATACTCGACTCACTTAAAATAAAGACGTTTTCAATTGCTCATTGAATTTCATTTGAATACTGCAACTGATTTTCAATACAATCAAATTAAACATATCAAGGATGCCCCCAATCCATCAGTGCATGCATTCTTGAAAAAGACGAATGCAAATAAATCATACCATAGACATAACACCAATACTGCATGGTAAGCAGATAAAGAATTTCTCTTCAGCTTCAATTCTATTTTAACAGCTTTGCTACTTTATTCTCTGATTTCGTGGAAAAGAAAATAAACGAACTTGAAATATTAATAATAGCATTAGAAGTGTTGTAGTTAAAATCTGTCACACTATACATTTGATCCCATGTAAATGTTTGTTCAACCTACAATTGTTAAGATATAAGAAATAAATATTTCAGGGCTTAAATAGGAGAATTGTATGCTGAACAAGTTTACGAGATGTGTGTTCAAAGTAAATATAATATATTTGTTTATAATGAATTGTCTCTGATAATAAATAATATCATATGTATTTTTATAATAAGTAATATTATTAAAATAATAGTATTCTTAGTAATTTTTAAAATACAACCTCATGTATCTCACTTCGTACTACTCATTCTTTTTGCAAATGTATAAAATATAATTTGAAGAAATAACTTCGTAAATCACTGAATTAAAGCTGAAAAAGGGTTTGGGCCTGTAGACACTAGTACTGGGCTTCATTTGCACGAAGCACAGCATTTTCTCATGCAACCTAATCCTGTTGTTGCCATTGCCACCCATTACAAAACTAAACAACTTGTTATCAATCCGTTAAATGATGGCTTCTGCTTCATGTTCAGCAGCTATGCTTCCTTTTACAGCAACATTACAACCAAGTATTTTGCTTTTTTCATCTCTAACTTCGAGTTATTTACAGTTAACAAGTGCTCAATCCAATCTTAACTTAATTATTTCCGTTAACAAATTCTGATGCACAGGGACACATATGGATAGTTCTAGCAAATATAAGGATTATTTTATCAATGATGCACCGAAAACTACTAGAATGAATAAACTTCATACAATTAGAGTGAAGGTTAGGTTTCATCACTCATTTGCTATGCAGAGTTCTAACATCTTTCTTATATTAATTATGAGTTTTACTGCCTATCCAATGCTTCATGTTGTATTTTTAATTAAAATAGTAGATGGGTAATTGGCATTTTGATGTCTATAACAAGTTTTCGTTTATTGCATTGCTCGGTGATAGGCTGCAGCAAATAACGGAAACACAAAGCCTAAGAGTGTTATTTGTGCTGATTGTGATGGAAATGGTCAGTTTGTTTGCAGATTTCTTTCTGAAAATGAATGGAATTAAGAACATGCAGCTCATTTGTAGATTCGCATTAATACCAGGTGCTGTCCTATGTTCACAATGCAAAGGCTGTGGAGTGAACTCTGTAGATTTCTTCGGTGGACAGTTTAAAGCTGGTGATTCGTGTTGGCTTTGCGGGTAATCATTTCAACATTTTTCTCTAATTCACTATCAGTCCCACAGTAGTTGTGTTTATGTTTGAGTGGCAAGTGTGAATTAGAGCATAATGTTTTCTTGCAGAGGAAAAAGGGATATGTTATGCGGGAACTGCAATGGAGCTGGCTTTGTTGGTGGTTTTATGAGTACAAAAGATGAGTGAAGTTCTTGTGCTGCTACAGTTTGTTAGGGAGTACCAAATTATGCACCTCAGAGGGAGATCTCTCTGTATGTAATGTGCGTTGCCGTGTTGGGACTTGTGATATATACTAATAGTTAGTGTAAGTAACTATTGTGTAAAGGTTAAGCAGGATTGATTCTATATAGGTATTATACTTTGTATGGTTTCCGTATAAGATCAATGATCATCAATGCGTGTAAAGTTAATTTCTCATATTAGCAATTGAATTACAGCTCTTAAGTTTTGTGCCAAAGCATGTTGTGTTTTATGTCACCGTACGTAGTATCATTCAGCATTTTGTGTTGGAACTCTTCACGCCTCGTCATTTTCAGTTTCAGCTCTCAAAAGAAGGCCATGAAAGAATTTTTTAGATTTTTAATTGAAATTGAAAATTTTCTTATGGTAATTTCATTTGAGGATAGGAGATGTTAGCATCTTCATATAGTTACTCCACTGATGTTAGGTTAATCCACTCACAATAACACCAGAATATCTTTTTTATTTATGTGATTTATTCACATGCTTGTAGCATGAAAATGTTTGGTAGCAACCAGCAACCAGCAACCATCTAAGATGCTAATAGCTCTTCATAAACTCGGCCATCTGCTGTTGCAGCAAACGAGTTGCTTCAGATGCAGGGAAAAACACATGATACACATGCCACTCACCCTTGGCTTCCACAAGTCTCACCTCTTTCACTCCCTTATCCTGCAAAAACTCTGAATACATGACACCCCTTTCCTTCAAGAAATCCAAGCCAGCCACATAAACTACTACTGCTGGAAATAGACTCCATTCTTTCTTAGACATAACTCGTGTCTCTAAATTACATCCAAAATAATCGCGGTTTGACCCCACCGGTATACTTAATCTCCAGAACATATCATTCATCGCCACGTCCCGTGAAGCCCCATCAGCCATCTCATTTTTAGTTCTCTTTTCACTGCCAAAAAAAGGATGTATTAGCAACAGCCCCCTGATTTTAACATCAAGTGCTTTGCTCCTCAATGCTCTTATACCAACTTGATGTGCAATGTTCCCTCCAGCACTATCACCAGAGAGGAACACGCGATGAAGATCAGCTTGAGCAAGCCATGGATCGCATTTCGCTCGGTAACATAACCACTCGAGTGAATAGTAGCAATCATCATAAGCGATGGGGAGGCGATTCTCCGGTGCCAAGCGATAATCAACAGAAATGACAATGCATTGAGATGCAACAGAGAAGTCTCCGAGGAAATGATGGTAGCCAAGCCATGTAGTTGAGCCAATGCAAAAACCACCACCATGAAAGTAAACCAGAACAGGCAACTGGATAGAGGTTGCCAAGGGAGGAGTATCAGGAAGGAATACTCTTCCAGTTATCGGCTTGGATGGGTCAATGTTCACATCCTTGAACTTGCACCCATTTAATAATTCACTTGAGGGATGGACTATTTCAGGAACAAAGCGTTTTACAGAACCATCAGCTAAGACTTGGAGGAAGCCCGTTGCTTCTGCCACTATGGACATATCTTTGTTCTTTGGTGTGTGCGCGTGGGAGACTTTGTAAGTTTCATATGTAAGTTTGAAGAACATGATGGCTTATATAGGTTCATCGAATACGTTACTTAAGAAACAGTTTTTTTAATGTAAAGTAACAAGTTGTGAATGTTAAGGTCATAGGTGGTTCATGTAAATTGTGTTGGGTTTTTAAGACTGACAGTGTTTGAAGAAGTCGTGTGTGTTCTTTGATGTTTGGTTGCGATAATTGGTGAAAGGTTGATGCTTAATTGAAGGGGCAGCTAATCGATGGTAGATGAACTAGAAAAATAACAACAAATTAACAATATTAACAACAATAGTAACAGTAATAGAGTTACGTACAGATAGGTTCCTGAATCCTGAGTTTTAAACATTTATAAAAGAAAAGTTTGTCCCTATTAAATAGGTCTCTGCTCTAGAGCCTAAAATGCAGGGACCTGGATGCAAAATTAAAACGCGCCAGGTAGGGGTCGAACCTACGACTTTCTGCTTAGGAAACAGACGCTCTATCCACTGAGCTACAGGCGCTAGTTGGGATATACTGATAAAATAAATCATAGGTGAATAATAAAGGCGCTCATATACCACCCTAACACCCATCTAAGGTTCTGGGTTCAGTGCTGACTTTTTTAAAGTCAAAATAGATTCCTTTCCCTCCTCAGAGGGCAGGTTCCGCTTCCAGTTTTCTTGTTCTTTGACGAGTATTACCATCCTGGCAAGTCTGCGAAGGCGCAAATACAAAAGCCGTTAACGTAATATGACAGGCAGCATTAAAAGCGGAAAAACCTCTTTCTCTGTAAGTGAAGCTGAACACCCCACATCATGATATGCAACCAAATATATCAGCACTCAAACGCCAAATGCATCAGTTTACATATTACAGCAAACCCACATTCTTCTAGTAATTAAAATTTTCTACAAGAATGGCCACCACGTATCGAGGAGCAATAGGATTTAAACATACAACAACCGTGTAGGTATCTATGATGAAGGGCTTAACTCAAAACTATTTGGCTGCTTGTTCCAAGACAGGAACTTTCTTCCAGTCATCCTCCACAGCATTACTTTGCAAAGGAGGCAATGAAAACATGTTTACTGTTGAGCTTCCAGATCGAATCTCCTTCAAGACACGCAGTGCGGACAGTGTTAGCTTCACGTACATATTTTCCATGTGCTCAATCTCAGCAAGCTCTTTGGAACCTGGGAGAGGCCTCTCTTTATTCTCAATAGAAGTTTTGAAGTCAGAGCCTCCTTGCAATTCAGTTCCTTCAGACGAGGCTGATGGTTCGTTCATGGAAAACAGTGAATCAAGCCTTATCTCGCACTCCTTCACAAGCTTGTTGAGCACATCAGTTGTATAAAATGGTTGTTGCAATACCTTTTTGATGAAGGGCAAGCGAATAAGAGCACCAGTTCGCTTGTCATATTTCTTTAATATCTTCACTAGTCCTGCACACATGACAAATCAGGATCAAAGGAGGAATTTTTCATTCCCTCCTAACATCATGTTGTTACAACTAGTCATGAATCTCAAGCATGCAGCCAATATTCCCATAATAGTAATATACACACAATCCACCAACTCACTTCAAGAATCCATTATCCATCTATCATCATAAAAGGTTCAAGCCACACAGAATCTTTTGCCACAGCCATCAAGAAGACATTGTCATCCTGTGTCCCCCACCCTGCCTTTCCTTTTCTGACTCAATGAAAGCAACTGAACCACAATGATTACTTTCAGAACCATTTGGGGCCCTGTGATACTACTTATTTCAATTACCAAGAGTGTCCACAAATGGATATAAAATACAGTCATATTTCTCAACATATAATTAATTTAGTTAAGGAAAAAAAAAGGAAAGAAAGAGAGAGATATTCATTTACATGTCTCCAAATGAAGTTCCTTATTAGGTACGAACTTTTTAAAACCTTATTCACAAGAGAAGATGCATACACAAAACTATTGAAACAATAAATCATTTGTACGAGAATCCGTGCACATTCAAATGGCAAATAATACTCACACACTCCATTTATATGAGAGAGGAAGACTGCCATGAGTCCCATAAAACACTGGCAACCAGAATTCCCATTTTGATAGATTTAAAACTAAGTCAATTCCAAGAGAAGAAATATACCTGTGTAGTTAAGAGCACTGTAATTCTCTAACAAAACCATCTCCCCATGAAAATCAACTATCTCCCTCCCTACTTTCATCAACTCTTCATTTGAATCCTTAGACTTTGCTACCCTATCTTGCAACTCCTGCATTTCAACCAACCAACAACAGGCACAAAAAAAAAGATGTAACCCACAACCATATTTACACTCCACGTATAAGTTAAGAATTGCAAAAGAAACAAAAAGTACGATTGTTTAGGGATTGGACATCAATTTATATTTGATCCACGATTTTACAGATTATAAATTTTCAATCCAATCCAATCCATAGATTGGTAAAATTACTCCAAATTCAACCTATATGTCTGCGAATAGAATGCAAATTTGACACAATCTATGTGCAATCTACCGTTTTGCAGATTTGATGTGGATTAAAAATTTTTCTTCCTATCCAATCCACAAAATAACTAAATAAAAAAATTTAATTTTAAAATAAATTTTACTACCAATCAAATTCAAAATTAAACAAGATCTAAATAAATTAATAGTTTAAATGTGTTCAGGAGCGCTATGTTAATAGGGCGTTTATGCCCTCACCTAGCATCTATTAATTTAATTAACATACGTTTCAAAACAAAAGGAATTTGGACCATATAACTATTTCAGCCTTACTCCCTATTCTCTCTTAAATAATGATATGAAGAAAACTAGAGTATGTGGTTTTAGCTTCCGTGTATGACAGGTGGTGGAAAGTGGTGACACAAAACGACCAATCCTGAAAGACCACTCTTTTGGTCTAAGGATGTCATTCAAAGTTTCAAACTTTAGCACTTCAAAAAGGAAAAGTCCTGATGTTTTTAGATCAGGGCCTGAAAATTAACTAAAATTTTAGAATTGAACCAATACAAAAATTAAAACATGAAGGCTTGGATGATCGTCGTCAATTTCCACCTCCAACTAAGTTTTAATTTATTTATTTCCTAGTACCACATTTATAAATTTTAAAATTTTAAAATTAATTTTTTTTTTTTGTATACGCAGATTTTTAGAAACAAATCCATATCCAATCCACCGATTGCGGATTTTAAAAATTTTCAATCCAATCCAATCCAGCAATCTGCGGACGCTAACAACAAGCAATGAAAACTCTGTAACCCCAAATTTAGTTAAACAAGAGATGCCGGTACCTAATACCATCCAATTTCAATTCTACACACTAAAATTGCATGAATCATTTGACAGCAAGAAAAAAAAAAAACCACGATTTAGTCATCAGCACATGCGAGACAAAACAAAACCTAGAGCAGATGCATGGATCAGTAAATATAAATAGGACCTAATGACAACATACTCAATTCAATCATCTTCTAGCCATAATTCAAGATCAATATATACAAGAGTCAATTTTTATTCCGCAATTCCTCATAAAATTGTAATTTTTATAAAATAAATAATATACCTTCCATTTGATGACATACTCCTCTTCTTTCTCAAGAAAAAACGCATTAAACTTATCAATCTCATCCTCCAACAGCTTCACAAAGTCATTCACCTGCTTGGCCTCCTCATTGTCCTCCTCACTTCTGGCGCAATCACCGCCGTCCGTTTCCTCCGGCCCCTCGATCCTGCGGCGTTTATTGATACCACCGTCGCAATTAAACTGCTGCTGCTTCTCGGGGTAGATCAATTTCAACTGCTTCTTCAAATCCTTGTAGGACAAGAACTTGTCTCTCCATTCAGGTAACGTCTCTTCGATCAATATGCTTAAACTCTTCCAAAATTTCATCGTTTATCCTCTCGTTTGGTCGTTGTAAAATAAAAAGCACGATCATTGGAAGAGGAAATACAGTTGTTTTTATTTGGGTGTGGAATTTGGAATATTCCTCGCATTTTCGAATAAGAATATCCTCTCAGTCTGAAAACATATTTTAGGTTAATAATGATTAGTTCCCTTATGTTTTAAATTTATTTTATTTATTTACTTTTTCGAAAGGTATGTTGATACTTATTATATAAAGGGTCCGGCTACAGTAAAATTACTTTAAAATACATTTAGTTAAATGTTGACGTTGTTATTATTATTATTTTATTAATATTAATAATTATTGTCAATAAAAATAATAATAATAATAATAACAATAACAATAATTATTATTATTATTATATAAATATTAATAATGCGTCGATCAACAACGATGAAGTTGGAGAGTGGCAATGACGATAGGATAGCATGCGACAGTGAGGTGCAATGGGATCGCGCGCGATAGTGACAAACAGCTCTATAACGGTCATGGCTTCTGGCCAACTGCAGATCGACGACCATCGGCATGCAACGATCATGGCTCCTAATATGCTGCAGATCAGCAACCATTGGTGCTCATTTTTTTTTTTTAATTGGGGACAAAATTAGAAATATTAATTTTGTTGGGGGGATCATCATTTATAAGAATAGAGTTCTGGTTTCTAACTCCACTCTCCAGTTAAAACTTCAGCAATCAATCTAGAATTTATGTGGGATCCATATAATTTAGTCTTATTCCCAACTTTAATTTAATAAATAAATAAATATTTTATTTTAATTCCTCCATTTCGATAGTAAATACAGCATGTGATCTAAGAGTGGGTATCGGTTCGGTTCGGTTTTAGAATAAATTAAAAAATTTAATTCGGTTCAAATTGAAAATTTAAAAAAACTAAAAAATATTTATGAAAAATAAAAATCGAATTCAGTTTCGATTTTTTTTAAATAACCCCTTTCGATTTTTTTTTAAATAACTTCTATAAATATTTTTATAAAGACTCGAACCCTTACTCTCAACAAGGTGAGTGCAATAACTCGCTCACTATACTATAAACTCATTGGTAACCCTATACCTCTCATATAAATTTTTTATTTTATTAATCACTAATATTCATTAAAATATTTGAACCGAAAACCGAACAATAACTCTCATCAGTTTGGTTCGAATTTTTTAATTTTTATTTATTTAATTTTTATATTTTAAAAAAAATCAATTTTGATTCGGGTAGCCTTGATCTCATTTATAGAGTATTATTATTTCTTTAAGAGCACTTCTTTTTTCTTTTTTTTTTTCCTTTGTTGGGTTCTTTTTGCCTTCAGCCCAAATTAATATGCACGTTTTAAAACATTATCACAACTTGTCATTTGTTTTTTATTGCTATTATTCCATATAAAACATGTTTTGTTATTGTGGTGGGGCATAGGCTCACAACGCCTTCTCAGAGCATAGAAAGTCGTGGACTCAACAAATGAGGACAAAAGAATCGTTAAAGACTAAAGAACATACCTCTTCGTCTTCGAGATAAATGATAATGATATATGAAGGACAAGTTTGTAGTGGAAGATGGCCTATCAATTTTTAAACTTGAGTTTCGTTTATGTATTTGTAATAGATAAATAAGGTCAAAGCATCTCTTTTTGTCAAATTGCATAAATCAAAAGATGCTCAATTTTGAATTACAAATGCATAGCATAGAATCTGTACGAAACTCATTATACATCTTATGAAATCCGTAATTTGATGTATTGACAATCTGAGAGGATGTACGACCGTAATTACAGATACCTTCCCTCACGAAAGCATAACATTTCATATATCTTTAGCTTTTCAAGGTAAATTTGTAATTTCAAAATAAACTTGAAAAAAAAATTCCAATATATGAGATTTCGTTCACTAATACGCGCTAATACCCAGTAGATATTAGTTTCATTTTCTCTTTCAATGAACTTCATCATTTTCTTTTCCATTTACGAAACTGTTGTAACCATTTAAACGATCTTGCAATTATTTAATCAGGGGTACGAATGAGAAAAACTTAGGTGGTGGCACGAGGGTGCCGTCGAAGCGCGTTTCTCTGGCAGTTGGCATTAGAGGCTACTGGCATTGCATATATAGATCAGTGATTTTAATTTTTTTGATTACTAAGATTGAAAAATCTGATATTGAAGAAGTTAGTGATGTTTCGTAAAAATGAAAATTGATTTGGGGATATTTTAAAGAAGCTACTGCATGTTGATATTATCACTTCCACTATATGATTGCAAGAGGCACACGAATCGAAATTGCATATTCCTCAGTTCGGAAAAACAATAAAACAAAAGAAAATAAATAAATACTAAAGAGAGAGGCAAAACGGGTCAGGTCAAAAAAACCCAAACCTGAATGACCCAGCCGCTGTTTGCGGCAACCACCCAGCTGCCGATTTGAATTTTGGTGGTCCTTATCAGCATATCCAGCAACCGACGACCAAACCTCCACCATCTCCTCCTCTAAAAACTGATAAAAAAACGCTCAAATAGACTTGGGAGTGTAGTGTCGCGGAATCGCCGTAGCAAACCAGTACGATTTGGCGGAATCATGACTCCCCATCACCTGTGTTTGACTCTCCACGACAATTCCTCCAATTTCCGGCCATTGATGCCACTCATAAACCACCAGATTGGCTGACACAACCATCAAAACCCGCCCGGCCGTGGATCTCAATCTACCGCCGAAGACCACGCATTGCCGCTAACCACCACGGCCATTAGACTTCTCGCAGCGTGCAGCAAGGTCATGTGGTTTTTATTTTTTGCAATATTGGCAGCTTCATTCAAAATTTTATAAATTTTATTTATTTATTATTATATCATTTATTCTTACTATTTTGGTCCTTTTATGTGTTTTGTTATACCGGCAACAATTCTATTACCATTAGTTATCATCTTTATTCAATAATTAAATATTTTGGAGACAAGGAATTTTAAAAATTTCAATAATCTACTAACGGTTAATATAACGAAATATCAATGTTAATCGAGATTTCTGAAATTACGGTCATATATTCTCTCAAATTGCTAATACGCCAGAACTCAAGAAAGACCTCTAAAAATTACCCTTTTTCCTCTTTTTATATATTAATTTATATGTATTCATCTTATATATTAATGTTTAATCCGGACTGAACTATTTATATATTAATTGTACTCGAATCTTAGCGTGTGACCCTTTTTTTTTCTCTTAAAAGGAAAGGAAGTATGTGGCAATGCATTGATTTTTTTTTAACTATTTATACGATGTTTATTCCTCGCACTTTCACTCAATGATTGAAGAAGTATTTATATGATGTTTATTCCTCACATTTTCACTGAATGATTGAAGAAAAAAATATTTCTACAATAGATTTGTGGGAGTTCAAACTACTGTTTTCTAATTAGAGGGCTGTAGCTCTGACCACCAGGCCTTTACTCTGGTGGTTGCCACTGTGACTTAATATAATTTATTTTATATAATTTTTTCTTCTTTTATGACTTCTTCTTTCCGAAGACTTGCTTTCTCAACCTTGCTTATCGAGATTTCTGAACAACGATGATGAATCGCATATATTTATCCCAAAAAAATCTTGCTTTTCATTTTTATATCTCTCTATTATTTTATGATATTACAAAAAAAGACATAAGATACAATAGAATTTTAATTAAATTTAACTATTGTTGAAAATAACTTAATTAGATTAGAAATGTATTTTCTAATAATAGAATTACTATTATTAGATAATTTTTTTCTTCATTGTTTCAAAATTATTTTGATTTTATATACAAAATTAAAAATTCTTTTAATTTTATAAACAAAATTAATTATATCATATATGAGGATTAAGAATAGTTAGGGTTTCATAATTTGTAAATATATTTTAGTTTAATTAAATTTATATTTATCTTTTTATGTAATTTCAAGTAACAATAGAAGTATAGAACTATTATTGAAAAAAAAATGGAGTGTTGTAAGGATTGTGAAGGTTGTGAAAGCATCACTCCAATAAAAAAAAGGAAAAAAAATACTTTTAAATGAGCCTATATACTTTTCTTAAGAGTTTGTACTTTTTTGTTAAGTAATTTATCTAGTAAGGTCATGATTATGTTAGAATAGTTTTAAAGTAAAGAGCGAATCACAACCACTCAAACAAAGTAATAAATAATAAAAAATATATTATAACTTTAATCGTGTGATTATAAACGAGTGCTCTATCATGGAGGTATTATAAGATAATCAGACGTAGACAATTACTAAGTTACAATCAAAGTAACTTACTCCTATTTTTAATGCAAATACTAATAACAAAATAATATATTTTATTACATATTACAAGGGCTGTAAATTACATTTGATTGTAACTTAACAAGGCCCTCAGACCCATCTAGTAATACTACCTGAGTGAAAGTATTGGGTTTCCCTTCATCATGAAAATTATGTAATTTTAATATAATTTTAGACAGATGTCCAGATGTATTTAATTTTAGAACTATATTCAAACGTGTTTAATTTAAATTTTGGGAACTATTGTATGCTCTAATATCATTTTGTTTAATCATGATATTAAACACTTAGTACCTTGGTTTTCAATTAATATTTTCTTTCTCTTTCAAAGTTTCACCTCTGAAAATAAAATTAAAAAAAGAAAAACTTGATTCAATTGATAAAAATTTTAAGGAGTGATATAGGAAGTCTGGAGTTCAAAATTTGCTTGCTTAAATCGAATTTGAAGCTTTGATCAGATAAATAAATTTTACCTGTAAATATAGGACTCCTATTCTTAATTGTTTATTAGCAAATTTTGTTATTATTTCATTTTTATATTGAATTTAGGTGTAAGAATACCACCATATATAAAAATAAAAATTCATGATTGGTAATTAATATTATATTTTCTGTTGCCTAAAAACTAAGTCTCAATAATTACAATGCAACAACTAGATGTTTACAATACTTGCAACAAATTATGAGCCTGTATAATTAACATTTTACATATTTACTGATGATGAGCAAGAAACCCAATTGGATTAAAGTAGATAGTGTTTAAGATTATTTTTTTTGAACTAGATTTTATATTAATTAGTTTTCCTATTCATAGTTTAATTCTTATTTGAGTTGTAATTCTATTCTACATAAGTGTATTAGGTTCAGCTCACTATAAATAGTGTCTCTATAACTTTTATACAGTTGTGTCGATTATTATTCAATTTTTGTTTCAGACTTTGTGTAAGTTTTGAGCTTATATTATTTCTCTATATTCTATGGAATCGACTAATCTTAACACCCAATATTTATATGCGATTTCTAGTTTATTTCATTGTTTTGGACATTCTTAGACTAAACGAAGAATCGAAAATATATCTTCCCTTTTCCATCAATTCATCCCCTAATTATATCTTCTACTACATTAGTTTTGCTGCAAAGCATTATTATTATCCTTTTTTGTAGAACCACGCTGCATTATTTACCCCCAGATATTATTTACTTCCATAATGCATTCTTAATGTTGGACCTAAGCTAAACGAGAAGCATTTTTTTTTTTACATAAATATTACAATGAATTGTACTGCAATAAACGTTACTAATATGACATTAGACTACAAATATTTATCCAAATTTTAATCTTTATTAATATTCACGAGATGCCTATTCTACTTACATTTCGTAAAGAAGAATATTTCATTCACTCGATTATTTCTATAATTAAGAAATGAATTATAGAATCATAAGTTGAAACTGTAAAAAAAGTACTCGATTCCAGATAAAACCAAAAGTGGTGGGCTGAGATTTGTTGGATAAAATATTGATTAGTATTAAAAATTATATGTTTTCTAAGGAATAAAAATGTTATTTTGTGCTTTTATTATAATTTATATTTGTAATTATATAATATATTATGAATTTCTAACTATGATTTTAAGTGTTTGACATTGTGTATTTTGTGTGTTTATTAGATAAAAATAATAATTTCAAACAATTCGATACTCTGAGTAGATTAACGGATGGATATTGATAATTCAAAAAATTAAGTATTATCGAAGACGATCCACGACTTTTGTTATAAAATTATAAGCTTTTACGTATGTTAATTGTAAAAGTTATAAGTTTTTATAATGTTAGGTGTAATAACTATGAGTTGATGTGTTTGACTAGATTGTGGTAGGTTTATGTTTGTTTAGTAGAACAAAAGCAAGGCTGCGATTTAATTGACTTTTTGTTTTTTTTTTTTATGTGTGTGGCATTAATTAATAATAAATTATTATAAATAGAGGAGAGTGAGAACATATCTATTTACACATTTTTCTTTATTTCTCTCTCCCCAAATTCTTCTTCTCATCCCTCTCTGTTATTTTAGTAAATTAATTTCATAAATAAATTTAGTTTCATTTTCAAATTTAGTTGTTTCTATTTTTATGTATAATTTAATATTCGTAATTATTTATATTTCAATTATACTTTGCTAAATAATAAATAGTTAGAGTAGGGTGAAACTCTTAGAAAGAAAATATAATATAATTAAATTATATTTTTAATTATATAAATTAAGTTATTTTCTAATTAATATTATCCATGTTTTAATATTTGAAAATTTTGATTTGTTGTAGATAAATAAGGGAGTTTGATACAATAAATTCTTAATATCTTAGTATAAGTATTGTAAAATGATAACTTATTGTAGATAAATTAAATTTTGTCACACGAAGTACTTAATCGATAATAAAATTAATGGAAAACTAATAATAATTTATACAATTAATCTTTTGAGCAATGAATAAATATGATAAAAAGAATTCATTAAATTATATTTACTACTAAGAGCGAATACATAATCCTAACTAATTTAATTTCATGATTTTATTCAAATTAAGTTTCATATATTTTAATTTTGTTTTATCATTTTTATAATAAGCAAATTGAATTTTTTCTTTGTGGATCAACCACGGACTCACCAAGTTATATTATAATAAATCACTCTTATATGTAAGAGTATAACACTTTTGAGTCGTGTTAAGTTTTTAGTATTGTTGCCGGAGAGTCGAGTTATTTTTATAACAAATACGAATGTTATATGAATAATATAAACTATGTAATAAACTGAAAATATTAAAATAATTTAATAAATTTAAATATTTAAATTATTATATTTATTTTAATAATATATTTTTATTTATTGTAGAGGTTTTAAATAAATATTTGCATTAAATGCATTTACAATTAAAAAAATTCACATGTTAATAATGTTAAAATGATTAATTTACATAATATTCAAAATAATTTAAATTTTAATACATTTATTTTAATATTATGATTCTATTTATTAAAAATTTTACTTTAATAATATATAATATATCTAATAGATTGTAAAATATTAAAATTATTTAAAATGTGTATATTATTACATTCATTCTAATATTATATTTGTATTTATTATAAAACATTAGATTTAATATTTTAAAATAATAGAGATAAAATGTATAATAGTAAAAAACGAGTACTGGTGTATTTTTTTGAAAACTTTGGATATTGCAATTATTTTCTCAAAATTTGAGAGTTTAGATGCTTTTTTTTGTTTTTTTTTTTTTTACTTAGGAGTGGGTATGTACGGCCTGACATTTATGTCTTGAATATATAACCGACATATAAGTTATGAGTTGAATTTATAAACATACATTGCATACTTTTGAATTTATAACTTAATACAAATTAGTATTTTGGCTGAATAATGAACTATTGTTATTGCTTGATGTGACAGCAAGAGTTTGTCTCTCCTCACAAGGACTCAATCATTCCTCTCCAAATCATGTGTAATAGATATCCCCTCGGTTAAAATGAAGGAAGAAAATATTTCTGAACATAAGTGAGTTTAGAACTCTAAACTAAGCTATAATAAATTTGATCGAGGATATTTCGATAGTATTTATTATTAGTTCCTCTTAACATGACAAATGGGCAAAGTTGGCACTTGGCATGGTCAAATATATATGTCAAAAATAAAATACTCAAAAGTCGATCACCAAATCATGCTAACTTCTAAAAGAAGGCGATATAAAAAGTACAACAGTAAAGAATAGTTTATGTACATCAGCAGATATGGAATCCAAGGTGTTTCTATGTACAGTATTTAGGAGAGAGAGGAAAGTCTAGATAAGAACTCCATAATCTTACTCTGTTTTAGTATTTTATGTTATTCAGCCAGCAAAAACAAAAACAAAAAGTTTAAAAAAAAAAAAAAACGATAGATTTTCCCATTCACATTTATTGTACCAAGGAATTTGTATGCACTTAGTTTTTACGAAGAGGTACCAAGAAGTCAAAATTAGTAAAAAGGAATCAATTCAGGTAAACTGAGCGAGTCCACGCTTCTTTCTCATCATATTAATCACCGCCATTAAAATCATCGAATCAGCTCGTCAATAGAGTTAATCTTGGCCGTTGAAATTAAGATCTCCGTCGCAGGAGTAAAAAGCAAAAAAAAAAAAAAGTTTTTTTTAAAAAAGAAAAAGAAATAGAAAAAAGAAAATCTCCCTTCTCCCAAATGACAAAGCACACAACTTGCTTGAGAAGGAGAAACAAATGATGAAGACACATATAAAATGGAGCCACAGTGTTTTCATTCATGCTTCTCGGTTTCTTACAGCAATTAACACCAAACTCACACACGCCGTCTCAGTCTCTCAAATCGTATCATCGATCGCCATTCTCATCTCTCAAGGTAACTGCATAATTTTCCGAGAAAGTGCGAGAAAAATGAAAATTGAAGTTGTGCATGCATTTTCTAGTGTTTTCTAAAATCAAGTCCCAAAGTATTCCGATCTTTCTACATGTAGATGATGTTTATGCCGAAACTGATTTAAATTATATGATACCACACAATTTTGTTAATCTTTTATCTTATCTGAAGCTACTGGTGTTCAAAGAGACGAAATGTAACTTGTGTTATATGTTTTGCTCTTGAGCAATTGTTACTGTTGAAGGCTGGTTGTATTTTAAATCGATGGAGATATAATTTTGACTCAGGTCAACATTATCTTCTCATTGATCTAGTAGTGCAGTTTGATATTTGTTGTTGGGCTTGGTTCATCGTAGTTGTACCGGCAGAGAAACTGTGCGAAAAGTGGGTATAATAGATTTTATGCTTTTTGCGTTGTTAGAGATATTTAGCTTTCGCTAGCTTGTAATGAATGAATAGTAATGAGCTAACTATTTTGTTAGTTATACTACATTTTGCTGTTTTTAGCTGTAACTTTGTTAGCTGTTGTATTGTAGCCTCGTTTTGATAATTAATACCAATTGGATATAATATTAAATCCGCCTGAAGTTTTCTATTGTTATCATCAATTATGCTGTTTTATTCCATTGTCTGCATTAACTCTAGTATTGAATTGGAATGTCATTGAGAAGATATTATGATAGCTGGTTGTAATTGATGCTTTTAGTTTTTGCATCAGGTTCGCGTTATATTATATTTGTCAATTGAACTGGTGGATTTTTGGGACTAAATGGAGCCAGAAGAAAGGGAAAAGCTATTGGTGGACGCTCAAGTTAGTTTTGGTGGATTTGACAGAAATATTACAGCAGCGGAGCTTGTCAAATACTTGGAAGATGAAGTTGGAGGTGTGTGGCGTTGTAGGTTGAAGACTTCCTGCACCCCTTCAGAGTCGTATCCTGATTTTTGTAAAACAAATACTGCAGAAGTTCAAAAAACAGATGATTATGAGAAAGTGGAGCCCCATGCATTTGTGCATTTTGCCATGCCTACCTATGTAACGCGTGCATTGGATGCTGCGGGGCGTGTTGAGCTCTTTCTGAATGGTCGAGCATTGAAGGTCAGTTTGGGCCCTGAAAATCCATTCCGCTTGAATCAGAGAGGGAGGACTTCGACTCCCTTTAAGTTACCAGATGTGTGTGTTGAAATTGGTACATTAGTTACCCGGGATGAGTTTTTTGTTGCATGGAGAGGACCTGCTTCTGGGACTGATTTTCTGGTGGATCCTTTTGATGGCACGTGCAAATTTTGTTTTACAAGAGATACTGCATTCTCTCTCAAAAGTTCTAATGAGCATGCAGTGATTAAATGTGAATTTAAGGTGGAGTTCTTGGTGAGGGAAATCAATTTGGTCAAGCAATATTCTGAATTTCCACGTGTAGCAATTTTGCTGCAGCTGGCTTCTTCACCTCGGGTATGGTATAGGACCGCCGATGATGATATAGTGGTGTTTGTTCCTTTTGATATGTTGGATGATGATGATCCTTGGATTCGAACAACAGATTTCACACCTAGTGGAGCAATTGGTCGATGTAATTCATATCGAATTTCCATCTCATCTCGTCATCGTGGGAAGTTGAGTAAGGTCATCACTTATCTTAGAGAACGAAGGGTGAAAGTAGATAGCCTGAGCCGGCCAATTGTAATTAGAGAAGAACCTGATTTTGAGGTGCCCATGAATGATCCCTTTTTCTGTATTCATTACAAGGAAGGGATATCCTTTGAGATAATGTTTCTGGTGAACGCAGTCATGCATAAAGGGATTCTTAATCAACATCAATTATCAGACAGCTTCTTTGATCTACTGAGGTGTCAACCTAGGGACGTCAATGTGGCTGCATTGAAGCACATCTATTCTTATAAACGGCCCGTGTTTGATGCCTGTAAGAGGCTGAAGCTCGTGCAAGAATGGTTACTAAAGGATCCTAAGCTGTATAAGGGTCCTAAGCAGATAGATGACATTGTTGAAGTCAGAAGGTTGGTTATTACTCCAACTAAAGCATACTGTCTGCCACCGGAAGTTGAACTCTCCAACAGGGTTCTGAGAAAGTATAAAGATGTGGCTGATCGCTTTCTAAGAGTTACCTTTATGGATGAGGGCTTGCAAACAATGAACGCAAATGTTCTCAGCTATTATATTGCTCCTATTGTGAGAGACATCACATTGAACTCCTTCTCGCAGAAAACACGAGTGTTCAAAAGGGTGAAGAGCATTCTCTCTAGTGGATTCTATCTATGTGGTCGGAAATTTTCTTTTCTGGCCTTCTCATCCAATCAACTGAGAGACCGTTCTGCTTGGTTTTTTTCTGAAGATGGAAAGACTAGTGTACTTGACATCAAGAAATGGATGGGGAAGTTCACTGACAAGAATATTGCGAAGTGTGCTGCTAGGATGGGTCAGTGCTTCTCTTCTACTTATGCAACAGTTGAAGTACCACCAACAGAAGTTGATCCTCAGCTTCCAGATATTAAGCGGAATGGATATGTATTTTCTGATGGTATTGGAAAGATCACTCCTGATCTTGGTATGGAAGTAGCACAGAAATTGAAATTGGATGTCAGCCCTCCACCCTCTGCTTATCAGATTAGATATGCTGGTTACAAAGGGGTTGTGGCGTGTTGGCCTGCAAAAGGTGATGGGATTCGAATGTCTTTAAGGGGAAGTATGAGCAAATTCCAGTCCCGCCACACCACTTTGGAAATTTGTTCTTGGACTAGGTTTCAGCCTGGTTTCCTGAACAGGCAGATTATTACATTGCTATCAACATTGAATGTTCCAGATGAAATGTTTTGGAGTATGCAGGCTTCTATGGTTTCTAAACTGAATCAAATGCTTGTGGACTCAGACGTGGCATTTGAGGTTCTGACTGCAGCCTGTGCTGAGCAGGGAAACACAGCAGCAATAATGCTGAGTGCTGGTTTCAATCCTCAAACAGAACCTCATCTACGTGGCATGCTAACTTGTATAAGAGCAGCCCAGTTTTGGGGCCTTAGGGAAAAGGCAAGGATCTTTGTTCCTGCTGGGAGGTGGTTGATGGGATGTTTGGATGAGCTTGGGGTATTGGAAGGAGGCCAATGCTTTATCCAAGTGTCAGAGCCATTTCTGGAAAACTGCTTTTCCAAACATGGTTCTAGGTTTGCAGAGACAAAGAAATTGCAGGTTATTAATGGGTTTGTGGTTATAGCTAAGAATCCTTGTCTTCATCCCGGAGATATAAGGATTTTGGAAGCAGTCGACCACCCGGAGTTGCACCATTTGTATGATTGCCTTGTTTTCCCTCAAAAAGGTGATAGGCCCCACACAAATGAAGCTTCTGGAAGTGATCTAGATGGGGACCTGTACTTTGTCACTTGGGATGAAAATCTTATCCCCCCAAGTAAGAACAGCTGGCCTCCTATGGAGTATAATCCCGCTGAAGCCAAAACATTATCACGCCCTGTCGATCATCGGGTTAGCTACTTGCCTCTTGGAATGTTATCACTGAACTTCCAACCAATATTTGTTTATCTAATTTAATTATTTATTTATTTTATTGTTCTCTCTCTATTTTTTCTCCATTAGTATTAAATAGTGCTTCTATCATGAAACAAAATTCCTTTCATAAAATTGGCTCCAACAAGGCAATTAATATAGCACTTGCATTTGCATGCACATGTCACTTGTATCTGCATACAAATGTTGGTTAAATTAATGTCCATATATATATTCACAAAGCATGAGAACATCAGTGCTAATATCTATAAAACAAATGAACTTGTGTGAAATTATTAATTGTGGAAATGGTGACTTTTCTGGCGCATTATTAAGATAGCTCAATAATGTTAATGGCACTTTCCAAGTACATACTGGCATCATGGGGTTCCCAAAATTGATGTCAATAGGCTGCTAAGTTCTGAACTGTTGTCTAAGTCTGAAATTGGGATTTCAAGTCAAGAATAAAACAATTCATATTGATGAATTGGAATTTTAATTTATATTGTTGAATTGATGAATTTGAAATTCAATTTATGATGTAGATGATCTGGTGAAATCTATGTCTAGAAAAATCAGTAGTGAAAGCTGGATTATGGTCATTTTGATATTTCTCATGGAAGCTCTCACATTTATTGTTCAGATTATGATTTATCTTGTTGTTAGTAAACCTGTAGATTGCCAACTTTTTATTTTCTTTATTTTACAGGACATAATTGAGTTTTTTGCAAAACACATGGTGAATGAGAGCCTGGGGACAATCTGCAACGCGCATGTTGTTCATGCTGACCATAGTGAATATGGAGCTCTTGATGAAAACTGCATCCTTCTAGCGGAGTTAGCTGCCACTGCCGTTGATTTCCCCAAAACTGGGAAGATTGTCACCATGCCTTCACATTTGAAACCAAAACTGTACCCAGATTTTATGGGAAAGGAAGACTATCAGTCGTACAAATCAAATAAAATATTGGGAAGGCTCTATAGGCAGATTAAAGATGCTTATGATGAAGACATTTCTGTTTCGTCTGAGGTAGACATTAATCCTGTTGACATCCACTATGATGCCGATCTTAAGGTCTCTGGATCAGTTGATTTCATTACGGATGCATGGAATCAAAAGTGCTCTTATGATGGCCAGCTGTATGGTCTTCTGGAACAGTACAAAGTGAACAAGGAAGAAGAGTTAGTGACCGGGCACATTTGGTCCATGCCAAAATACAACAGCCGGAAGCAAGGAGAACTAAAGGAGAGGCTCAAGCATTCTTATAGTGCATTAAGGAGAGAGTTTAGACAAGTTTTTGAGAAAATGAACTTTGATTGTGAGCTCCTCTCTGAGGATGAAAAGAATGCATTATTTGAACAAAAGGCATCGGCGTGGTACCAGGTAACTTACCATCCGAAATGGGTGAAGAAGTCACTTGATTTGCAAGAGCAAGATAGTGCTAGGAGTGTAGTGTTATTGAGTTTTGCCTGGATTGCAACTGACTATCTTGCTAGGATCAAAATTAGGTGCCGGGAAATGGCAAATATTGACACGTCTAAACCAGTCAATTATTTAGCCAAGTATGTTGCTGATCGGATTTGACTAGTTTTCGAAGCTGTTAACAGCTACTTTTTGTGTCAGTAACAGGTTTTTATAGGCTGCAAGCCACTCTGCCATTGTCAAAGGTTAAGCTGCATATGATTTTACTACGGCAGCACTGGCCTTAACAACTGTTATTCAAGGATGATATATGATATATATACATGTTTATGGGGCTTGCTACCTTACAGCATCTGTAAGGTATATCTCCTAATAAAATAGAGTGACTGGTCTAATTGAGTCCACCTCCAGTCAGTTATTTGTGAGGGACTGTACCTTACGGCTGCTGTAAAGTAACAAGACCCAATGTTTGTTTATTAATTATATAAAATGTTATTGGACTTTCGTGCTTCGTTTGGAAATTTGGATGCTATCTTATATTGTAATTTCTAAGGAATTTAATTATTTTATTTGATTGCTGTCAAGTCGCTGGCAGGTCAATTTTTTGCATCGCCTGTTTTTGCTTGCACGGATGGATTCTGTCAGTTTACAAGTAGTATAACAAGAAATTGTCATAAGCTTTGAAGTTTGAGTCCATCATGTTTAACTTTGTATCTTAGTTATGTCTTGAATATTGAGAATGTAAGCCAGTAAGACTTGAACCTTTACTCGAGAATTTTACCCGAAACTTAAAGAGTACCAACCAATATATGATTTTCTTTTGATCAAGGAAACATCAAAATATTATTATTATTTTTTTCCTTTCCGACTTCTTTTTTCCTCACGTACTATAACATTACATAAACTTTCCGATTTATAATGGAATAATATTACATATTTTGACCCGTCGAAAACTAAAAGTCATTTTCAAATTTTATATCAAACGCCACATCATATAAACGTTGTGTTCGACAGTTAAAATATTTAAAGCATTTCAACTGTGCCCGACTTTTAACAGAAAAAATTTACACTCTTTGGATCTGTGCTAATGTAAAACAAAATTCTGTAACAATCACTTAATAGAAATCAAAGATAGTAAATATAAATGTTTTTCAACCTCCTCCTTTCAGTCACTTTTTTTTTTTTTTTTAAATTAAATTATCATGCACCACAATACGTCACTCTCTTAGGATGTAAACTTCTCTCAACTGGTTATGATTCTTTCCACCAATTTTTTTTTCTTCTAGTCTCTGGTAATCTTTTAAATCTAATGAAAAAAATAGATTAATTGTAAATAAGGTAAAAAAAAATTAACTTGATTGTCAACATCAAAATTTAAAATTCAATCTTCACTCTGACTTTGCTAGTATAGACTAGGATAAAAAAAGACTAATAGAGGATCCCGATCCTTTATGCATCTTATTTCAATCTAGAGTCAACCGAGCGTTCATGGTTGCATTTTTCAAGTTACATTTCAAGAGATTTTATCCAAGGTCATTGTGTGATGTTCTTTATTCGCGCCATTTAATTGATGATCACATTTTGTCACATGTGGCCACTGATAACAATCTTAAACAAGCATGAGCTTAAATGCATGTAAGGAACTCTTTGACAATTTGGCCATTCATAACACCATACTCACCTTCGTCACCGCCAAATCCATCACTAGGTATTATTTGCTTTTAATTATTTCAATATTCTTTTCATTATAAAATAATAATTATTTTCACCGCAAAATCTGTAAATTGAAGATTATTTTCTCTTGAAAATCACCACCTTACCAGCCCATCTTCATCATCCCTTGTTGCTGATACTGCGGATTTCAGTATATTTTGAATTACTTATATGATTATATGAATCAGCTTCACTTCATGGCCGGTTGAATATGTCATCCTGATGATATGCCAAACAACATTAAATTTGAATCCAGAAATGATAAAATATACCACCAGCCTCGACCTGTAATGGCAGTGACAGTGGCCGTGGCTGATTCGTTAAATTAAATGGCTAGTACATATGTATTCACTCTTTCATTATTATACTGAATAAGATATTTTAATGCAAAATAAATGCATAAATCTATTATGTCCATTAGATTTTGAAATTGATTATGGTGCTTCTTTAAGATGGTGGGTTGATTTCTTGGTGTGACAAAAACAATTAAATGAATTAATTTCCAGAAGCTTTGTGGAAATTAATTGGTGCTTCATTGCAACTGGAGCTTTCTAATATTGGTAATTTCTCGAGTCATTCCTTCTTTGCGATTGTATAATTTTTGGTTTCTACTTTGTTTCTCTAATTGATGCCGACGAGTTTATCCCATCTCTTGGGTATCCAGTGTTTCCCTGTGATCGCGAGCATTCATATTTGAAGGACATTATTTGGAGCTGCAACCAAGTTCAACCACATAGTCTTGATAAAAATTCACGTTTTCATTTGTATTTCTGGATTCAGGTTCCTTTGTACATTTTAAAAATTGAATTCAAGATTAGGATTCTCTTGTGAGTTTAAAATATTACATGGATAATGTACTTGCATTTACAGACTGAAAAGATTTAGGTCTTATAATACAAACTAAAACATCCTTCAGAAAAGGTTTATGGCGCTTTCTTGTTGTAGTAATTCTAAATTGCCACAAAAAAGTAGCTGTTGCTAATCCAGCAAAGATTGATAGTATCAATTTAGAATGATATCAGATTAGAAAAATGGAAAATATTGATTCAACCGATGTTGTTGATTTGAAAGGAGATAGACGGACTGAAAATGTTCATGGCATTGCTTTCATGTAATAGTTTATTGTAGTCATGTATGCTTCTTCTTCGCAACATGTATGTTTTTCTTTCTAACATATAAGCAAATTCACTTTGTGTTCTAAAATGTTAAATTCGGGACTTGTCTTTGTTTGTCAGGCGGAGAATACAGAGAGGGAAGTCCTAAATGGCAGTAGAAAAGATGGTGGAATCTATGAAGATGTTGTTCTCATGGAAAAATGATCATAAACGATACTTTATATGTGAAGGGCATCTTGTTTTATTTTAGACTCCATTGCTAAAAGTGCAGGTCATCTTGTTTTATTTGGGACTCCATTGTCCAATCTTAGTTGTCTATTATTTGGTATTTTCAAAGTGAAAGTAGCAATATCAGAAGTTGTTTGGTATGTAAATTTTCTGGGAATAAAAGAATTCAAAACACTGGCTTGCCCTCCCTGCACCCTTAAACTTGTCATTCCACGTTTATTTTTATAAGTTGTTTTCTTACCTTTTTTCTTCTCTGTCATTTTTACTTTTGATCCTCCATGAGTATTGTACATCTATCAATATTTTTTAAGAACTTTTTGGGTACCTATCCTGAATGTCTATATTTACAACTCAACACAATGCAAAAGTGCTTTTTGTAAAAGCCTTCAATATTTTGCTCTCTTGTCAATTTACTCTCCTTAAAAGCCTTGGTGGGGATGGGAATCGATTCTATGACATATTTAGAATGACTGTTCCAGACATTTTTGTCAAGCTTGCTGGCTTTTGATCCACCTCTGTTCTAGTATGGTTGGATTCATCAGTTTAGTTCTTATAATCCTAGAATACCAGAGATCTGGTAACAAATTCATTTAATTTTATAATTTATCCTCCTTGAGCGAGGCTTTGTTTACTTTCAACTTTTTAATGCAACACCCATCTTATATTTGTTTTGCACCACCCATAATTTGCAGGCTTTAAGTAGATATGACAATGGTACTTATAAATCCCGCAAATCTGTACAAAGCCACCCTCCAAAATCTGCCCGCTGCAGATAATTTTACAAGTTACCGACTGGTTTGGTATTAAAAATTGAAGCTCATACTAAGTTGCGGGTGGGCTTGGTATTAGTTAAAAATCCAACAGATACCTACATGGATATCCGCTAAACCAACACTTTTTTTTCAAATATTTTTAATTTAAGTTTAATTGAAAAAGTATTTAAATATAAAAATAAACAAAATAAATAAATGTAAAGTGTAAACATGTGTGCAAATTATAGTATACTTAAGCCTTAATTCATGCATTATTATATACTTATTATATTTTTTTATGAACTATTATTCTTTAACTTAATGTATGAATTATTTCATTATTATAATTTTGCTCTTTGGATTAGTATTTAAAAAATATTATTCTTTAGAAAATATTAATCTTAATCATTATTGTAGGAATCATGTTAGATGAGTGCTAATGGAATAAATATCTTAACTCTTAAAACTTGTGTTGAAAGAGAATATGAAATGATAATTATTGTTGGTGTAGTAGTGTTACTTTTGGATGCTAGTTTGTGATTTTTTTTTTAATAGATTTATGCATTTCATATTTAAATTTGAGAATTTGTGATAGTTTATTGTTTAAATTTTAATTATTCGTATTCATTGATTAAATTTAAAATTGGATATATTATGTGAAACTTTAATTATTATTATAAATTTAAATATTAAATATTTATAATTTTAAATGTGGAACAACAAAAAATCTTTCAGGTATTATTACCAAACCCGTTGAAAATTACGGATAGATTTAATAATTTAAATTTTGTGAGAATATAAATTTAGTAATGACAAACCCTCTGCGAACGGTGCCTATTGCTCGTGCTCGAGTAACTATAGCTGCCTATAATTAATTGTTGGCTTTTTGTAGGCCAAACATATGAAGGTAGAGGTTAGTATTAAAAGGTTTTGTTATGGGGAGATCCAAAACTGAAGCTTTTTATATGATTTAATTATTGTATTATGGTTATGAAACGTTTTTGTTTTTTCCTTGGTTAATAAAATTGCATTTCTGCTTGTAATAACGCTCGAAACTTTGTTCTCTTTGTTTTTTGGTGGATGCGGTAAAAGATGATTTACATGCCAATTTGCAGAATTAAAAGATTTAGCAAATCATTTAGTTAATTTAAGATTAGTGAAATTAATAAATAAGACCTGTCTTGGAAATTACAGTCACTTTTACAATAGATTTTAAAATTAATTTTTTAAACTACTTTCCATTAAAATCATTAAACACTCCCATCAACAGAATTTATACCATCAACCCAATTTTAGCTGTTCAAATTTAGAATCAAATTGTCCGTTTAGGACAAAAGCTTGTATAAGTGATATGACTCAGCCATTGAAGCTCTGCTAATGGACCAATCTATTGGCAGAGCAGTCTCAAAATAGGGAGATATAATTGCAACTGCGTGGCGTCGTAGATTGAAGACCTTTCCGAGACTTCATCGCTTTTAAAATCATGATGAAGACTTCTTCGAGACTTCAACCCTTTCAAAATCATGATGATGCTGAAAAGAATTTGAGACTACAACCCTTTGAGAGTGATCATGGGTGGCTTAAAAGAATTTGATACATATGGCAAAAAGTGATCCAACAAACTTTCGCATTTTGAAATTTATTTACAAATTATTGAATTTAATTATTATCCTCTAATATCTTAATTGATAGTATTTTATGATATGTGAGGTAAATATTTCTAGTAATATTTTCAAATTTCAATAAGATGATTTTTCATTAAGTAAAATAAGCAGATATAAATACTAAAAATTTATTAGTGCATTATACAAATCATATATAAGGCATTGCTAACCTATCACACAATTTTTATTTTTTATTTTCTAAGAAAATCACAAAATATCAACTCATCACAAATAATTCATCAAAACTTACTGAATATTATATTTAAATTAATTCAAAATTTTAAGTAATTACTAATGAAGTTCAGTTATTTATAAAATTAAGAGTCTGATTGATAATTAATAATTAACTTGTGACCCTGGTGTGGGACAGGATTTTTCTGTGACAAATCTTGCAGACTTCAAAGGTGGAGCCGCATGCATTTGTACATTTTGCCATGCCTACGCATGCGCATGCAGGACGGACAAATCTAGGGATGGCAAAAAAGTCCGGCCCTGATTTTGGTTTGATTAGCCCGGCCCTTATTTTTAGGGCTTGAGCCTTAATTTAAGGGCTCGGGCTCGGGCTTATACATATCAAGCCCTTTAAATTCGGGCCAGAGCTCGGACTTTATATAGTCCGTACTGTCCTAGCCTCGACTTAAAAAAAAAAAATAAACGTATGTCCATAAGTATTGGAGTAATTTTTTTTTTTTCATGTTAGATTGTGAATTGTCATTTTTAAACTAAAGAACTTCTTGTTTAAATTGTGTAATCGAATTATGTATTTTTATTTGTTTGTTAAATTAATGAAATCTTTAGTTGGATTATTGAATTAAATTGTGTTTTTATTTGAATTAGATCTAATTTTTGTTTGTGTTTAATTATTTATATAATTTATGGTAAAGATGTTGATTAGAATAATTTTTATATTTATGTTATTTTAATTTATTTGTTTGTTAAATTAATGAAATCTTTAATTAGATTATTGAATTAAATTGTGTTTTTATTTGAATTAGATCTAATTTTTGTTTGTGTTTAATTATTTATATAATTTATGGTAAAGATGTTGATTAGAATAATTTTTATATTTATGTTATTTTAATTTATTTTTTTGTTAAATTAATGAAATCTTTAATTAGATTATTGAATTAAATTGTGTTTTTATTTGAATTAGATCTCATTTTTGTTTGTGTTTAATTATTTATATAATTTATGGTAAAGATGTTGATTAGAATAATTTTTATATTTATGCTATTTTAATAAGGTTTTAAAGTTTTTAAATATTAATATATTATAATATTTTAAATTGGAATTGTTTAAATATTAAAAAAAATTGATCGAGCCTGGATAAAGCCCAAGCCCTACCGACCCTATTAGGGCTGAGCTCTGCCACCTAATTTTGAACATTCGGGCTTTTATAGGGCTCGGGCTTATGCTTGTAATGTCGGGCTCGGCCTCGGCTCAGCTAAGCCTCCGCCCTGCCCTACTGCCATCCCTAGACAAATCCCTTCCTAGTGGATCCTTTTGATTGGTACCAAAATGATATAACAATTAAGGCGGGGCTACCTTACAGTTACGGCCCTTACATAAATATTATCCAGCCATAAGCCCCAAAAACCTAAGGCCGGGTGTAAAGCTGCTACAGTTGTTGTTGGTAAGCAAACCCAACAATTAATATCAAACAATATGCTGAATGGCCCCACGCACTTAGACATTTTTTTTTTCAGTTGGCTTGATGATGATATAAAGGCCGTACGTCATTCTTGTAAATGATCTGTTGGATGATGACCACTTTTTTATTCGAATTGACAACAGATTTTACACAGAATGGGCCATTCAGTCGGTGTAATTCTTATCGAATTTCCATCTCTTCTGAAGCTAATTGAGAAAAGTCGTCACGATGAATTACCTTATTAGAGTACAAAGGGTGCAAGAGGATCACTTTTGGGTACCCAGCACTCTTAGATACCATAAGGAAAGAAACTAATTTTGAGTTTGCCTATGGCAGATCCCTTTTGTGTATTCATTATAACTAAGGATAGTTTTTAGATAATGTTATTAGGATAATTAAATTTTTTACGGTAAAATTTATCACCTAAAATTCAAGAACATTTATGTTGTATTACTAAGAATCAATAATTAAATATGCGGAAGCATGCTTGAATTCATAATACTGAATAATCCTCTAAGATTATGTAGTTAGCCTTTCAAATCAACATGTATATTCTAGAAAACCCTTTATTTTCTTTGTGCACTCTTTCTGATGATGAAATATTAAAAAGAATAGAAAAGATATCAAATGTGTGACATGGGGATTATAACTATTTATATAGACAATTTTTTCTGTTGTTACTAGATATTTTTAATTCTGCCCATCATAAAATTAGAATACCATTAAGGCTCTACACATTAAAGGCTCATAACTTATTAGATACATTAAAGTTCAAATTATTAAAAACTTAATTAGATCACTTTTACATTGAGATTAACCTTATATGACAGTCTACAACACATAATTATTCACATTTAAGCTCAATATTAGATTAAGAATCCAATAATCTTCGACTTGGGCTATATGTGAAACCTTATAATTATCCTTTGCAAAAATAACCATATGAGCTCAACCTTACTGTCATTACCAAAATGTATTATAACCAATCTGGTCCATCAATCATATCAGTATAGGATCAAAACAGTCTTTGTTACAACTATTATAACTCAACCCATCAATGGTCACTAAGCTAATATAACTGAATGATATGGAGTATGATATGGATGTGTAGCATGGAAATTGCATGCGATGTGATCTTAACATGCCAATTTGCAACTGGTCTATCTTAAACCTTAATGAAATCAAACTTTACTAAAATTAGAGTGTGAATAAAATAAAATTTTATTTCTACAGCAAATAATCTGAAATAGCCATAAACTGAAATAACTGAAAAATGTCTATATCATAAGAGCATTTGAAATTACAAACTCTCACTAAGCTTAATATCCTTAAATGTCATGACACCTATACGAACAATATGCTCATGAAATATTTTTTGTGCCAATCCCTTAGTAAGCGGATCCGCAATCATTGAGTTTGTACCAACATGATCTATAGACAACTGTCCACTCTGAACTCTTTTTTTAACAACTAGGGACTTGATGTCTATATGCTTCAACTTCGTCGAGTTCCTGTTGTTATTAGAATACATTATCGCTGGTTTATTATCATAAAATAATCTAAGTGGTTTATTAATATCATCTACAATTTACAGTCTTGTAATAAAATTTTGCAACTATATTCCATAATTGGATGCCTCACAATATACTATAAACTCTGTTACTATCGTGGAAGAGGTTATAAGAAACTGTTTAACACTCTTCTAAAAAATAGCACATTTAGCTAGTATAAAGACTTTATTATATTATCTTGGCATTCAGTAAAATCGGAGTCAGTATACCCAATGATCTAAAGCTGATCTAATCTCCAATACATGAGCATATAGTTTTTTGTTCTCTGTAAGTACTGTAAGACTCGTTTGGCTACCTTCCAATGATCTACTCTTGAATTACTTCAATATCTATCCAACATCCTAGTAATATACGCAATATCCGGTCGAATACAAACCTGAGCATACATTAGACTTCTTACTTTCTACTGTTAACGCATAAGGAATCTTCTTCATCTTTTTTTTAATTCATTATTAGGGTACTGATTGAGACTGAATTTGTCTCCCTTAGCCAAATGGTATCTACAGGTTTACAATCTTGCATGCCATATCTCTTGAGAATCTTTTCGATATAGCTCTTTTATGATAACCTAAGAATACCTCATAAGCGATCCCAGTATATCTGTATGCCTAATATAAAAGAGGCGTCACCAAGATCTTTCATCTCAAAATTCTTAATTAGAAATCTCTTGGTGTCGTGTAATAAACCTATATCATTACTAGCAAGTAAAATACCATTGTCGAGATGCTTGCTTGAGCCTATAGATGGATTTTTTAAGTTTACAAATCATATTCTTTAGGTCTCCTAACTCAAAGTTTTCTAGCTACACCATATAGATCGTCCCATCAATGTCACCATTGAGAAATGTTGATCTTTACATCCATATGATGTAACTCAAGACTGAAATACGCCACTAATGCCATTATAATCCTAAAAGAGTCTTTTGATAAAACCAGAGAGAAAGTCTATTTATAGTCGATGTCTTATTTCTATATAAAGTCTTTTGTGACAAGACGCATTTTGTACCTCTCCACATTGCCTTTTAAATCCTTTTTAGTCTTAAATATACATTTGCAACTAATAAGTTTCGCACTTTCTAGTAATGAGACAAGATCCCATACGACATTATCCTTCATGGGTTTATTTTCTCATTCATAACATCAATCCACTTCTGAGAGTTAGAACTTTCCATAGCTTGACGGAAATTGATTAAATTATCCTCCATTACTCCAATGTCTACCTCATGCTCTTAAAGAAATACAATGTAGTCATCTAGAATTGCACTTCTCATTTCTCTAGTAGATCTCCTTAATAGCATAGGTTCTTGAGGTAGTAGAGTTTGTTCTTATAAAACAATATCTGGAGTTTGTTCTTCTAGAATAATATCTGGTATGAGGGGTTATCCAATATTGTCTTGATCAGTTGTGTATCAATGCCAATGATACCTGTAGATATATTAACATATTCCTCTTCAAAAACAAAGTCTCTGACTATATCTCTCCCCGTAAACTCAACATCTTCAAAAAATCGTGCATTTTCTGACTTGAAAATCGATTTACTCACGGGATTATAAAACTTATATCCCTTGGATCATTTAGAGTATCCACTGAAATAGCAACTCACCGTCCTAGAGTCTAGCTTCTTTTCATTAGTCCTATAAGACCTTACCTCAGCTGAACATCCCCAAACATGCAAATGCTATAGACTAAGTTTCTTACCTGTCCAAAGTTCATAAGGGGTTTTAGTAGTTGCTTTAGTTAGAACCCTATTAAGGATATATGCTGCAGTTTTAAGTACTTCTCCCTAGAGTAATTCATGTAAAGTAGAATGACAAATCATACTCTTCATCATGTCTTTAAGCGTCATGTTTCGTTTTTCAGCAACACCATTTATAGTGGGCGAGCCCAGCATAGCGTACTGTTGAACGATACTACATTCTTCTGGAAACTAGAAAATGGTCCTAGACGTTGTTCATCAGAACCGTCTTATCTACCATAACATTCATCACCACGGTCAGATCTGACGCTTTTGATTATTTGGTTGAGTTGATTCTCAACTTCAGCCTTAAAATTTTTACATATTCAAAGACTGTGATTTTTCATGAATGAGCTATATGTAGCCATATCTAGAAAAATCGTTAATAAATATCATAAAATATTGTTGACCATTCTAAGCAACCATAAGGAATGACTCACAAATATCTATATATATGAGTTCTAAGACGTTCAAAGTCCTGTTTGCTTCAAATCTTCGTTTATTAGTTTGTTTCTCCTTAATACAGTTAACACAAGTATCAAAATCTGTAAAATTTAAAGGGTCGAGAATTTAGTTTGATACAAATATCTATATTCTCCATATAGAGATATGATTCAATTTTTTGTGCTATAATGTAGCCGAATTCTTATTGGGTGATTTTCTCTTTATATCTCGTATATTCAATCGTAGTGATTCATTAAATGAGGCAATCGTATCAATTAAATAAAGATTATTACATGATAAAGAACCAGAGCCAACTAATTTTAAATTATGAAACAAACTGAATTTTTCATTTTCAAATGAACAAGAATAACCAGATTTATCTAAAGAGGAAATAAAAATTAAATTTCATCTAAAAGATGGAACAATAAATGTTTCATTAATATCCAAATTAAAAATAGGTATTCAATAATAATCTAAATTTTCTAATTGCTTTAACTTTTACTATTTTTCTATTACCCACATAGATGTATCTTTCATAATCACTAGGCTTTCAGTAATTTAGGCAACCTTGCATAGACACATTGATGTGAGTGGTACCAGAATCTATCCACCATATGTGTCTAGGCACCAAAATTAAATTAACCTTAGAACAAATTAAATCGTACTCTTCAGCTCTATAAAAAAAAAAATAGTACTTTTTGGATCACCTAGTTTCTTCTATTATTTCTTTTGAGGTGCTATATTTACAGTTTCCTTATCATTCTTCCTTCTTTTGTCTTTATCCTTACCCTTATATCTTATTGAAATTAAATTTATCAAAAGCGTACCTATTTCTTCCGTTTCATTATTGACAAACCTCTTTTCAATTTTGACAAATGAATTCTTTAGCCTTAGTTATTTTTCCAGATATAGAGTCTCTGAATGCTATCGGAATAGCCTTCTTTATGATTAGCATACACATGTGATTTGATTTTTCTCATCTTTCCATATCCCTTTTTTTAAGGAGGGTACTTTCATCCGTAAAAAATGTGGGTTGATAAGATTCCTGACTGTGAGAATTATTAAGATATTATTTATCCAAGACTTGAAGTTTGGGTAATTTAGCATATAAATAAAATTACTGTTGACAGTAATATTAGCAGGAGTCATAACTGAATGTAGAGAATAATAAAAAAACAAATCTAGCTCTCTTTAATCATAAAATAAAATTAAATTCAAATAAAGGTAAACTCCATCTCAAGATACAAGGCAATCTATTAATATTTTATTTTTGGACAAAATATTAATTTGGAAGTGATATCTTGGTGCAATAATCAAACGCTGATAATAAGAACATGTTAAACAATAAACATTCATTTAGATTGATTTATTATTCATATGTAAAACCAAATAATCACTACGTATTTATTACCACAAATATACACGCAACTCTGTTAAATATGGACTTCCTTTAGGCCTATCGATATTTATAGAAATTACATATACATAAATTATTTATACTTCAAAATAAATTAATTTTCACAAAAGAGGTTATTGTGGTGACATGTTACTTTAATTAATTTATCTTAAAATATATATTACCATACCAATATTTGAATTTAAAATTTTAATAAAAAATTACTCAATTTTTTTAAAGTCAAACCTTAGTCAACATCAATATTTGATAGTTGACCTTTGACCGATCAAGATAAAAAAAATAATAATTTAATTATTTTGGTAAGTAAGAGAGTGAGAGTACGCGAGTAGGTTATATTTAGAGATGATAATTTAATATTTAGTAAAACAAACTTAGACCCATCACACATGGTAGAATAAAGTAAATGAAAAGGTTAAAACTTAAAAAAATGATTCATATGAACAAATTTCAGAAAAAAAAAAAAAGAAGAAAATTGCATTGTCAGTGTCAACGTTAGGCACGAGCCACGAGCCCACAAGGCCACAACCATAAGCCACAATGAAAAAGTTTTGAATTTAATTGATGATTTAAAAAAGAAACAAAAAAGTATTGAATTATAATTTATAATTTGACATTTTAATTGCACAATAGCACAAGTACAAAAGCTGGAAAACACAAATGCACACATCACAATACTCAGTTGCTTGCTTACTCATAATTGTTTTATTATATCAAATTATAAATTGCATTGTCTTTGTCTGGCAAGTTTACTACTATTACTAATTTACTGCGAACATTTCACAACTATTACTTTCACAATTATTACTGACGTGCACACATGATCAACGACACAATTTTCAAATTTAATAGATTAAAATAGTAAAATTGATATGACTACTCAAATTTATATAGCTTGCAGCCCTGCATCATGATTCAAAATTAAATTTTATAGATAATAATAATAAAATTAATCTCTTGCACCACTTAATTTTTCAGTCTACAATACTGCACTAACAGATAGAAGTTAATTTTTTTATTATCTAAAATAAAATTTTGAATTGAATCATTTGATTTGATTTCTCACTCCATAACTTCCGTGATTCTGACATTCAATAGAAAAAAATTAAAAAATAAAAATAAATTAATCTTATTACCTTAGTCAATACTCTCAGACAACGGAAACAACATTCAAAATTTGTAGGAATCTTTGTCAGTCATTCTCAGTTTTTGACCGTAGTTAATATTCTTTTATTTTTTTACTTTATTTAAACAATTTACTCATTTTCATTTTTCAAGTTTCATACTTTCATCTCAATTCTCAAACTATATCTCCATTCTCGTCATTAACTGTCGTGTCTCTACTAGTCCCCTCTAAACTCTCTTACAAGGCTGCAATCACAACTCACATGCAATTTCTTTTCCTTATATAAATTGCAAATGAAAGTGAAAACACTTATTAATTTTTTTCTTTTTTCTTCTTTTTACCCGCACAAAACAGACACGACATACACTTTGTTTACCAACACACACACACACACACATACATATAATGTCTCACTCTCAGGACAATTATATGGAAAGATATTTTGAGTTGGATGAA
Organism: Murraya koenigii; assembly: GCA_025617385.1. Classification (NCBI taxonomy): domain Eukaryota; kingdom Viridiplantae; phylum Streptophyta; class Magnoliopsida; order Sapindales; family Rutaceae; genus Murraya; species Murraya koenigii. The sequence continues at coordinate 1,973,671 of CM046817.1, read as the reverse complement.
AATTTTAATTTTGTTGAAGAGAGAAAGGAAGTTCCAAATTTAAATAAAAAAATTTCTGCACCAGAACTAAATCTAAATAATATATTAATTGTCCCATCTGAACGATCTTCTCCTTGTTCTCAAGCAAGTCAAAGCGGTTCCACTGCCAACCCTACTTCCACCATCAATACCAAACGACCAACAGCATCAATTGTTTGGTCATGTTTTAACTTGGAGAAACATATGAACAAAAAAGGTCAGATAGCAGATGCAACGGTGTGCAAACTTTGTTAGGTAGTTTTAAGTGCCAAAAGTAAAGGTGGAACTGGTCATCTTAAATGACATATGGATAGTTGTCAGGCAAAACACGTGTAGCAAGATCCAACACGAATACAAATTTCACAATATGGTTCTGTCTAAGTAGTTTACTAGGGTCTGGCTTAGAAGAGTCAACGTTTGCCATTTCTGACCCATGAAAGATGTTAGAACAATAAATCTTTAGTGAAAATCATTACCTATAATCTAAGAATATTCATTTTATATCACTAAGAATTAATAAACGAATAAGCGAAAGCGTATATGAATTCATAATACTTAATTGCTCTTTGGAGTTATGTGGTTAGCCAGATCAATACATTCTTTTAGATAATCTTTTAAATTTCTTTGTATACTCTCTTTGATAATAAGATGTCAGAAAATAATATAATGATAATACGTGTGAATAATGCTTAATTGCTCTTTGGAATTATGTGGTTAGGCTTCCAGATCAATACATTCTTTTGGATAATCCTTTAAGTTTCTTTGTATACTCTCTTTGATAATAAGATGTCAGAAAAGAATATAATGATAATACGTGTGACTTGAGAATCATAATTACTTATATAAGCAACTTTTCATTTTGCCTTTAGATATTCCTATTTCAACTAATCATAGAAATAGAAATTACCTTTAAGTATCTATACATTAAATTACCACACCCTATTACATATAGTAAAGTCTAAAATACTAAAAATCTTAATCGATCACTTTTAATTAAACTTAACTTTATATGATGACCTACAATACATAATTATTCACATATAAGTCCAACGTTGAATTAAGGATCCAGAAACGCTAGATTAAAAATCCAACAAAAGATAATCACCAACAAGCAATATAGGCGAAACACAAGAACATTACAGTCCTAGCTCTATCTTGCTAGTTAGTCCCATGTCAATGCCTTTGGTCCATATAATACAAATGTTTCTTTCATCTTCAGAGAAGAGTTCAAAACCATAATCCATTTTCTCAAAAACTTGCCTAAATTCTATTGTATTTTGGCATGGACCAAATGTACGTGCCCAACTTAATTTCTACCTTTTCAGCTCTTTTTCTCTATTCCCTTTGCACAACTTTAAGCTTTTTATTGGTATAAAAAACAGGCCATTTTTAAGAATAGATGTGCCTCAATGCAGCTACATTGATCTCTTTAACTAGGTTGACTCCTCAAAAGTAGCTCAAATAGGTTGCATAATAGCTAGATGTTGATAAATGTTAATCCTTTGTGCATGACAGCATTAATAAGAAACGTGCGTTTGTTGGATATTTAATTCAATAATGTTGGATCTTTAATCCAACGTTGCACTTATATGTGAATAATTATGTAAGGTTAAGCCCAATTAAAAGTGATCTAATTAAGTTTTCGATAATTTGGGTTTTAATGTATCTAATAGGGTTTATGCATTTAATGTGTAGAGCCCTAATGGTATTCTAATTCTATAATGGACAGAATTAGGAATACCTAATGATAATAGGAAAGATTATCTATATAAGTGATTATAGTCCACATGTCACACATACCATATATTTTCTATTCTTTCTAGTATCCCATCATCAGAAAGAGTGCACAGAGAAACTAAAAGGCTCTCTAGGATATACGTATTGATTTAGAAGGCCAACTACACAACTCTAGAAGATTATTCAGCATTATGGATTCAAGTACATTTCCACATATTTAATTATTGATTCTTGGTGTACAACACGAATGTTCCTGAGTTTTAGGCGATTGATTTCATCATAAAAAATTTAATTATTTTAACAATTAGTATCATAACATTTTCATGTTGAATCATTAAGAATCAAATTTATTTGGATTAATGATTAAATTTTTGGGTGTTCTTGAATTTGATAATTCATATATTATTGAATTAGAAAGCACAAGTGTAAATTTTAATTATTAGATTTTTAGAAATTATCAGTTTAATACAATTGAGAATTAAGGAAAAGAAATTAACATTGGATTAAGGAAAATAAAATTTGGTATATATATATATTGTAGCTGAATTAAAAAAAAACACTGACGGCATGGCTGCTGCAAGAAAAGAAGGAGAAAATGGTTTCATGACTTATATCATGAAGATCCCTAAAGTTTTATTAAAAAAAATTTGTTATAATAAGTTAAGAGGTTTTTCATTTAAGTCTTAAATTTGTTTGAGTTTAATGAAATTTGATTTTAGGCCTATTAAAAATTGGGTTTATTAAATTAAATTTTATAAGTTAAGATTTAGCCCATGAAAAATAAGGAAAATATTAAAATGAATAAATAAATTAGGGCTTTGGTTTCTTTTTTAATTTGGGGCTGGTTCGGTCCGATCCCGAACCAGTCAATAGTTAATTGAATTCATCAATTTTTTATTCTTTTTTCTTTTTATCAAACTTTTTTAGTATTCCAAAATGATCATGAATCCTCAAGAACATAATGGGAATGTAGAAAAACCTCAACACATCAAGAACTTGGTATTAATGCAGTGGGGCCTCAACAAAACAACAATAATGTAAGGCTAAATCAGTTAAGAAGGTGTCATCTAAATGAACTTTTTAAAAATTTTACTACAATAATGAAGGAAATTTTGCATCGTCCTCATAAACGGATGATCTTTGAGTGTAACTATTATCGCCAAGAAGTCATTTATTCAATTGACCATGGCACAGGGGCTTTACGTTGACATGTGTCAAATTGTTTAACTCGCCAATGTTTGAGACATAATTAACCTTACTCGTTTGCCGTATGTCCGTATCCATAGTTGCGATTAATAATCAATATTTTGTATTTTCATAGTTGTGGTTTGTCGTAATTGGTATTTCATAGTTGTTTGTTTGACTTGTAACTTGTTATAATTGATACCTCGTAGTTGTGACTTTTTGCGATTGTTACTTTAATATTATAATTTTTATTTTTATTAATCATTAATTTATTACTATGATCTATGGAATTAGACTTATGTATTGTTGTATTATAATTGGTTATTGAAATTAGATAATATAGTTGTGTAATTGTATTAATGTCTTAAATCTTAATTAAATGTTAATTATTCTCTTAATAAAATTTAGAATAATAATTATTATTATTATTATAAATTTATAATTATAATATAAGTTAATGAGTTTGTAGAAATAGTATGTGGGCTTAAAAAAGCATGCCAGACACGTGGGCTTAAAGAAAGTACGATAGACACGTAGACTTTTTCAAGCACAATTTTAAAAAAAAAAGTAGTGGGCTTGTTTAGGCATGGCCTGAGCACACCATGTATGGGCTCGGGCCGTGGGCTTTGTTAGGATAAAAATATGAGCATGGCATGGCACGGTCTACCCAGCACCCATTTAGTGGACCATGCCGTGCCTGCCCACGTGCCCATATGGCTTTTGTTTTCATGGCCAGCACAACTCGTTGGTCACCTTTAGCTGATAGGATTTGACTAGTTTTTAAAGCTATTAACAACTACCCAATAACGGGATGCTTAGCTGTATTGATACTTTTTTATTTTGAAATAAGAAAACATTGTAGCATAACTGATGAGTTTGATTTGGGTGTTAATGCAGAAGGCAGGCATTCGGTTTTAACCGACCTGACCCAAACCAAACATAACCTAAATTTTTATTTAGTTTTTGGTTTAGTTCGAGTAACTCTACAAATTAAACAATTTAAACTTGTAAAATCGATCAAGTTATAATAATAATAAAAAAGTGGCTTACATTAAAAAAAAAAAAAAAAGTTCCGAAACACGATTGAAAAGCCAAAATCAAAATAAATTAACAAACCTTAAAACTCATATCTCATCTCTTCCTCTCTCAAGTTTGAAGCTGTCAGCTACCACTCCGCAGCTCCAAGTTGGCACAACAACATAATATACTATGACAAAGCAACTGACAGACCCATGAGTCACCACCATGACAACCTCATCTCTCCATCTCAAATCAACATTTGAGCCTTAATCGCAGTGCCACACCACAATAGCCTCAGCCATCAACAGCCTCAACTGATCACAGTAGCCCACACCCCACATAGCAAGCTCACGCCTCACGATAGTCTTAACCTTAACTCTGATAGTAACCTACCAAACCAGGTGTTTGGGTAAAATATCAGACAGGCCCCTAAAAGCCCTTCCTGGTTTATGGGGTAAATATCAGACAAACCCCTCGAAGCCCTTCGGCTCAAGCAAGACTCCGATGGTAACCTGGCAGAGCAACCCCTCGGGTCAAAGCTGGTCAAGGTCGAGAGCTCCTTGCTCGCTCGAGGTCATCCTTACGGTCGAAGCTGGTCGAGGTCGAGAGCTCCTTGCACTGCTCGAGGTCATCCTTCGGTAAAAGCTGGTCGAGGTCGAGAGCTCCTTGCCGCTCGAGGTCATCCTACGGTCAAGGCTGGTCAAGGTCGGGAGCTCCTTGCTGCTCGAGGACATCCTTCCGGTCAAGGCTGGTCGAGGTCGAGAGTCGAGCACATCGCTCTCGCTCGCATGAGATCTACGAGCACAGTTGGACAAAACCCGACCTAGGACAACCAGGCCCGTTATCTCGGAATCTCGGCACACCTTTTGATGTCGACAAGGGTCCCGCATGGTGGAGAGATGACCTTGTTGTCGGTGGTCGACACGTGCCACCAAGGTGTCATCATTCCTGCACGCTTGCAGACATGGTGATCGGCCACGTGCATCGGACTAAGGAACAGTCGCTCATCCACAGGGAATATTCAGCCAAACTGTTGTCGGAGGGACCCGGATACCATTAAGCGTGGGAGTGAGCAGCAGTGGACGACTGGAAAGGAAAAAGCGGGAAAAAGCAGTATAAAAGGAAGCGAAGGAGAGCGGCACAAGGGTTGGCATTTGAATTCACAAAGAGAAGTTGGATTCTACATAGCGGGACACGAGGTTCTTCCTTTCCAAATTTCTCTCATCGACTTTCTCAAAAACACCATTTACATCCAAAAGGCGAAATAATACCCTTTCATCTTTCAGGTCTCCTCAGCTAAGGAGATACCAAAAGAAACCGATTCTCGACTTGGCGTCGGAGGGTTTCGTCGGAAACACCGGCGACCCCGACCCGGTTTTACGTGAGTGCGGTCAGGAAATCAAGGTTCGAAGAAGGCAGCGGACCCGGACAAAGGAGGCAATCCTGCTCGAGCTTATCGCGAGCGGAAGGATCGAATCTTGTTTAAAACCATGACGAGAAGGTTCGAGGCGTTCCTTAGCGAGTTGTTTGGAGAATCTTGTTGGAAGGTTCGAAGCACTTGTTGAGGCACGCGGGAAAAGCTGCATCAACATCTTTTAGCGGCGTCTGTGGGGATCGGCACAAAAGCCCGATTTCCAAATACATTGAAGACACACAACACGAGATGAGGGAAGCAGTAGAAGAGGTGTAAGTCTGAAGAATCGATGACTACGAGAGAAGTGGCCAATGAGGCCCGAGCAGGGAGATCCAGGGAAAGGATGGATCGGATGGAAAAGCAGATCGAGATTATGACCTCCACATTACAAGAATTCGGGGAAGGACGGAGAAAAGCCTGCAGCGATGTCCGGAGTCCGATCGAGGAATGCTCGTGTTCGGAAAATCGCGGAGATGAAGCCCAAGACCTCGGGCACCGAATGTTGCGATGAGAAGAAAGCGAACATGGAGGAAAGGGGTCACGTCAACATTTGCGGAGGCGACCTGACCTCTCGTCGTGGAGGAGTTGGAGGGAGAGTGCAGCGAGTTAGGCGCAAGTGGTGGAAGATCTTGGAGGCAAGAAAGAGTCAAGTGGCGAATAATCTTTGGACAATGAATCTCCTCTCTCTCGGAGATTATGGGTGTCACGATCCACGTGACTTTCGCTTCCGGATCTGCGATATTCGGAAAGAGTGACCCGTTAATACACGTAGGCGGTTCGATGACCGGCGAGGTGCAAGGTGCATCGGCCGGCAGGTCGCGAGGGCCTTCCGCTCACTCTTGAGGGAAGGGCGAGAAGAATGGTACCGCGAGACTCCAGGGAAGTATCTTGAGTTTTGAGCAGGATGTGCGGGGAGTTCGCGGAACAATTTGAGCGCGGTGACCACGAGGATGACATGATGGGTGTCGGAGGTGAGGCGAGAAGAAGGAGTCCCTCAGGGGTTTATCAAAAGATACCATAGATCGGTCCTAGATCTTGGTGCGTTCAACCATCCCGAGCTCTAGGGGATTAAAGAGGGTGTTCGGATGGGAGACCATGGTATAACTGCGGTGTCCATCGATCCGTTCATATTCGGATGTGTATGAAGCGGGTGAAGCGGGATATGCAAATCGAAGAGGAAAAGGCTGCAAAGCGAGGATTAGCGGGACCGGGAGGCGTCTGGGTTGGCTCGTCCAGACGAGCGAGAGTCGAGAGTCAGTGGAGCGCACAACTCACGAAGAAGTATTTCCAGTAAGTCCCTTGTATTGTAAAATGCTAATGTAAATATTTCGTCCCAATATGGGATATGTAAAAGTACAAATGTATGTAAAAATAAGAACAGCATTTATAATGCAAGTTCAAAATAAAGAATGGAAGAAGAAGAACTCCACGGCATGAAGTCCCGAGCCTAACCCATTAGGCGGGACGGTGCCAAGCTTCGAGTTATTTGAAAACCGAGGCGGGAGTGTCATCGGAACCTCGGGTCGATTAAAGGCTCGGCGGAAGAAGAGCTCCTCGGCCGAAGTCCCAAGCCTAACTCATTAGGCGGGACGGTGCCAAGCTTCGGGTTGTTGAAAACCAGGCGGGAGTGAATCCAAGCTCGGGTCGATTAAAAGCTCGAGGAAGAAGAACTCCTGTGCATGAAGTCCCAAGCCTAACTCATTAGGCGGGACGGTGCTAAGCTTCAGGTTATTTGAAAACCAGGCGGGAGTATTATCGAAGACCTCGAGTCGATTAAAGACTCGGCGGAAGAAGAACTCCTCGGCGAAGTCCCAAGCCTAACTTCATTAGGCGGGACGGTGCCAAGCTTCGGGTTGTTTGAAAACGAGGCGGGAGTATTATCGAAGACCTCGAGTCAATTAAAAGACTCGGCGGAAGAAGAACTCCTCGGCAGAAGTCCCAAGCCTAACTCATTAGGCGGGACGGTGCCAAGCTTCGAGGTTATTTGAAAACCGAGGCGGGAGTGAATCGAGCTCGGGTCGATTAAAAGGCTCGAGGAGAAGAAACTCTATGCATGAAGTCCCAAGCCTAACTCATTAGGCGGGACGGTGTCAAGCTTCGGGTTATTTGAAAACCGAGGCGGAGTGAATCAAGCTCGGGTCGATTAAAAGACTCGGCGGAAGAAGAACTCCTCGGCCGAAGTCCCAAGCCTAACTTCATTAGGCGGGACGGTGCCAAGCTTCGGGTTATTTGAAAACCGAGGCGAGGAGTGAATCGAAGCTCGGGTCGATTAAAAGGCTCGAGAGAAGAAGAGCTCTATCGTGAAGTCCCAAGCCTAACTTCATTAGGCGGGACGGTGCCAGCTTCGGGTTATTTGAAAACCGAGGCGGGAGTATTATCGAAGACCTCGAGTCGATTAAAGACTCGGCGGAAGAAGAACTCCTCGGCGGAAGTCCCAAGCCTAACTTCATTAGGCGGGACGGTGCCAGCTTCGGGTTATTTGAAAACCGAGGCGAGGAGTGAATCAAGCTCGGGTCGATTAAAAGGCTCGAGGAGAAGAAAGCTCTATGCATGAAGTCCCAAGCCTAACTCATTAGGCGGGACGGTGCTAAGCTTCAGGTCATTTGAAGACCGAGGCGGGAGTAATATGAGGAAGAAACTCGGGTCGATTCATGAGGCCGAGCCGAGGTTCACGAGAACCCCTTGTCCAAAAGTCCCTAGGCCTAAGTTCGAGGCGGGACATTGCCTATGAAGAGCCAAATCGCGAGGCTCGAGCAAGTCAAATGAGCTCATGAAAATAGACTTAAGGCTTATTTAGCCTAAGTCGGAGCAAAACTCTACCATGCATTCATAAATAAAGGATGTACTGACAACTTAGAAAATTTTTCTTGGGCAAGCACATTCAAAGTTAACTTAACGTAGAAGGCAGGAATGTATGTACTACTAGCGATCGATAGAATTTTAGGTCGCGTCCTTTCGAATTTCAAATCTGTGGTGGGATCGACCCAGCGTGTCCGTCTTAAATGAGAAATGATTCAGTGGCGAGGCAATTGGGAAGCGTGGGGAAGTGTAAAAGGCGCGATTCGACCCGTCATTCTCGAGTTTCAGGTCTTATCTCGCCGCTCAAAAGACTAGAGCCGGGGACTGAGTGTTTGGGTAAAATATCAGACGAGGCCCCAAAAGCCCTTCACGGTTTATGGGGTAAATATCGGACAAACCCCTCGAAGCCCTTCCGGCTCAAGCGAGACTCACGATGGTAACCTGGCCAGAGCAACCCTCGGGTCAAAGGCGGTCGAGGTCGAGAGCTCGCTTGCTGCTCGAGGTCATCCTTACGGTCAAGGCTGGTCGAGGTCGAGAGCTCCTTGCTGCTCGAGGTCATCCTTACAGTAAAGGCGGTGAAGGTCGAGAGCTCCTTGCCTGCTCGAGGTCATCCTTACGGTCAAGGCTGGTCGAGGTCGGGAGCTCCTGCCTACTCGAGGTCATCCTACGGTCGAAGCTGGTCGAGGTCGAGAGCTCGCTCGCTGCTCGAGGTCATCCTTACGGTAAAGGCGGTCGAGGTCGAGGCTCCTGCACGCTCGAGGTCATCCTTACGGTCGAGGCGGTCGAGGTCGAGAGCTCCTGCACGCTCGGGGACATCGTTACGGTCGAGGCTGGTCGAGGTCGGAGTCGAGCACATCGCTCACCGCTTCATGAGATCTGACACCGGTGGACAAAACCCGACCTAGGCAAAACCCGAGCCTAGGACAACCCAGGCCCGTTATCTCGGAATCACGGCACACCTTTTGATGTCGACAAGGGTCCCGCATGGTGGAGAGATGACACTTGTTGTCGGTTGGTCGGCACGTGCCACCAGGTGTCATCATTCCTGCACGCTTGCAGGCATGGTGATCCGGCCACGTGCATCGGACTAAGGAACAGTGGCTCATCCCAGGGAATATTCCGCCAAACTGGTATCGGAGGGACCCGGATACCATTAGCGTGGGAGTGAGCAGTGAGTGGACGACTGGAAAGGAAAAAGCGAGAAAAGCAGTATAAAAGGAAGCGAAGGAGAAGCGGCACGAGGGTTGGCATTTGAATTCACAAAAGAGAAGTTGGATTCTCTATAGCGGGACATGAGTTCTTCCTTTCCAAATTTCTCTCATCGACTTTCTCAAAAACACCATTTACATCCAAAATGGGGCGAAATAATACCCTTTCATCTTCCGGTCTCCTCACTAAGGGAGATACCAAAAAGAAACCCGATTCTCGACTTGAGCGTCGGAGGGTTTTCGCAGGAAACGCCCGCGACCCTGACCCGGTTTTACGTGAGTGCGGTCAGGAAATCAAGGTTCGAAGAAGGCAGTGGACCCGGACAAAGGAGGCAATCCTGCTCGAGCTTATCGCGAGCGGAAGGATCGAGTACGGTTTAAAACCATGACGGAAGGTTCGAGACGTTCCTTAGCGAGTCGTTTGGAGATCTTGTTGGAAGGTTCGAAGCACTGTTGAGGCACGCGGGAAAAGCTGCATCACACCAACCTTACTGAATAAGCCTCAGCCATCACAATAGCATCCTTGTAGCTCCCATCAGCCATTTTAATGCCTTTGGTTATCGCATGACAACAATTATAAGAGTTGCATTATATAAACTTGGAACGAGTGGATTCCAAAAAGGAAAAAGAAAAAAAAAAACTCCATTTTGGGGTGCAGCATGCATAAGCTTCAGAGTAAATGCACCTGTCACTAATTGACTTTGTATATAAATGTGTTGCAAAATTGTTGACTTAACAATTTATTGACTTAGCAATTGGACTTTTATAAAATTTCAAATTCTTATGTTTTTTAAAATCAAAATACAAATATTCATTGACCAAGTAATATATTCTGCATTCAAGCAATTACTTATTAATAATATCTGATTTTGATGAAGTTTAGAACAAGCAATAATAGATCTGTAATATTGCTTCATTAATTATAATTATGAAAAAATAGATTGTATATGAATGTATTCTGATTTTAGATGTCTGCATAGGATAGTTCAAGAGTTCGTAACAATACCCAATTAAATGAATCTAATTTTGATGAAGTTTGAGGTGCGCCATCATGGCTACTAATGTCCAATTTCAATTAAAGAGGAAGAGGTCGTCAGTGATAGCATTGAAACCAGAAAAAAATGGCTCCAAGATCAATGGTATTGAATCATTTCACTGGATTTGTAGAAAATTAGGATTAGAATAAGTGCAATTATTATAGTCAAGAATACACATGCAAAAGTTCGTTTGCTGGGACTAACACTTTGAAAAATCATATTGAAAAGTGTTTAGAGTACAAGATCTATCAAGACAACCAAAAAATTTTAACTCAAAAACTTACTAGTGGGAGTGAAGAGAGTAGCCAACTTGTGACTGAGTTAGGATGTTATTAGAAAGACAACTATTAAAATGATTATTCTTGATGAATTGCCATTTTCACATGTGGAGGATATTGAATTTAGACATTTTTCAATTATTCTTGTAGTGTTATGTGGTCGAGGTATATTGTCCCATCATGTAAAACTATTACTAAAGATTAACGACTTGTTTTTGGCTAAAAGTCTACTTTCTTAGATGGTGACGAAAGTTGTCACAAATCCACCCTACTTCCTAGAAAGGTCCCACTTCGCTTGCCAAAGGTGAGTCTAGTAGATGGACGTATTGAACAGGTTGGATTCTCCAACTTTTGCAAATGAACCTCGTTCAAGTTCTATCCCAATTGTCTCATCTTGAGAAAGGGCAATATTCACTTATATTTATACTTTCATTATAACACCTAATTATATGGTAATTATTGACCATAATTAGTAGTTAATAAAGGGGAGACGGTTAGTAAAAAGCTCAAAAAATGTTTGCTTGATTAGGGTATTGAGAGGGTGTTCACAATTATTGTGGATAATGCAAGTGCAAACGAGAGTGCCATCAAATATTTGATGAATAAATCGAAGACTTAGAGAGATGATGCCTTACAATTAGATGGTCAATTTTTGCATGTGTATTGTTGTGTGCATATTCTAAATCTTATTATTAACGAAGGGTTGGGAAAACTAGATAAGAGCATTATTAGTATTCGTAATACTATAAATTATGTAAGGTCATCCACTGTAAGGTTACAAGCATAAGATTTTAGGGCTAAATGGTCAGGGTTATAGACGAAGTGTGATTTTAGATTGTCCTATTAGGTAGAATTCCATATATACCTTGTTGATGATAACGTTAAATTTTAAGTCAGTTTTTTATCGAATAATAAATGAGGATAAACTTCATGATACTTATTTCTGTGAAGAAGAGGGTGGGGCTGGGAGTGTGAGGAAAAAGGGTGGGATCATCGGGAAGTAATGAATGAGAAAAGATTTTCTATAATGCCACATTGGCATCTTCTTCTTCTTTGAGGGTGACATCGAGTAATTGCTACAATGAAATATGCAAAGCTGAAAATAATTTGAATTCAATGTCTAACAGTCCTAACCCGCATTTGAGTGGGATGAGATTTAGTATAAAGGACAAATTTGACAAATATTGGGAGTGTATGTTGAAAAAAACCAAGTTGTTGATTGTTGTTATTATACTAGATTCACCGAGCAAAATGAATTTCATAGTATTTGCTTTGAGAGTTTATATGGCAAGGATAGTGCGAAATGTGATGTGATGAAAAGTATAGTGACAAACATTTTACGTAGGCTTTATAAAGCCTATAGTGTAAGACTTTCACTCAAGTGCAAGTGCAGGTCATGCTAGTGGTAGTGGGTTTAGTAATGGACTGAATTTTCTTAATTTAGTGACACCGGTGATGATTTTGAGGATCCTTTCTCCAATACACTAAGATGGTTGCTGAAATTAAAGATAGTATAGAATTGTCAAATGAGTTAGACCTTTACTTGATGGAGTCGGTTGAATTTCAAGTTCTTAATACATTGGGAATTTAATTTAATAGTTTGCTATGGTATAAGGTTAACAATTCAAACTATCCAATTTTATCACAAATAAGAGATGTCATTGCCATTCTAATATCTACTACTACATTTGAGTTCACCTTTAATACAAGAGGTTGTATTAATAGATGAATATAGGAGTTCTATGACTCCTAACACAGTGGAAGTACTAATACTGACACCAAATTGGTTACAATCTTTGCTTTTCATAAATGTGATAACAAACTTTCAAACTTTGGTCGAGGAAAATGAGTTTATGGCTGCATTTGTAGAAGGTATAATATTTAATTATTTATGATTATATCAAAAAGATTTTTTTATTATTGATTTTTTGAATTATTTACTTTAAGTCTCTTTGTTTTATGTAGAGCTTCGTAAACCAATACAACCAGACCATCCATTATTTCAACACGAAGATTTTTGGCTGGATGCTTACTCCATCTAAACTCTAAGCAATTGGGTAACTTTTATTCCGTACAGAGGCTAGGATTGATGAGTTATTATCTTGATTAAAAATGCATCTTTATAAATATGAGCTATTTTTTATTGAGGCTTATAGTTTGTAGCAATAGTTGGTTGAAAAACAATAAATTATATGGTTCGGTAATGTTATGGTGTTTTAGAAAGTAATAGTTAGGTGAAAAAAATGAACCGCGTGTGTGTGTGTATTTTATGCTTAAGTTCAGTCATTGCTTTAGATTGTACATGTCTAATATAAATGTTGATGCTTGTTTGGTGGAGGTTAATAGATGCTAATGGATTGGTTTGCTTTTCTTTTTGTAGAACGGATTAATTTGCTTCATCATTTTCTATTTGTTGATGGTGAAATGGAGATAGTTTTATTTTAAGCAATAATTTTTGTTTGTTCTTATTTCCTTGGATTAACTTCATGACTTTGAAGTTGTTTATTTATTATTGTACTTTGTAGTTGAATATTTTGAATTTGTTATTTTAGTATTTCGAATATTTTTCATCATTTGTTGTTTTACCTCATTCACTTTTTATAATAGTATCTGTAACTGTACCCGAATTAACAAACTGCCTAAATTAATAACCCAAACCATGTATGAACCCAAATTAAAATCTTAAAATTCAATCGAATTATAAATCCGAACCGAACTACAATAATTTTACAACCTGTTTGGTTGAAAACTTAAATCCGAACAGGTTACAACCCAAACTGAAAACCAAAATCTCCACCCCTAGATGCAGCAATTTGCCTACTCAGTGCTATATGAAATTAATGCCCTTCTTCTTTGGCAGACTGTGTGGTTGCCCAAAAAAGTCACACTCTTAAGTGAAGGAACAGAAGCATCCTACAGCAGCAAAAGTTGTGAGGATGATCACCAATATATATCTAAACTATATTTGATTAAATCTCATAAGTAAAACCGTCCTCATAAAATAATAAAAAATTTCTTGCCTTACATTTTATTAAAAATAATAATAATAACAAGATGTTATGGTTATTTTTAGAAAGATTTGGGGAGATCGCTCCTCAAAACTGGAGCTTAACCTTAGCTTCTAGAATTTGATATCTAATCCTATCAAATCCTATGACTAATTGAGAACTTACTTTCCTTTAAATGTAAAATCGTATATTTACTTTTGACATGGAGATATTCTGGATCAAATAATTCTAAGCATATATAAACTCTACATAATACTTATCTCATAAACATTAAAGGAATTTACCTAACCTTCATGCAACCCCTTCATAGGTTGCTTTCGGATTGAAAGCAACGCAAATAGCTTTCTCATTAATATATGGACATATGTTATTTAATCATCCAACTACTGTGTCTTGTTTCTCCATCACTCTTTGTCTGATGACATTTTCAAATAAGATTTTGGTGCATCGTTGTTCATTAACTTAGTCCAGATTTGGCCATTTGGACCAATAGTCTAATCGCATTTTCATCCTCAATACATTACATATTGAGAGTATTTGTTCGAGTCTTATGAGACTCATTTTATTTAAATAAGAATAGATTTTTACAGCGTATTAGTGAGAATAGAGTAAATATTCTTTGGTATTTTTTTGGATTGTATTATATAAATGTTTGCATCTAAACTTTACTTATTTTAAATTGTATTTATTTATAGAGCGTAACAATTTTTTTTTTTTAAAAGAACTTAATGTGAAAACATATGTTTTTTTGCCCCTTTTTTTCCATAGTTTATAATGTGAAAATATGCAGTATAGCAAGCTCCAAAGAGTTTCATCTCAACTAATTTTTTGTTACATATCAAAATGCAGCATTTCGTGAAATGTCTTAAAGTTTTAAAAGACAAGAAACTATAACCCTTAGCCAAGAATTTTGGTTCATGAGGAGCAGTTTAAAACATTATATATTTTTAAAATAATTTATTAATAATATATAGCATCACAACCATAATATTTACAAGCGTTAGTTTGAAATTTTTAAAATTATTAGGGATAATGTGCGAAATTTTAAAATTCAAGGGATATTTTGAAATTTTTAAAATTATAAGGGACAGTTTTACGGTGTTTCCCAAGTCCCCAACAGTTAAAAATGACCAGGGTCGCGTTTGAGTGTTTGACAGCTCAATTATTTATATGCAAAGGGGACGGAACTTCAGTTGTCGACTTATATTGATTCATATTAATAATGAAGAGAGAAAAAATTGGGGGGTTGTAGATGGACCACATCCACATGGCCCAATATAAAATTAAAGACAAGCGTTTTTTTTTTTTTATACTATCTTTATGTACTGGGTTTACGCTCTCTTTATTTATTGGAGTAAAAATAATACTATTTTTATTTATTGGAATAAAAATAAAGAGTGCATGAAATCTTTTTACTCTAATATTTATTTATTTATTTATCTTTAAGAATAAAAATCTCATTCTATGAATTTTATCTAATTTTAGTGTGGGGGAGCTGATTGAAATTCCTACTCTCATTTTTTCCTCTTTTATCATTTTTTTATAGATAATTTAATATAATTATATTTAATAAAATAAAATAAATAATATCATTTTTTAATTATATTATTTTATAAAATTACATTTACTAAAAATAATAATATTAAAATTATGTAAATACAATATTATTATATTTAGTTAAAAATAATAATTTATATTGATTCTAAGTTAAAAATAATTAATATATATATATATAAATTAACAATATTACTATATACTATCTTTATTTGAAAATATAATATTATTATAGTTATTTAAAAATAATAGTATTATATTTATTTAATATTAATAATTAATAATAATAAATATTTTATTATAAGAAAATATTAATTTTGCACTATATTATTAATAATAATATTTTTTTGTGTTGCTCTTATCAATAATTTTTAATTTAAATAATTAAAATTAATAAAAAATTATTATTTATATAATTAAGAATATTAATAATTATTATTAATTTACTAATAGAATAAAATAAATATTTTTTATTAATTTTATAATAAAAACTAGAATTCTTTAACTAAGTGTAAAACTGTAATTTAAAATTATTTAGTCCTAATTCAAGATAAAGTAAATATATTATTAGATTCTGATTCAAATTCTATGCTCTAATTCCAGTGTAAGTAAACAACTTACTCTCATTCTCACTCTATGCTCTCAAATCTAAGACTCCCACTCTTTAGTATTATCACTCTAATTTAAAAAGTAAACGTTACCTTAAGATACTAAAATTTTGAAATTGTGGGGAGGCAATTGAAAAATGACTTAACTCTTGTTTAAATCATTTTTCAGGCTATGGAAACAAAACAAAACACAAAATTCTACTTGGAATTATTAATCCCAATTGCATACATATAAAGCAATGAAAAAAATTCACTTCGTACGTATTTTCTACTTATAACTTTGCTTATTGAAAGTAAAAGCTACTTTAAAGGCTCCAAAGATGTACACGTTTTTTAATTTAATCTTCGGTATAATTATGGTATAACGTTATTCGGAGAGTTGATCACATGGGCGACGTCACTTTTGATCGCCCATGTAATCAAAACCCACCTTATTTGGTACAGCGTTCTCACTTTTTTTTTTTTTTTTTAAAAAACTTGTAATTTTTTAGTAAATTATCTTGGGTGAGGGAGAGAACTTTATACCAAACAGTGTTATGTTGCAGTCGTTCTCTTACATCTCACAGGAGGGAGAAGAAATGGGGCAATTCCAATTTAGTAGCTCTTCAATCATCTGCATTGCAATCCTATCTTCATCATCTCTTCCATTTCCAGCTTCAACTTCATCATCAACCAATGTCGGGGACGACTTTGATGACGAAAATGGCAATCCATTCTCCAAATTCTGTGCCTTCTTGTTCTTTCCAAGCTCAACTCTCATGACCCAACTGGATCCTGAACGAGATCCTGCTCTCTTCTGCCAGACCCCGATATGAGAATTATCGTTGTCGAGCCTCAAGCATGTGAGTGAAGGCGATAAATCTTTGCAACACTTCCTAAGCTTCGAGTTCAGGAGTTCTGAAAACCCCTTTTCAGGAATATTATAACTACTACCCTCTGTGCCTTCAGCTTCAGGATTGTTAGGCTTCAGGATTGGAAAATTAGTCTTGGCATTTTGGCCATTCATCAAAACGGCTGCTTGATCATAAGCTCTTGCGGCTGCCTCAGCTGTCTCAAATGTTCCAAGCCACACCCTCCTCTTCCTGAACAAAATATAAAACCAAAACGGAACAGCAGCAGAGTTATAAGATATAAGAAAATTAAGAAAATGTGGTAAGGAGAAGTAAATGCTGTAATAATGAGAGTGGGTGAGTTTACAGTAATGGGTGGCGAATTTCGGATACCCAAGAGCCCCACTGGCGTTGCCTGACGCCTCTGAACTTCTTTGATTGTACCATGTTTGTGGGTTTTGATAACTGGGATATTGTTATTGCACTTGCAGGGGATCATAAATATGAGTGATTAGGGACGACGATAAGTGAAGCATGATGCATGCTCATGTATATATTGTGGTACAAAATGTTGTCGGTGAATGGCTTCAAAGTCAACAGTAAATTAGTCTTTGCTGCAATTAAGATTTCACCTGCACACCCTCATAATTTCGTTCATGATAAAACGATTCCCGATAGCTGAGCTTCTTAACCATAAGAATAAATGCGTAACATGCCACAGCCTTTTGCTTTGCTTTGCCCACACAAAAAGCACCAAGGACGACTTAGTCTTTAGCCACATATATACATTATTAGGGGAAAAAAAATGAATAAACTAAGAGAAGAAACATTAACCTCATTATGTTAACTTTAGTGCATGTGGAATCTACGTGCTTTAGGTATCTTCCAACTTATCAGAAGAAAATAATTCTCTAAAAAATAAGTACTTAAGAAGAAAGTACTAAAAGAGGATTGCTGAAATTAATTTCTGCTGAAAGGGTCCAAAACATTTTTAATTTAAAGCTTTGTGGTATTGTTTTCCGCAATGTGATTTTTTTTTTTTTTCAATTAAGGCTAGGACACTCATCTACTTTTAGTGTTTAACAGTGGGTAAAATTTGGATTTTTAAGAAAACTAACTTGAGAACTGATTAGTTCAGAAATTTTTTATTTCTTTTGATTTTACAAAATTGAGATAAACCTAGCACTTTACAAAATTACACAAAACTGATCTCAATTTACGTGCTAAAAATTTTTCCACTGGCAATGTCACGTGTTAAGGGATCTTTCAAAAATTAGGTAAGCTCATGTTAGAGGTGGATTGCGATTTACCTAGCCAAAACAAAAAAGACAAATTAAAACAATGAAGACTTTCGGCCACCCAGCAAAGACAACAAAATAACATTATTCTTATTAGTCTAGTTGGGGGTTGAATTTGTGTGGTTCAGTGGTTCCCATAGTTGACAACTTCTTGGTTAAATTGTTTCACCAAACTTCGTCAGTTAGAGGCTTACAAAAGTCGGTCTCTTTAATAATTGTAGGCATGAACTTTTGATTTTGAGCGACAAGGTCAGCTCTTTGGGTTGGCATACCTATAGATGTTCACTAATACTGTTGATTATCGGACCGACCTTGCATTCTGTAGCCGTTAAACATAACTCATAACGCCTTTGTCTTTCCACATTTGCGTGTTAATTAATCCATCTTATTGACGGCTTTTTATAATAGCTTTTGTTTTTTTAATTTACTTCAAAAGAAGAATCTATTATCATCACATGTTTTTTTTTTTTTGAATTGGTAGTTGTTTACAAAAATTCAAATAGATTATTAGTTTAGGCAATCAATCAATTAAATTATTTCCAATTGTTATTTTATTATTTTAGTTATTAAAGCCAGTTTGAGATTATTTTTGGAAGGTTTAAAAATAATTTTAAAAAGTTAATTTTAGTGTTTGATAAATTTTTTAGAAATCAATTTTGACAAAATTACATTAACTAACACGAAATTTTGAAAAGTAGAGAATTAGTAACTTTTTAAGTTTAGATTTTGAGAATCAGTTTTAACTTAATATAATTCTATATATATCATAAAAATATAAAATTATCTTTATTAATTAATAAATAAAAATATTCAATTTAATTCAGTTATTTATATTCTTACAACAATTTAATAGTAATATTTACCAAACACATATGACTATTTTTAAAATTCACAACACTTTTAAAAATAAATTTTATTAAACATTTAGCTGATTATTTCTACAACACAACTAATAATAATTATCTTAACAATAATACTATACATCCCAAATTTTTTATCTAAAAAACTATCTCAAATGATGTGGCATTCATCAATTGGTTGATAAGATAATATAATTAATTCACTTAAATTGATTCAACCAATTAATTAAGACCAAATTACTCACAAAGACAGGTGACAAGCAAAATTTGGGAGGATTTCTTTCTTTCTTTCTTTATTTGTTTCAAAGGAAATTTGAGAAGATCTAAATGATTCGTGTGAATTTTAGGCAAAT
This sequence comes from Murraya koenigii, assembly GCA_025617385.1. NCBI lineage: Eukaryota > Viridiplantae > Streptophyta > Magnoliopsida > Sapindales > Rutaceae > Murraya > Murraya koenigii. Next base: position 1,954,464 of record CM046817.1, on the reverse strand, counting down.
GATAAGGACTTGACTGTAAATTACTATATTATTGACACATAATATGGGCCTAGCTCATTACTGGCTAGTCCTTTGCTCATGCAACTGGACCAAATATTGGCAGGCCCAATTTGCTTTTTTTTTTTTAATAAAATAAAAAATTTCCGAATAGAGATCACTTCGTTAACTGTATAAAGCTTGGAACAAATAATGGACCAAATAATTGGCGCCTTTGAAGCAAAGTTGGGAACAATCTGTCTTTCTTCTTACTTCACCACAAGAAACAATTCATGAAAAGGTTCTCTTTTCAATTTCCATCTCCATATATAAATGAAAACTGATACATGTCGCACGGTTTCTCGGAAACAACTCTTTCGTATTAAGCCACTTCAATATATCGGTTAGTTTATTTATGTGACATTTATTAATTGACCTTACGATTTTTATCTTCTCCTTATTTTATGTATCTGTTCTGTTTATTAATTTGTTTGAGTGATTCCTGGAATTACAGGAGAGAAATGGCGCCAACTTTGCTCCACGGAATACTTCTTGTGACAATTGGTGGGATTAATAAACTTCACATTGGATGCGGATTTGGTTCATGCGAACAGGTACGTACTTCTGTACAATAGCTTGAGTATATAATAAACTTAAACACCCAGTTTTATGTTATCAATCACCTATTCGTTTATACTAGACAGATTACTAGCAATTTCATTTCACTACAACTATGAAATGCCAAACACACCTTTAATTAATCACACTAATGTAACGGGGTAGTAGTTTTTTTAAGTCCTAATTCTTTGCTTGGTTGCTTAGTTAAAATTTGCCAGAGGAGAAGAAACTGCAAGTAGTAATTTGCAAGGTGAAATGGTAATCAGCTTAGCCCTAGGCATTTAAGATGTACATGGCAAACCCTTCTTTTTTATATAATAAGAGCAAATAACTCGGTGGTGCACAAAAGCTCACCTTAAAACAGTATTTTCCGTGACATTTTGCTAGTAGTAATTTATTATCAACACCATTTTTATTCAAGTATCTTTCTTCGTTGCAGCAAATTGAAGTGTCTATAGAACGTTTCTTTGTGGCAGTGGTCATAGATTGTAATTAATTAACGGAGCTTCCTCTGCAAAACCCCTGCATTTTTTATGAAGTTATATTTGTTCTAGATGGATTAAATTTTACAGAGATTGGTAACTTTTTAACAGCTGGACATCACTTTTCCCATCATCTTTTCACACTAATGGTGTAATCCAATTCGCCGAACGTTATTTTTGAACACACGAAGTTAAAACATTTCTTTTGTTTCATGATTATTATGCTGAGTTCATTCTTTTAACTGAATACTGTTTACCCTTGTGATTCTTGGACCATTAAATTAAAGTGGGGGAAGAAGTTTCTTGGGCAAGTCAAGAAAACGTTGTGCGGTTCTGAGGTACTGTATTCTTTCTATCAATTATGAACTGTCCACGAGAGGACTTGTGAATTAGAATTTTCATGCGTTATATTTTACCTTGTATCTCTTACATGACGTGTAATGCTTCTCTTCTGATTTTTTGTAAATGTTATGAAGATTGTTGGTACCGCACTTTATGCAACAGTTGATCTAGACAAGGCTAGAACGGCAAGAACCAGAATGATAACAGAACGAACCTCAAGACCCCATTGGAATCAGTCTTTCCGCATATACTGCGCTCATACGACCTCACATGTTGTTTTCACAATAAAAAATGACAAACCTGTTGGGGCAATACTAATTGGAAGAGCTCATTTGCCGGTTGAAGATGTTGTAAAGGGGTTTATAGTGGACAGATGGTTGGATATAAAAGATGAAGAATACAAGAATATTCCGGGAGGTTCAAAAATCCATGTTAGGCTGCAATATGTCAGCGTTGCTGATGATACGAGTTGGTCTCGGGGAATTGGCAGTCCCCATTATGAGGGAGTTCCTTACACATACTTTGACCAACGACAGGGCTGCAAGGTTACTCTTTACCAAGATGCCCATGTCCTGAATGATTTTAAGCTTAGAATCCCTCTGTCAGATGGAAAATTTTATGAATCTCATAGATGCTGGGAGGACATCTTTGATGCAATTACGAACGCTAAACATTTCATTTACATAACCGGGTGGTCTGTGTATGCGCCAATAACCTTGCTAAGGGACCCGACGAGGATCGAACCAAAAGGTAACATCACAGCTAAGGAAATGTTAAAGACCACTCTTGGGGATCTGCTGAAGAGAAAGGCCGATGAAGGTGTGAGAGTTCTTATGCTTATATGGGATGATAGAACGTCAGTTGATATTCTAAAGGAGGATGGTTTGATGGCGACCCACGATGAAGAAACAGCCGATTACTTCCGCAACACAAAAGTACGTTGTGTTCTGTGCCCCCGCATTACTGAGGTTTTTACAAACATTCGGGGTTATCAGGCTGCTGCCATTTTCACTCATCATCAGAAAACAGTAGTTGTTGATTGTGAAGTATCTGGTGGAGGTTCTCAAAAACGAAGGGTTGTAAGCTTTGTTGGCGGCATTGATCTTTGTGATGGAAGGTATGATACACAAGAACATTCCCTTTTCAGGACTTTGGACACAATCCATCGTGATGATTTCCATCAGCCTAACTTTCCAGGCTCTTCCATTGAGAAAGGTGGTCCAAGGGAGCCCTGGCATGATATTCACTGCAAACTAGAAGGTCCTGTTGCATGGGATGTCTTGTACAATTTCGAGCAGAGGTGGACAAGGCAAGCTGATAAATGGTATCTAGTTCCCCCAAAGTCGCTTCATCAAAACTTGATCCATCCATCGTTAGATACTTCAATGGACTCCGAATCATGGAATGTTCAAATATTTCGATCCATAGATGCTACTGCTGCTGCTGATTTTCCTACCGACCCCTTTGCAGCAGCAAAAGTTGGGCTTATCACCGGGAAAGATAATGTCATTGATCGAAGCATTCAAGATGCTTATATCAATGCCATTCGACGAGCAAAGAATTTTATCTATATTGAAAACCAATATTTCCTTGGAAGTTCCTATGGTTGGCTTTCAAAAGATATCAAAGTAGAGGATATAAATGCTTTGCAGCTCATACCAAAGGAACTCTCACTAAAGATTGTTAGCAAGATTGAAGCAGGAGAGAATTTTAGGGTCTACATTGTGATTCCAATGTGGCCAGAAGGTGTTCCTGAGAGCGTTTCTGTTCGGGCAATATTAGATTGGCAGAGGAGAACAATTGAAATGATGTATGCTGATGTTGCGCAAGCCATCCAAAAGAAGGGACTTGATGATGCACATCCCAGGGATTATTTGACATTCTTCTGCCTTGGAAACCGCGAGTCTATTGGGGAATATAACCCCCAGCAGACACCGGAGAGTAATTCTGACTACTATAAGGCTCAGAAGGCTCGGCGCTTCATGATCTACGTTCATTCAAAGATGATGATAGGTAAACAAAAGTAGTACTAACAAGTTTATTTAGTTTCTGTAATCTTGTTTTTATTCTTAATCTTGTTTGATAATTAACTTATTGGTCTTTCAGTTGATGATGAATACATAATCATTGGATCTGCCAACATCAACCAGAGATCAATGGATGGTGCCAGGGACACAGAAATTGCAATGGGGGCATTTCAACCCCGTCATTTAGCTACAACGGAGCCAGCCAGGGGTCAGATATATGGTTTTAGAATGGCATTATGGTATGAGCATCTTAGGTTGCTTGAGACATCCTTCAACAATCCTGAAAGTCTAGAATGTGTTCGGTTGGTGAACCTTATTGCTGAAAAGCATTGGCAAATGTACACAGCCGATCAACTTGTTAATGATCTTCCAGGTTTTTTACTTCGGTACCCCATTGAAGTCACCAAAGATGGAGTTGTTAAAAATCTCGAGGGCACCCAGTTCTTTCCTGACACTCAAGCTCCTGTTTTTGGCACCAAATCTGATTATCTTTTTCCTGACCTCACAACATAGAGATGCTAACTGAGTACACTAATTATTTTTTAAACAATTCAAAAAAAAAAAGCATACATACTTAGATATTATATGCTTTTCAATGTACCATTGTATACTTGCATTAACATTCCATCAACATAACAATTACTGGTTCTGCTCAATAATTGTCAATGGAAACCCAAATTTAAAAAAAAAAAAAAAATCTTTCTAAAATGCCAACCAAGCCACGGGCCGGGTGTTAGAACTATTCTCCATATTGTTCACGGAAGTATTGAGTTTTGTGTCCCAATGAGGATTCGTCCTCATTTGTGCAAATTTATTTTTGAGAGCGAGTTTTCCAGGCCATTATCGGTAGACCTCATGTTATCCTAGAATTGTACGGATTTAAAAAAGAGTAACTTACTATTATAATCACCAAATCAATCTATGTAATGTAGAGACAGAAAGAGGGACCCTGGATTTCAAATTTCTGTTATTGTTTCGTTTTCTCAAGTTCAATTCTTCAACAGTCTTTAAAAGTCTATTTAAGAGAAACATTCAATTCTTCATTGGTCTCAATTGATTTAATACAATACAAGCATTTAAATGGAAATTGAGACATGGTCTATCCATGCCTTAACCAGCAGACCCGCTGGCCACATGCTCAACGAATTGAATTATATCCTCTATCTACTCGTCTATAAAGGTAGCTTTTCAGCGTTGCTCTTGAGGTTAATTTTGTTATTAATGTTTTATTCTATATTAATATAACAAGGGTGACTCTATTTAACCCAAGATTTTCTTCACCACACCCTCTTTTTAATTAATGTTTTTATTATTAAGAAATTACTGGATGAAGTTACCCAAATAGTCCTACTTTCTTTCTCTAGCCCACCCATTTTCTCGTAATTTCTCCGTTTCTTCAGTTCTTACCAATTTTTTTTTTTTTGGGTGCTAGATGAATATGAGTAATAATGAGACACTTATTCAAATAAATATTGTTGTAAGCTATCAACTTTCAAGAATATAAAGGAAAAAAGCCTACCACACAATTTTTAGTTACCATGAAAAATAAAGGGTATATTTTTTATCATCTAAATTTTCATAAAGAAAAACTAACAGTAACACCTAATTTCTAACTAAAGTTAATATTGTTAATATTGATGTAAACTAGCAAATATCTCCGGGTTAAGGTATATTTGAGATTGAAGTTAGATAGCTGTAACTTTTAAGTTGCAGTACTAAAGTATTTGGTAAACACTAATTACTATAGTTTAAAATTTATGTTAATATTATTTTTCACTTGTATGATGAAAAATTTATGATATCTTTAATAATTTTGTCAAAATTATTATTTAAAAATTATATTTACTACATATTATTTTTTTTATATAATTATAGCTTTTTTTCTACAGTAAATATAGCTTAAAAGGTACAACAATTCAATTCCAAACATACATTTAATCACCACAAATAAGAAGATTTAAATTTTGACAAGATGCTTCTACAATCAGTAAATTTTCCAATTAAAACAATAATTTAGGTTGAATACTATATTTAAATAAGTTGTTATAAGAGATCCTGAATCAAGAAAAAAAAATATTTGGGTTGTTATAAGGGATCTTGAATCAAGAAGAAAAGAATTACTGGCTACAAGAAATTTGATAAAAGAGTCCAGTTTACAAACGACCATGGTGGAGAGAGATTGTGTTACAATGAAGTTGAAGAAGAAAAATACTAGTGAGGGCTAAATTCAAAATTTTGAAAATTAAAATTAAGTATAATATATATTTTTTAGATCGGTTTAAATTAAAAAATAGTGGATTCAAATAGTTTTACCTTTATAATAATCATGTTAAAACTTATAAATAACTTAAAATAAGTTATATTTTGAAAATTAAAATTAAGTATAATATATATTTTTTAGATGGGTTCAAATTGAAAAATAGTGGATTCAAATAGTTTTACCTCTATAATAATCATGTTAAAACTTATAAATAACTAAAAATAAGTTATATTTTGAGTTAAGTGCTAAAAATATCAATAATACCGCACTTCTCAATTATAATCTCATTTATTATGTATAACAATGAGTGAGGTGCCATTAATCTATTGGAAGATAAATTTCATTATTTTTAAAATTGCTTATTCCTTTCCATTTAACTAACCTCACTTATTGAGATAACTGTTGAAATAATAGTTGAGCAACTTAGAATTACTTACAAGCAAACAACTCCTAAATTTGGACGTAGAAGTCTGTCAAAAAATCTAAGTATAAATCATTTTATTTTAAGCAAATATGCTTTTTTTCTTTCTTATTTTTTAATATATAATAAAAGAATGTTACACTTCTAACTAGTATCCCATTTGTTATAAAATATTAATACATTGGGTGGTATGATTAATTAATTTTATTATCTGACTAATAAGATCGCACTGAAAACAAATGTTAAATTAATAGTTAAGAACTTTAGTATTACTAAGAAAATATCATTTGCGATTAAAGGTATTATGGGAGGACATTATAAACTAATCAAGGCCAGTGGGCAGAATTGATTTTAGGGTAAACCTTTATTTTAGAGCTGAAAATTTCCCACCATTGCAAACAGATTTAGTTGGTGAAACTGATGGCTTGGAGTTTGAAGTCCACATGCAATTTTCTTTATACACTGATTTGTACAATGCAATCATAAATCTAATGATATTTACAATCAATTATTTATTAGAACTATTTTACATTAAGTCTATTATGACATAATTTTTTTTTTCATCTCCATTAATAAGGAAGATATCTACCCTCAATTAAATTGAAAGGGGAAATAAATCTCAATAATTATTGAAACTCGAATTCTTGAACCTATGCTCAGAAATTGAGAGCATGAGTGTTCTCAACAACTTAAGGGTATGTTTGAGATTGAGATTGGGTAACTATATTTTTTAAGTTACAACACTAAAGTATTTGATAAATATTAATTGTGGTACCTTAAAATATATGTCAATATGATTTTTTGCTTATATGATGAAAATTTTATTATATTTTTAATAATTTTATCAAAATTATTATTTAAAAATAATATTTATTATATATTATTAATTTTTATTTATAATTATTTTTTTAATAATAATTATAACTTAAAAAATATAACACTTCAATTCCAAACATACCATGACACTCATGAGCTATAGCGTAATTAAGAACTAAGATAAAAACCTAGAGCTTCTTAACCAATAATAAATAACCTAGCGCATGCCTTTTTGCCTCGCCGGGAAAAAAAAAATCAGCTTCCATACAAAATTATTCATAGTAGTCAATTGGGCTTCAAGTCCAACAGTTGTCGGTGTGCCTATGGAGCTCTTTATAGCCTTCTTTTAGTAAATTATGGATTAGGATGGATTTATTTTTATTTCTTAAATTATTGTTCATTATTTCTAATACTTAATTTATTTATATTTTATAAAAAAAAATGTCACGAAAAATGTTGTTTTTATTTTATTAATTTATAATTAAGGAAGACAATTAAATCTTTATAAATATTTTTATGAATATTTGATTATGAGAGTAAATGTTCTTTCATTAGGCCAAAGGTGTATTAGTGAATAAATTTGATTATAGATATTTGATTTTGAAAGTAAGTATTCTCGTATTATACCAAAGATTTATTAATAAATAGATTTAATTTTTAAATATTATTAATAATAATAGATTTATCTTTCTATTTGTGGAACAGAGGTCTGTAAGTTTGGCAGACCTTTAAGATATATCATAAATACGTATCTAGATTCCTTCAAGGCATTAGCGGAGAATTGTACAGATCCCAAAAAAAGTAACTTAAACTAAAAATCTAAAATCACTATATTAGTGTCAATCAAATCAATCTATGTAATGTAAAGACAAAAAGAGGGGCCCTGGATTTCAAATTTCTGTTATTGTTTCGTTTTCTCAAGTCCAACTCTTCAACAGCTATTAAAAATTTATTTAAGAGAGAGAGAGAGAGACAGACATTCAATTCTTCAACCGCACTGGTCTCAATTGATTTAATACAATACAAGCACATAAGGGGAAATTGAGACATGGTGCCTTAATCAACAGACCAGCTGGCCCATGCTTAATGAAATGAAATATGTGCTCTATCTACTGGTACTATGAACGGCGTTGCCCTTGAGATTATTGGAAAATTTATAAAACTAACTAAAAAAATTTTACAAATATCCAAAATAATCATTTATATTTTTTCTATCATCTTTAACCATTTACTCTTTTTTTTCCCCATAATACCCATCTCTCTCTCTCAAAACCAATCTTCTGTTAGCTCTCTCAAAACCAATCTTCTGTCTCCGGTGACTGTAAATGACGCTTGAACGGATTTTTGACAGTGAACTCAACTCCGGCAGGTTTCTATCATCCTCCATTTTATAATTTTCGATGAAGTTTCACTCAGTAAATTTCAATTTTTTCTATTTTGATAAGTTTGATTAGTGAAAAATCAATGTATGGATGCATATAAATGAGCTTAGGATTGTTTGGCAATAAATATTGGAGATTGTTAAGTGAAATTTAGGTTTAAAGAGTGAGTACGCCGGTGCTTCGATAAAATGCCCTTAGACTATATTAAATAGTTGATGGTGTATTGCAAGATTAAAGTGTTGATGGTATGATTGTAAGGTGGAGTATAGGTGCAATAAGAGTAGAAATCACAGACTGAACAGGTAGAAAATACGCGTGACAGGCGACCAATCAGCGTTGTCGCGCCATGACGTGACAGCGACATCGCTGCGATGGGCTCTGTCGCGCCGCTGACAGTGCGACATCGCGCGCGATGGGCTCTGTCAGCAGCGAGCATGCGATTGTAAAAATGTAAAAAAAAAAGAAATCTTGATTTTTTAATTTTTTAATTATCAGATTAACTAATTATAAATTTGATTTTTTTGCAGTCGTAATGGCCACAAAACCAGGCACGATGAAGATTCCGGAAACGAAACACTTCCCCGGGCGTATGACAAATACCTCAAAATTTGGGAATGTGATGGATGCTATCAAGAGGAAGTTAACGAAACAAAAATTAAGATTATTCAGGAAAGATATATTTGGTCATTTTAGAAAGATGGATAGCTACGTGTTTTTTGAAGATTTTGACAATCCTTCACAACGTGCTACTTAATTTTGACAGTAGTCATAGACAATACTTTAGGAAGAAGATTGCCGTTGACATATTTAATAATGATATTAGGTTGTAAATTATATATTTGAACAGTTGTAAATATAGTGCGATTAATCTTATTTCGGGTTCGACAATTCTCCAACACTTATTATGAATAATCATTTTAACAAAGACAGTTTAACATGTCGAATACATAATAAACATAAGAGTTTAAAATACATCATATAATATATTCCTTCAATACATAAGACGCTACAACGATAATAGGCCACTAATTATGATTCGTCGCAATGAGATTCTTACATCTTTTTCTATTATGCCCGCGTTCCTTGTACCAAGAACACATCACAGTTCTCCGTGATACATCCTCACCAACAGATGGTATTCTAAGCTCCTTCCGACGACCAAGAGGCAGTTTTTCTATTGGGGGATTTACTTTCAACTGTTGGATGTGGTGTGGAACTTCCCAAGATGAGACATCGCCAACCGGATTGATTGGCACTGCATATGCCTTCAATAATGATTCCTTAGAGTAAAACTGAGAACAGAGACCTATGTAATCTACTCGAGCATGCAGTAAGCAGCTATTGCATGAGCACATACAAGTTGATCAAGTTGGAATACTTTACAACTACAAGTCCGACTGACTTATGTCAACTAACCCTTCCTTCACACCACCACCCCAAACTTGAAATTTATGCTCAGACACCGGACGAACATTCATTCTTTCAGCTTCATCTTTTATGTCAACTACTATTTTATTTGCCCACGTTGTTAAAGGAGTACTCATCGATTCTGCCACTATTTTCCTGTGATAAAACCATTGTTGCAATGTTTTTCGGAAATGGTCAACCAAATGAGTTACAGGAAATTTTCGAGGTTCCCTCATCAAAGAATTTACACTTTCTGCAATATTAGTGGTTAGAATGTCGTACCTCCTTCCATCGAATTGAGATCGTGCCCAATTACATGTGCCCACATTATTCTCAAGTAATCACCGCCCATAATGCATTCCCCATAACCCCTCAAGTTGTGTTCTAAAATCTTCGCATCTGTATTCCTTAGCTGCATTTATAAATGCGGGCTCAAACTTATTCCAAAGAGCTTTTGACATCCTAAATTTCGACTTGACATTAAATTTGATATGGTAAAACAAATGCCGTGGGTAGCACTACGAAATATCTTCATAACAACTCTCCGAATAGAATTGCATCGATCGGAAATAATGACTAAACTGAATATCACCAATTACTCTATGCAAATTCATCACAAACCATTCCCAAGCATCATTATTTTCTGAATCCCTAATCCCAATAGCGAGTGGATACAATTGATTATTTCCATCTAAGCAGGTTGGCACAAACATTGTTCCGCGATATAACCCTTTGAGATGAGTACTGCTTCATCGCAATCACCGGTCCGACACTGCAAAAAACCAAAGGATACAGGATCCAATAGCCACAAAATAGTACAAGAAATTCTTATTGCCATCCAATTTAAGAGCGAGCTATCGTACTCTCATTTTCCTTCTCCAATACATGAGAGTATTTGGGAAGTAAATTATATGATTCTGATGGACTTCCTCGTATCACCTCAAGAGCAAATTCTCTAGCCCGATAAGCTCGCTGGTATGATAAGCTTAATATTGTATTCTTCATCGAATGTCCGCTATGATGTCATTTGGAGTATATATCCGCTTCTCCCGAATAAATTTATTCGCGATACTATGACCAATAACCCGACTCCTTGCTTGACGAAGGCCCCTACTCATTACGACACGTGTGTATGTTGTCACATCTCATCACTACCCAATGTACATTCTCTAGATTTGATGCTCTTTTTGCCCGAAGACGCCATTTACACGAAATTGAAGTACAATGTGCCTCGAAACGTGTCGATGTAGATCTTGCAACCTTGAAATCGAACTTATCATTCAAGGAAACTTTGCGCAATTCCAACATTAAATTATATTTGGATTCGAACAACTTGCCCACACAAATATTTTTACACCCAATATGTCTAACAAAATCTGGAGCGACCAAATCTGAAGGCAAAACTGGTGCAATACTTATAAGAGGGTCAACTTGTACGCCATTCCAATGGGGCCTTGGAATAATAGGCCGACTTTGGCGTAGATCATGATAATTCTGAAAGTGAGGCAAATCTTCCCTATCACCAACTGCATCCTCATCATGCTCATCATCCCCATCACCTACATCACCTCCATTATCTTCATCACCTCCATCATCCTCATAATCGTAAGAATTATCCAAATGATTATCATCATCATCAATAGGAGCATACTCAAAATCATCGTCCCCATTGTCAATTGGGCTATGGTATGAATCAACATTAATGCTATTTGACGTTGTATTATTCGTGTCATTAATACGATCATCATTGTAATGGAAGGGAGAGTAACCTTGTTGCAGTGAGGTTGTCAGCGGTAACACCTCTTCTTCAACAGCTGCCAGTGTAACGACATTCTCTTCTTGAACATTCTCTTGATTTCTTACTTTAGGAAATTTGCTAACAAAATAGGGATGCAGCCCTCATTCACCGAATTAGAGCTCATATGTATTAAAACTCTTACCATTTCATCATCAACTATATCCATTGGTATTGAACATACGGGTTGGGTAGAACATCTCGACTGTAAAGTTGTCTTCAATTCAATATTGTAATCATTCGGATTTATTTGCAGAACTTCATATACTCTTGAAAGCAAGTACATCAAACGCATGCTTTTTCGAACTAAAAAGCTCTATTTTTCCATTTCGTACTCAACACGACCGTCTCATCAATTCTTCCCATGATCCATCAAAACACATTTGAAGAACAATTGACTCCATTAAGCCTAAGAAAGAAAAAATTAGTACTTAAAAGAAAATTAGAACATGAGTTATTTTAAGTTAATACGAGCTTGAGACGAACCCGAAAATGTGGGACGGCGCTGCCATGCACGTGGGACAGTGCCTATCGCACGGTAATAGCTTCGTCCAACCGTGGGACGAGCACTGCCTCCCGTCGCGACGGCGCCTATCGCATTGTAATAGGTTCACGTAAGCCGTGGGACGACGCGCTGTCGCACGGAGACAAGCGCTGTGGCACGGGAGACAGCGCTCGTTCCACGTTTGGATGTAACTCATCACCGTGCGACAGAGCGCTAGTAGCACGGAGACAAGCGCTGTCCCACGGGAGACATGTGCTCGTCCCACGGTTGGACATCGGAGGCAGTGCTCGTCGCACGGGATACGAGTGCTCGTCCCACGGTTGGACATAACCTATTACCGTGCGACGTGCACTGCGTCCGCACGTCGCGACGACAGCACTGTCCCAAGTCGCGACGGTGCACCGTCGCACGCGTTTTCGGGTTCGTCTCAAGCTCGTATTAACTCAAAATAACTCATAAATTTTGATTAATCGAAAAATAGAAGTGTAAAATAAATACTAACCTCAACTTTTTATTTGCAAGTTGATGAGTTGATGATTAGTGGGTGAGTTTTATGGATTAGGATGTGCTGGATTTTGAAAATTGTTGGTTGAGAATGTGTGAGATTTGTTGATTTTGTTTATAGATATAAGGGTATTTAAGTCTATACAATAAATATATGGCTACATATGATAGAAAAAATTTAATTGGTTATTTTAGATATTTGTAAAATTTTTTTGACTATTTTTGTAAATTTTCCGAGATTATTAGTTTGATTAATATTTTACTCAAGATTAATGTAACAGTCGTGTTAGAACGGATAAATAACTGAGAATAAATTATATCCAGAGTTAAGTGTTAAAAATTTTAATATTACTATACTTTTTACTACTATCTCAATTATTATCATAATATGTCAAGTAACATTCATTTATTAAATGATAAATTTTATTATTACTATAATTACTTATTATTTAATAAATGGTTGAAATAATAATTGGAAAGTGTAAGATTATTCTTTAAAAAAAAAATCTTAAATGTGAGGGTAGAAATGTATCAAAATATAAGTATAAAACATTTTATTTTATGCAGATAACACTTTTAATTTTTCATTTTTCAAATATGTAATAAAAGTAACGTTACAAGTCTCGATTAGTATCCAAACCGACTTATATATATATATTACGGCCTTAATCCATAATAAGATTAATTAACATCATCATCTATAAAATGAGTGCCACACAGTACTTATAACTCAAATATTAGGATAATTAATAGAAACTTCTAGGAATACAGATAAAATAACCTTGTGCTGTTAAAGTTATTGTGGGAGGACATTATACTAAACCGCTGTTTTAGCAGCGAAAATTTCCACCGTTGCAGACAAATTTAATCGATTAAACTAATGGCTTTGAGTTCGAAGCCCACAACCAGTTAATTAGTCCTTAATTGATGCAACTAAGATTAAAATAAAAATAAAAACCTAGAGCTTCTTAACCAAGAATAAAGGTTCATTTGAAATTATTTTTAGAAAGCTCAAAAATAATTTAAGTATTTTTTAAAAAATTAATTTTAGTAAAATCACCTCATCCTACAATAACTTTTAAAAAGCGGAAAAGAGTAATTTTTTTAAATTTAATTTCTCGAGTCACTTTTAAATGCAATACAATTCCATATATATCTTTGTATATGTATTATAAAAATCAGAAATTATCTTTATTTATTAAGTTTAAATATATTATTATTATTATTACTAATTATATTAAAATAACAAATAAAAATAAAATTAATAATATAAAAATATTTATTTTAATTATCAATTATTATATATAAATAATAAAAAATATTTTATATACTTGTTAATTCCTAAATGCATATCGAGCTAAGTCCCTTTGCTTTGCCTACCAACAAAGAATCACTTTAGCTACAATAATACAGTATTATTCATATCCAATACAAATACTAGTAGATATATCTTTATCTTTTGCTTCTAATTATCGTAGATTTTTAAGTTATTTTTGATAAATCTCTAAATTATACCATAATCGTACATATTTAAATTTTCTGTAAACCTTATACTATAATTTATTTGTACATTGTAATAATTTACCCAAAAAAAATTACTCTTAATAAAAAAAGAAATAGTGCGATTTTCACATAACTAAGTAGTTGCCAATGGGGACCAATTCTTTTCAGATTTCGTAATTTACTTCATTGTTTTCTTGTATCAAGTTCAATTTTGCAAGCTGGTTCAGGTTATAAAAAGAAAAAAAAAAATCTAAGTAATAAAAAAATTGTGGATTTATTTTTATATATTAAACCGTGTAATATTACTGATTTAGATTGGGGCTCTTAGATTCCCAAATATATTATTATTTTATAAGTTTTAAAACTCTCATACTATCAATTAACTCTGATGGTGCATTTACTAAATTCATTGAAATCAGAATTGGCAATAGTTAGAAGGAGTTAGTATCAAAATGAAAAATTAGAATTAAAATAAATTATTTATTTGGACTATAAGAATTAAAATTAAAATGAGTTAGATTGTTATAAATTATTAAAAAGTCCTTAATTAATCATCGTTGTAATTATTATTTTGTATTTAATTATTGTGATTATTATTATTATTATTAAAAATAGTTCTATTATTAATAATTATTGTTAATTATTATTATTATTATTAGTATAATAGTTAATTATAATTATAATACTTTATGTCATAATAATAATAATAATCAGAATCATCATCATTGACAATACAATGATAAAAGCAAATCGTCGTCATCGAAATCATCGTAAGGTATGTTTAGAATTGAGGTTGGACAATTGTAGACTTTTAAGACTGCAATGACTAAAGTGTTTAAGTAACACTAGCTATCAGTAACTTTTAAGGTATATTAAGTTATATTAATATGATTTTTACTTTGCATAATGTAAAATCTATTATATTTTTAATAATTTTGTTAAAATTATTATTTAAAAAATTATATTTATTACATATTATTAACTTTTATTTTATAATTATAACTTTTTTTTTCACAATAACCCTCGATCCCAAACATACATGTAGTCACCATATCGAAACTGTGGCCATCGAAGATGAAATCGAGATAGATCAAACGCAAATGAAATCGAGACGGAGGAGAAACCAACACGGATCAAATGGAGACAAAAATGTCAATTAGCTCTTGCTCCACAACTGACGAACCGCAATGACGAAGACGATGGTTGATTTTGGCAGTGATTATGATGGAAGTAGCTGCAATGGCGCTCGGCTAGATGGAGCTTAGGGATTTTGGGATTTGTTCTTTTTTTTTAATATTTATATTTTTATTTAAAATGAGGATATTTTAAAAATATTATAATATTAATAGGGTAAAATTAAAACTCTCGGAAAAGAATAATTCTCACCCTTTTAAAAATCAATCTCTTATTATCTAATTTTAAACTAAGGTAGACTTCATTATTTTAATTCTAAAGTTGACTCTCACTCTTATTTTATAAAATAAATGCTATCAACTAATTATTATTGGGATCCCTAAAATCAGGAAGTAAACACATTATTATTGTAATTGGTAGCACAATGCTCGATACAAACATTTATATACGAAACGGGTATATGGGCTGTCCATACGCTATATACATGCAGGCTCACTAGCCCATGAATTGGGCCATTAGGTCCAATCATGTCTGGTTGTAACCTCATCTTTTACAGCAAAAGCAAGAGATAAGCATCAAGCTGGTGCCTCGCAAGCTTTTCCCTTAAATTTTAAATTTATTGGAAATTTTATCCAGATATTAAAATGATAACAATCCTGTGGACCCCACGCCAATCCTGCAAATCACAGCGTTGCGTTGCGTTGGTCACCAATTTACCTATACAAACAGCAACAGTTATACCTAACTTTCAAATGTGTTTGTGTCCTGTTTTTCCATTTCCATTATTTTTAAAAACACTAATTTCTTTTTCTGAAAAATTACAACTTTTTTTGAAAAAGATATATAAAAGTTACTGCATCAAAATATACCAAAAAAAAAAAAGGAGAAGAGGAATAACAGAAAGTGAAAGTGGTGAGCCCTTTTGGGTGAATTGAACCGGAGGGCCGAGGGCCTGCCAAACTTTTGCAGGAAGGAGAAACTATCCCAATTTTTTTTCACTTCAAAAAAAAAAAGAAATCCCATTTCAATGATGACATTTTTGAGGTAAATGAGTCTGAATCTTTAGCAATTCATTATCTGTTAATTTAATGATTGCTTCTTTGGTATTATTTTTAATTCCTCAGTTGGCTTATGGACGATTTTGCAGGATTGTTAGGAATTTCCTTCTTGCAAAAAGAGTTTCGGTTGAACGATTTGTGGTTTAATGCAATTCTATAGATACCTCCCACCTTGGATCCGTCGTCTTTTTTCCTGCATGGGGTCAGTCATTCCATTTCCATACATGTATATAAACTTATTTGCTTAATCTGATGTATAATTACTTACAAATACTTATATGTATGTGGTGGCTGCTGCCTTGCTGGGAACCATAACATAAGAAACAAAAAGGGAAACAAGATTTTGTCAAATTTGATACTACTTGAGGGGAAAAAGCAAAATTTCAATCTTCGATTAAATGTTATTCAACTTGCAACTGTTTGGTTTCTAAGAAGCGTTGGCTAGAAAGGTAAAGAGATAAAGAATTGATTCCTAAAATCTGGTTTCCGGGCGCACAACATAATAAAAGTATTAACTTTTTGCTTGGTGGAATTTAGATCAGTTGAAATATAGGAGTTAATAGTTTTCAATTTATTTTACTTTCTTGTTTACGAAATGGAGGGTTTGTAAGAGTGTACTTGTGTGGTTTTAGTTTCCTTTACTTAATTAATATGGAATCTTTTGTGTTTGTGCTTGCTTGTTCTTTAAGGGAGGGACGTGCTGTAACTTTTTCAATTTGCCATTCTTTTCTTGTAGTATTGGCTGTTTGTTATGCTTCACCATATTTGGTTTTTACATTTGGGTTAGCATTATTATAAGATATGTATTCTAGATACTGGTTGTTGCCTCAAATGGAGAGATGTTTTATGAAAATATCTTGCTGTTCGTGTGTAGTGTTTTCTGGAGCTTATTTTCGCTCACTTATGCTCTGGGCGATGACATCACTTAAGGAAAAATGCAAGCTCTTTTCGGTGTGAGGGAAAATCTTTATTCACTTTATTAGTTCTTGTCTTACAGCCTTTTCTAGATTTCTTTGAAAAATAGGATGATATATATTTTGCTTGATGACTTGCTTTGCTTTATTCATATTTATTTTGCTTTTTGTGTAAATTAATTTTAGCCTTGTAACTTTTATTGAAATGTGTATCTGATGGTGTGAATCTTTGTATAGATATTTGTGGTTTATGTGGTGAATGTGATCATAGGCTTCAATTATATAAGTTGCTCAGTATTTTCATATTCTGAATGCTTGATTAAGATGAGTTGTTGATGATTGGTGCTAATCAAATCTTGTGTTATAACCTAATTTGTAACAGAGCAGAGGCTGTTTTGGTTGCTGTAATAAACCCACTTTGATTACTGCAGTGGGTGAGCCATCAAAGGGATTGAGAATTCAAGGCCGAACAGTGAAGAAACCTAGCATATCAGAGGATTTCTGGAGCTCCAGTACTTGTGAGATGGACAATAATGTTGTGCCATCCAGAAGCTTTTCATCAATCAGCATATCAAACCAACCCTTTGATCCCTCAAGTGGCACTAGCAGCATGAACCACCCTACTGAATTTGTGAATCATGGCATGTTCTAGCGCATTAACTTTTTCTTCTATTTCTCCATACCAACTTAGGATATGTTTGGGACTGTGCTTCAGCTTTGTCTTGAAAGCACAACAATTAAAGTGATTGGTAAATGCTCAATTTTACTCAG
Organism: Murraya koenigii; assembly: GCA_025617385.1. Classification (NCBI taxonomy): domain Eukaryota; kingdom Viridiplantae; phylum Streptophyta; class Magnoliopsida; order Sapindales; family Rutaceae; genus Murraya; species Murraya koenigii. Next base: position 1,936,549 of record CM046817.1, on the reverse strand, counting down.
TTGCAAATGTTTGCCAATCATCAACACGATTAGACAGCTAGTGACTCCATCCCATGACAATTGTAGATTAAAGTTACTGTACCTCAATTCCAAGCATACAATTAGTTTGACTATAGTCGGACTATTGGATCTCTATTATATGTTGTTCTGACCATCAATTTGCATGAGCTTGTTATTTTGAAGTTATCAGTAGTTTGACGGTTTAGCTTGTCCCTTTCAAAATATTGCTCAATTCCTGCAGATATCAGAGTTTGATTAAGCACTCAAGTTGCTGTTTGGTGTTTTGAGTGCAACTGTTGTGAGAATGGAACCAGTCATTTTAAACAATGCTCATAGATACAACCAGAAATTACTAGCTTGAAATAGCTTGCGCATCATATTGCTGGCTTTTCAAATAAATAACTGCTATCAATTTATTCTAGTTTTTGAAGGAAAACTAACATGATATATTTTCACGAAAACAGTTTTGGTTTTTTTTTTTTTCCGTAACTTGATATATATAGCTGTTTAGTGTGTTGATATGGAAATCCGATTTCTCTTCTTTCCTTCAACAGCACAGGTGCGGTTATAGGACCCTCTTCTGAAAAGTTTGTGGCTTAATCTTCATCCAGATTCATACCTGCTTTTGTGTCTGCTATTTCTTTCACTTTTAGTTGATTTGTTTTCTCTACCATATTCATTTCATATTTCTCGAATGAAAGCCCTTAATCATAGAATTTTTACTGGGTGCAGGTCTTCTTCTCTGGAACCAGACCCAGCAACAATGGCTTGCAAATAAAAAGGCTCAGAATAAACCACAAGTTCGAGAACCTACCATTAGGTGCTTAACTTTCATTGTTTCATATGATGAACACATCAGTATTTCTGCATCACCTTTATTATTTTGTGCATTCATCTAGTTATTGACATATTAGTTTCAACCGTGGGTGAAAATTTAGTAGTGTTGACAATTTAATTCCCCTGGTATCAAGTGTCTTGATGATCAAGAAGTCTCTAGAACTTGTAATTTTCCAAGCAAATTAAAATCTCTATGTGACCTGCTCTGAAAATGGCTATATGTGCCATGGAACAAACCTTCTATGGTTCAAGATTTTGGTTGGAATCTTCTTTTGCAACATATTGTTTATATACGACCCAAATCCTATGTTTTGTAGTTGGAATGCAAGTTATGAGGGTTTACTTGGAACTAACAAGCCGTTCCCCCAGCCAGTCCCTCTTGCTGTAAGTTTGCTTTTGTTTCTGATTAGCTTTCCACCACTGTTATTGTCGATGCCAGCATAGTTGAAGAGTCCTGACCGCTTATCTGTTACTATATGACAGGAAATGGTGGATTTTCTAGTTGATGTTTGGGAACAAGAGGGTTTATATGATTGAGTTCGCGTAACTTGGATTCTCTGAAAACTTTATAGTCTCTCACTTATTTCTATAACTTATCCAAAACTTTGGTACTAAATGATTCATAAGTTTTTTTTTTTTTTTTTATATGGGCCATTGTATTTGCCTTGAGCTATTAATTTTCTCTAGCCTTTCTCTCAACTAGGGGAATAATATTTCGATGCAAGAAGCTCTGGATTTCATTTTGGTTTGCCGGTTAGATGTATTAATCGGTTTATGTGGCGCAAGCTCGTGTCCTTATTGAGCCTAGTTTTACATTTAACAGACACGATCCTGTAAATGGTCTTCATCGAAGTTTTAGCATTCGTAGAAAACAAGAATTAACTTGGTACAATTTTCGGAAGAAAAAAACACAAATTAATTGTTTGGCCGCAGCCTGGCCTCTGATTTGGCAACTGTTTATATTGCTTCTTGCAATCAATCGGTCTACAGTTAATTCATTTGTGAATTAGTAATAAAAATTAATAGTGTTGAATAAATAAATTTTTAGATAATAATTTTGATAAAAATAATAATGATATCAGAGATTTTGTATCTTATAAATAATAAATTAATTTAACACCATTTTCTCAATATCAAACATCAATTTGTTCAACCTCAGTTTTGACTTTTGTAAAATCTACATCTATTTAATCTCCATCCTAAATACAACTTTAGTATTCTCATCATTTATCAGAACTGTCTCAAAATAACACGTAAGGTAAGAAAACAGTAGTTGAATGACAAATAATTATAAAAGTCATCTTTTAGAATCTCCTCTTCTGGTAAGCAACCAAGTTTGATGCAGCCACGAGGTAGTCTCTTATTAAGACACGAGTAAAAATGTTGATACACATAATTAGAAGCATGCGAAGTGAATTAAGCCTCCAAATTGGACTTTGTATCAAATGCCTCCACCCCTTTTGATATGACCATGCCGATATTACGTTTCTCGAACGTGAATTATATAAAAAGATGGATTGGACGTCATGAATGTGCTGTGTTTCCCATGTAATTAAAATTACTTTGAAAAGAAATTTGAGTTCCGGGGGGAACCGTGTTTTCTTTCTATCTTCTTTTATTTGGACCTGGTCCAAAATTAATATTAATTTTGATATCCCTCTCTCACTTTCCCATCACTATTTCTTAATTAATTAAACATCAAAATTTGACAAAAATTGCATTGCTCTCCATTTACTAATTCAAGTGGCTGTGGGTCAGGGCTATTGAAACTAAAATTTAATTAATTCATAAAATGGGGCAGCCCCACTCTATCGTCACTCAACGTTACACTAAGCACAACATAACCAATGTGTAAAACAACTTTCTTACAAATTATTCCATGCATGTAGACGTCTATCATACTAAAGTATAAATTTAGAAGAAGTTTAGAATAAGTCCTTCTAAGCGGATTTTAATCAATTATGGGATAGTAAATTAATAAACATATGATAATAATTCAACTAATGAAAAGCATTTATATAACAAATAATTTTAATTTCAAACTTTCTCAATTTTATATAATTTCAAAATAACATTTTATAGGAATTAAATTATAAAATTTTAGCATTGTAAAAAAAAATAGTAGACTAAACTTTACTCAAATAAAAAAATTCAATTAACATAACATAAATCTTTATATCGACGTAAAGATTTAACAGATACCTCAAAGATGGTAAAAAATATTTAAAGTGTACTTTTATCTTTTATGCTACACAGATGTTCCACCAATAAATAAGTAATTTATTTTTTTTTTATCTACATAAAGATCTAACCAATATGTTGTTGAACAACATTAGTATAAGTAAAGAAACAAAAATTCCACACGTGATAAATTACGTCATTGAGTATACAAAAAGAAAAAAAGTGAAATAGAAAATTGATGTAGATTTGGCTCAAAAAACAACAGAAAATTAACAAAAGAAAACAGACCACACCTTAATGACATTAATCAGAAAATATCACTCTCTCCGATAAGCCAAGGCACATATGCAAACGAAACTTAAACTAGTATTGATGCAATGGTACCAAACATTGATGCAGGACCACAAAATCCTTCGATTAATGTCTTAATTAATAAAGTAAACTAGCAAATAATTAACGTAATGAATGATGCTAGTTCATGTGTTTGTTATTAATTTAAACTTTAACTTTATTCACAAGAAGTTTAGATGTTTGCAAATATGAATTTAACGCTAGACAAAAAAAGAGTCAAGTTTAAATTAGCTAAAAAACAACATAATTAATTATATTTTTAAATTCAACATTTAAACCCTAAACTACACTAAATCAGACTTATTCCTACTGTAAAGTTAACGTCCCACTCTAGTGAGAAGGAATGGTCTTCTTAGAGCTCGAGTCACGAACTTAAACTTTAATTATTGAGTGAGTTAAAAAGAAAAAAAAAAAAAAATCCCTAACACACCATATCCTTATGCTTTGTTTTGGTTTGATTAAATATAATTTGAGGACCACTACATGATGAGGCCATTTGCTTTGGCGCTTCCTTCACCAAAACAACTATGCAAATTCTTCATCCAAGCTGGCTTTATTTAAAAGTTAACTAATCAAATATTCATTGATGGAGTATTGGTTGGGCAAAAGATAAAGACATTTAACTTAATCAATTTCCAGAAAACAAACAATATGCCTAGGTATAGAATCCCATTAGTTGATGAGAAATAGAATAGTCAAATGGAGCAGATGCAAAAGCACATCCATAATGTATCTAATTAATTTTATATTACCCTCATGGATATCATGGGAAATGGATGCTTCAAGGAAAAGGCAAAACGACATGGGATCAATGGGTGTGAATGTTATCTACATGTATTTGATTTATAAATTAATTAAAATAATCTAAGCGCAAAATGCTTTTGGGGAAACGCGACTTTTGGTCAAAAAAGTTGAACGAGTTTATAAAACCCTAGTTCAATCCAATCCAATCCAATGAACCTGTGAAGAAGAATCCGTACTAATTCTTCTCTTCTTCTCAACGAAGATGAGGATGGGATGCCCGTATTTTATTTGCTACACTAAGAAATATTTTAAAGCACTCACACATGCAATTCTCTTGGCTCTTGCAAGTTGGTATTTTTAAAAGAATTCTTAGAACATGGACTGTTTCTCTAGCCAGCCATTCATCGGATTAATTGGCTTAGATGTAATGCTTTCACGTCCACCTCACCGCACGCTGTCATTTTTCATGTTCATTTTCTCGAAATTAATTTTGTAGGGACCTCATGAGACTTTGGAGGAAGAAGTATAATAAGAAAGAAAGAAAAACAAAATTAAATAAATGAAAGGTTGTAATTCATCAAACAAAAACTCATCTAAATATTAGTGGACTTAACCTGAAAGCGTAATAAGATACACGTGTCCGCATTTTTAAAAGAATGATTTCAATTTAAAGGGAGGTAACATCTAGAGAACTTTGTTAATCATGGGACTACTCAGGTGTTAGTTCTTGCGGTCTTGCCTGCACACGGAGAACTTGAACCCGTCCGTCCCTCCAAGTATGAAAATGAAAGTGGTTTATTACCAAACTAATGGGTGGTTTAAAAAAAAAAAAAAAACCCTTAAAGCTGAGTTTATTTGTTTGTTTATTTTTTGAGAAGATGAGTTTATAACTACTCTATTAATTTTTAGATCTAAATGATGCGTTACAAATCAACCATTTTATCATGAATGTGTTGATAACACAACTTATTATTGTGTTATACGTTAAATATCACGACAGTTTAAATATAAACTATAAAGATATATCCCAACCATATAAATGTCACATTAATCTTTTGAATAAGGATGAGCATTACTTGCTGTCAAGAAAATTATTAAGCTTATATTTTTAATTAATTAGCGTAATCTCGTGGAGCCGACCCATTTGGGTTGCTGCACTTTGCGTAATGATGGTTGCAAATTGTGATATTTTAAATCAAATTACGTGGGGATCTCTGTGCTGGGACATTGATGTGCTCATGTACAAGTGGATTATCAGTCAAGGCCCTTTATAAATTTCAAGTTGGGTTAATTTGTTGAGTTTTTAATTATATAATTTATAAATTGCGATTAGCTTATAATTAAATTATATATATAGCTTCATTGGATTTATATCACATGGAAGGTGCAACCTTTTTTTTTTTAATAATTTTTATGTTTGAATTTTTGTTCTCAATATTGTAAGTGTAATGAATCTTCCACTAAATTATAAGCCCATTGATAAGTGCAATTTTAGAATTGTACGAGTTAACTTGATAAAATTTACAGAATATCTTAGAGATAACGTTGATTTGATTTGGAATCTTAAACTTGATTAAAGTTTAGAATTTTTCAAACTTTAACGAATTTTAGAATTCCAAATTGAAATATTTTTAATCTTAAAGAATTCTTTCATCTAATGTACATGCACTGCCTATTGCCACGATTATCCACGCTTTTATCTATTACCACAACTAGGATTACTATAGTACTGCGACTACATTGGTTGAAACTTTGTTTAAAAATAAATCAACAAATTAACAAGTGTGCATAATTAAGATATAAGTGAGAAAGTGGCTGGAAGGGGAGTGGAATGCCCCACATGGTCACATTTATTCTTTTAGGGCTATAAGCTCTGTATTCTGAAGGGCACTGCCTTGACATGCCCTACACTAATTGTGAATGCTTTGAATTTGTGTTGGCAATGTACCAAATGTTGGTGGCAGCTCTAACAATTCATTTTGTGGTAGGTGAGGTCTATCAGACTATTACTTATTGCATTGCCAGCTGACCCAATTCCATTATCAATTTTTGTTAATTATTAAAACCACCAAAATAAAGTAATTGATGTTACAATAAGTAATTAAATGTCTATTGATTAATTTGGTTCAGTGAATTTTATTGAGACATAATATCACAATTGTTGGTTGCAAATTTCGTTATAATTGCATGTCAAATCAAAATCAATTTCAACACTTTCGACAATATTATCAGAATGATATTTAACAACAAAATAGACTTAATTCTCTAAATAATAATACAAAATTTAGACTTAACAAAGTGATAAAAAGATAATCTAAAAAAATATGATAGTGTTGTAAGAATTGTTGTTTTAAATTAAAAATTACTTTTGATATAATTCAGAACACATTTTTGTTTTTTTTGTTAGTATCAACAATTCAAATTAAAGATTATACTATCTGGAGTAACTATTGAGGAGATGACATAAACTGACTAATTAAATGTTCGTGCTCGTGGATAGAGTTTACAATATAATCATTCTCTTTTTTTGGTGCAAATTTTATATTTTTAAGTTGAATATCTAAATATAACTTCTTCTTCTTTTTTTTTAAAATTACAAATCTCAAATTTCTTCAGTTGTAATGAAAACTTATGATTTATAACGACTCATTTGAGATTTTCCAAAAAATATTTTTTTATTATCGAAAAGTAATAACAATTTTACTGTAGAAAGACTCGATGCATATTGCATTGCTTGATCTAGAATCTAAGGTCATCATCATGCCACAAAATAAAAGATCTCGAGAAACAAGATAATTTAGTTAGATTTATTTTTTTTAAATATATTTTTGGTATCTTAATAATGATTAATGTACCCCATTTCTAGTAAGTATAGATATCACAATAAATCTCTAAACCGTACAATAAATATATGTATAATAGTTATTATACTTACACGGACGTCTCTCGTTTCTCTCTCTCTAGTATTTGGCGACTAAATTCTTGTGATAAACATTTGTTTCTCTTTAACAATGAAAAAAAAATCCTATTTTTTTTCTAAAGAATAATAATTTTTGTTTTATTAATAAAAATTTGAATTTTAAAAAATCACTATTACTTATCTGTAACAAAAGAGGAAAAAAAAATCCGAAGTTTTTTTGGTCTACAAGAATTGCTAAAAACTTGATCAAAAAGTTATATATATATATATCTGATATCTCGGTAAATTAAAAAGTATTCCGGGTTACAGATATTTGAGTAACCAAACATAGGGATTCATATCCTAGAAAACAAACAAATCCAATTCTAACCCAGGATCCAAACACCTCCCAATTACTGACTTAAAAGGGAAAACAAAACCGCCATCCGGTTTCTGGTATTCATTTGGTGGGAGGGAGGGAGGGAGAATATAACAAGGAAACCCCACTACTGCGAGCAAATACATTGCATGTGGGTTTCTCTTGTGTGTACTGTCACGTACCGAAACTACGGTCCACCCATATTAAAAATTAAAACCCCCTTCTTTTTTTCTCATCACAATCACCATTCCATTATCATTTATTTTTCGCCTCACTTTCTATCTCGCTCCCTCTTTTTGCCCTATCTAATAGGGTTTCCACTTGCCTCAAAGCTGAAATCTTTCTCATGCATTCGTGTCTTGCCGATCTGAACGTCATCGTGTTAGCTTCTATCTTCGTCTGCGCTCTCTTTGGAGGGTTTTTGGGTCGGGATCTCTTCAGATTTAACTTCCCGGGGTTTTTTGAGCTGTATTCATGTCAAAGCTCTTCGCTTTATCTGGTAAGCTTTCGATCTCTTGCTTCCTTTTGTTTTATTTTGCTGAATTTGTTATCTGGGTATTTAAGTTTTTGTGATTTTTAGGGATCCGATCTGTAAAGTTTGAATTTTTTTGATAATTTTTTTACGATCTTATGACTGATTATAGCTTATTGCCTGGATTAATTGATTTATTAACTAGATGGGCTAGATTAAATTAAATTGTATTTTATGGGTCTTGCTAAATTTGACTCAATTTTGTAGCTGATGCTAGGGTGCTATGAAGATAGATAGGTAGATAGGTAGATAGATACATGCATGAAAGGGAAATATGTTATTGGTATTATGGAACTCTGTTATGGTCTTTGAAACAATTAGGGAATAGTTTGATATATCTTATGATGGTATTAGGCGTCTGCTTCTCTAGTTTAGAACTCTAGGTGAATAGTCTTAATACATAAGCAACTAACCTTGCCTCAAGATAAATAATTCAGATCTTATGTGGTTTAAAGAAAAAACTTGATTCTAAGTCATGGATAATTGATCTGTTTTATGGGTAAGTATCGTTAGCGGTTGATGGTGATCCAGATTGAAATTTCTATATTTTTATTTTTGTCAAATGCTACTTTGTGTTGAGTTGTTTTAGAATTGGCTGAATTTGTGATATTCATCAAAGATATTGGTTTATGGGTTGCAGGTTCTGATGATTTTTGCCCTGGGGGCCCAATATACCCAAACCCCAAGGAGTCAAGTCTCTTGCTGCCCCTTGGTCTTAATGTGGATGTATATTTTCCTGCTCGCAAGAGGTCTCGCATCAGTGCTCCATTTGTTTATAGTGGAGAGAGATTTGAGCAGAAGCCGGTCTCTATTGAAGTCCTGCCAGATGAATGTCTCTTTGAGATCTTCAGACGATTGGATGGAGGCGAGGAGAGGAGTGCCTGTGCTTGTGTTTCCAAGCGCTGGCTTACACTTTTAAGCAATATCTGCAGGGATGAAATACAGTCTTTGAAGCCTGAGGCCGAGAAGAAGGCTGAAGTAGTTTCTGATGCTGAAGATCCAGATGTTGAGGGTGACGGATACCTTTCCAGGAGCTTGGAAGGAAAGAAGGCAACAGATATTAGACTTGCTGCTATTGCTGTTGGTACTGCCAGCCGTGGAGGACTGGGCAAGCTTTCCATCCGTGGAAATAATTCTAGTCGTGGGGTGACTAGCGTTGGCCTTAGGGGGATTGCCTGTGGCTGCCCATCTTTAAGGGTTCTTTCTTTCTGGAATACATCTTCTGTAGGGGATGAAGGGCTTCGCGAGATTGCTAATGGATGTCATCAGCTGGAGAAGCTTGATCTTTGCCAGTGTCCTGCTATTACTGACCAGGCTTTGATTGCAATTGCAAAGAACTGCCCTAAATTGATTGATCTGACAATAGAGTCTTGCTCAAGCATTGGGAATGAAGGTCTGCAGGCTGTTGGGAGATGCTGCCCCAATCTGAAGTCCATTTCAATCAAGGACTGCCCCCTTGTTGGGGATCAAGGGATTGCTAGTTTGTTGTCTTCAGGCACTCGTTCCCTGGAGAAGGTGAAGCTACAGAGGTTGAACATTACTGATGTTTCTCTTGCAGTTATTGGACACTATGGCAAGGAGGTTACTGATCTCATCCTTACTGGCCTTCCACATGTGAGTGAGAGAGGCTTCTGGGTTATGGGCAGTGGTCATGGGTTGCAAAAATTGAAGTCCTTGACAATTACATCATGCATGGGAGTAACAGATTTGGGCCTTGAAGCTGTGGGCAAGGGGTGCCCAAATTTGAAGCAGTTCTGCCTCCGAAAATGTGCCTTCTTATCCGACAATGGACTGATCTGTTTTGCCAAAGCTGCTTTATCACTTGAAAGCCTTCAGTTGGAGGAGTGCCACAGGATCACCCAACTTGGGCTTTTCGGTTCCCTTTTAAACTGTGGTGAAAAGTTGAAGGCTTTATCATTGGTGAGCTGCTCGGGGATTAAGGATCAAAATCTGGGCATCCCTTCAGTGTCTCCCTGCAAATCCTTGCGATCATTGTCCATCCGTAACTGTCCTGGATTTGGTGATGCAAGCCTGGCTGTGTTGGGGAAATTGTGCCCTCAGTTGCAGAATGTTGATTTGAGTGGGCTTCAGGGTATAACAGATGCTGGATTTTTACCAGTACTTGAGAGTTGTGAGGCTGGTCTTGCAAAGGTTAATCTGAGCGGTTGTGTGAATTTGACTAACAAAGTTGTTTCAACCATGGCTGAATTGCATGGTTGGACTCTTGAAATGTTGAATCTTGATGGTTGTAGGAAGATCAGTGATGCATGCTTGATGGCAATTGCAGACAACTGCCCTTTGTTGGGTGATCTCGATGTCTCTAAGTGTGCTGTCACTGATTTTGGTATTGCATCCCTAGCTGGTGCAAGCCATCTCAATCTGCAGATTCTTTCGCTGGCAGGTTGCTCAATGGTTTCAGACAAGAGCTTGGGTGCCCTAAGAAAGTTGGGTCAGACCCTTCTGGGATTGAACCTCCAGCACTGCAATGCAATCAGCACCAACTCTGTAGACATGCTTGTGGAGCAGTTGTGGAGGTGTGATATCCTCTCATAAGCTGCAAAGCATTTGACAAAACCCCATTCGATCGATAATATGTAGCACAGATACAAAGGATGGGGATGAACATATCAGGAAGCGTCAGAATTTTCTAGTCAGCATATTTGAGTAGCAGCAGCAGTTTGTTTAGTTTTTGGGTCCATCTACTATGGGTCTTCAGTCTTCAAGTGCTCGGTTTCTTTTTCCAGGGTGAATATGGCCTCAACCCTTTTTGCAGGTTTTCAAGTGAGAGAAAATCTGTTACTACAACTTTTTGACGCCCAATTACGGATGTCACTTTAAGGCCATATTTTCCTGAGATTACAGCTACCGGGCTATATTTCTAGGGTATTTTCTCCACTGTTAATGGTTTTGTGCTACTGGGTGTTGGCATCTAGTGTTTTAGCTTTAGTCTTTGGCTGAGACTAAGCTTTTGTCTTTTCAAATCTCGAGTCTGTCTACCAAGTGTTCCACGTTTTTGATACCACATGTTGGGTCTCTGTTTTTCTCAGAGGGTGGATTAAGAAGTTCTTAAGAGTCACTTCGTTGTCGTTGCTTTTAACGGTTCAGAAATTTTTGATGCCTTGTGTCGACGGGGTCTTGGCCTGGGCAGCAAGTTATATGGTCTGCCTTGACAACCCGAGGGTTGTTTTTTTTTTCACCAGGCCCTGGTTTTTCAGGCTTCATTTCTTGATGGACTGTACTCTTTGCAATGTCTTTATTATGATATGAAATCGATTCGCCCTTTGTGATGTAATATTGTTATCCTGTAATGCTTTTTATAATAAATAAAGATTCTCCGCTTATTGTATTTATGAAATGGTGATGTGAAACTTGTGTATTTTGTGTTCTGATACATTGTTCCTTCTTTAAATCAAATCAATATTCAAAGTTTCGGACTCAAAAAGGGCGTTGCGTTGAAAAGTAAAACATGGCTGGCTATTGTTAATTATAACTAGATTATGGAAAATCTACGGTTGTTGGATGAAGCGTCCCATAAAGTTGAAACGTATCTTCAGTCAGTCTTGTTTGTCAGCCGACTTTCAGCGATTATGGACTTGGGATTTCAATTCATTTCCCGAAAGTAATTGAATTTTTTTTAATCGTAAGAATTATCTCCAAGTCCATCATGGAGAATCTCTCAACCCTCCGATCCTCGTGAAATTAAAAGCAAAAAATGCTCATTTTGCTTCAAATTCTTGGTAAACGAATCCGCTTTTTTGGTTTGTCAAATACGATCACATGGGATTGTGTTTGGTGTTTGGCGCGTTTCGCTTGGTTACACTGTACCTCCCCGGGAGATGGCATTACAAAATACAAATAGAAAATAAATTCACATCATCACATAGTTATTTCAATAAATTATAATACACTGAATATTACTGATATAACGTTAGGTTATAATTGATATTTATAATTATATTATAATTAAGATTAATTTATAATTAAAATTAATTTATGTTAATTTTATAAAACACTGTCTAAGTTTAACTTTCATTAATTTTTTAAAAATATTTACTCCACTTATATTTCGTAAAGAATGAAATTTACTTGACTCAACTATTTTTATAATTAAAAAATTTAAATTAAACTTTCATAATATTTTTATGGAAGCTTGAACCACTATCCTTACAATTGTGAGGACAGGACTTTAGTCACTAGGCAAATGTTGAGTAGTTAGTTATAATTAAGTTTAGAGCTTTGCTGATGAGCTAGTCCAACTATTTTATATTTTTTCACTTGTGACCAAACTCTTGAGTGGGCTTTCAATGTCGATAAAAGACTTAGAGCCCATTTGAATTGTTTTTAGAAGGTTTCAAAATGATTTTGAAAAGTTAAAATTTACTTTTAGAATTTAGTGAATTTTTATAAAATCAATTTTAGTAAAATCACCATATCATAGAGCAGATTTTGAAAATAATTTTTATACTTAATATAATTCAATATATATCCTCATACATATTATAAAATTGTGACGGCAGGGCTTTAGCCACTAGGCAAAGGTCGAATAGTTAGTTATGATTGAGGTCCAGAGCTTTGCTGATGAGTTGATCCGACTATTTTGTATTTTTTTTACTCTTGAGCAGGCTTTCAATGTCGATAAAAGATTTAAAGGACTTTCAATATTGATAAAGGATTTAAAGTTTATTTACGATTGCTTTTGAAAGATTTCAAAATGATTTTGAAAAGTTAAAATTTACTTTTAGAATTTGGTGAATTTTTATAAAATCACCATATCATATAGCAGATTTTGAAAATAATTTTTATACTTAATATAATTCAATATATATCCTCATATATATTAAAAAAATCTAAAATTATCCTAAGACAACAAAATAAAAAATGAAATTGATAATATAAAATATTTATTTTGATTATCAATTATTATATACATATTTATAAATATGTAAATAAATTTTATATAACATTATGTCTAATTTAGTTATTTATATACTTACAGTAGTTTAATAATAAAATTTATTAAATACATATGATTACTTTTAAAACAAACAATACTTTTAAAAATAAATTTTATTAAACGTTTAAATAATTTTTTTACAATTAATTATTTATATTGTATAACTAACAATAATTATTTTAATAACTATGAAATTATCAAACTTATTCATGTTATGTCCAATAACATTTTCAAATGAAATCCTCTAATTAATTTATAACTTCATCATGAACTATGAGATATTGTTACACAATCACGGCCTGTGTACAGTTGAGGTTCCGTATCATTTCTCGATAGACAGTCGTATGCATTTATATAAAATTGAGCCAACACAAATGAGAAAAAGGAATTTGTTTGGGGAGTGTCACGTGCAAGACTCCAGTTACTACTACAAGTTTGTCCGCTAAGGCTGATCTTTTTGCTCAGACTGATTGGTGCATGGCATCACGCCCAGTACCAGACAGCTGCTCTGCTTCTTTTCCACTACCAGACAAGTTTTTCATCCAGGTTAAAATCCTCGTGTCTCCCTGGTAACTCCTCTGTTTTTATCTTCCTTTTTCGTTTTTTGATACACAATAATAATTTACTTAAGAGTTTACTTTTGCAAAAGCAATTCAATTTAGTGTGACAAAACCTGTATCGCCATTTCTTTTCTTTTCATAATGAACAATAATGCTTAATTCCTGTAACTTAGACAGCTAAGTATTATTATCAAAATGAAAATCCCAATATACCAACTTCATGCTGCAAAATTTAAAGTAATATATATATATTTTTATATTTAATTTCAGGATTATATTATTTCATTTATGAAGGTGTATATTAATTTTTTAAAATTTTATTTAGATTTTTTTATCTTTATATTAGAAGATTTTTGTTTAAACTTTTAATCTTCATAGTTAGAAATATTTTATTAACCCTCACAATTAAAAAATTTTATTTAATTATTTAATAATGGAAAGAGAATTAAAACTAATTTCTATATAAAAAATTAAAATTAATTTTCATAAATATTCTTATAATAATTTAAATTTTTATTTCCGATGCTATAAATATAAAAACTCACTCGCTGAACAAAAAAAAAAAAAACACATAAACTACTTGGAATCATTGACTTACATTTTTTTGGGTAGCGTTTAACTTCTAAAAAGTAGCTATCGTACTTGCATTTCATTTAATTACTGATCAGAATGTCACCAGAGACACGTCTCTTTTCTTTTGCTAGCAGCAACCCATCAGCTAGCTCTCGCAAACAGTTTTATATATACGACATCCCAAATGTTTATTTCACTTCATCTTTTTACAAGTCCTCAAAATTTCATTGTTTCATTGATGGCTGTGGTTAAAGTTGCTGTGATTCTAATTTTTTTGCTCACATCTCTCACTTCTAAACCTGGTATGCAAAAACCAATAGCACCATGCATGTCACCATATGTGATCTTGTTATTCAATTAATAATATGTACTGTATTGTTTTGGCAGTCTATGGAGTGAAGGAAAGAGAGAAGTTGGTAGGTTCAAGGCCTCCAGGATGTGTGAACAAGTGCTTGAGTTGCAAGCCGTGCACGGCTACTTTGGTTATTCAGCGTCATCATCATCGTGAACAATGGACATCATCATCACATCATGATCGTGACGAAGAAGGTCTAGGTGAAGTTGATGAATATTATCTTCTCTCATGGAAATGTAAATGTGGTAACAAGCTTTTCCAGCCTTGAAGCCATTATTATATACGTCTAATTCACTATGAATGATGTTCATATATTATTGTATGTATGGTTAGGCTAACTCTTGCTGTCTTATTTAGAGCTGCAGTATGTTTTTGTATCTCCGCTCTGGCTTGATTATGCATGTGCATTGACAACCAAATAGTTTTTTTTTGTTCGTCTAATATATTCACTATTGTAAGCGCATATTATTCGGCTTGGTTAGGCACAAATGAAGAAATGCAACTTCCATTTGGTGCCAAATGGGCCAACAGGGCCTTATCCTAGAACGCTGATTATTGTCTTCTTTGCGTAACAAAACAAAATGATGTAACATCAAGCATATGGGGATAACAGCATAGAAACAAATGGTGAAGTATGGGGTGGGCACCTAAATTTGAAAGCTTTCAGATCAACGAACCTGGTGTAATATTTGGAAATTCTTATAATCTACTTCTATTATATAACTTGGGATCTTCTGGGTATCGAATTCATACCTTTATAGTAAAGCTTAGAAATTTATTAAAGTATAACTCGAAAATTTACTGCAACTATGAAGATCTCTACCTTTATATTTATTTAGAGAAACATCCCTATTTTTTTTTTAATATCTAGGTTTTTTTTTTTTTTTCCTAATCACATTTGTGAGAGAGAGAGGATTTTTGTTGTGTCACCCCATGAGAGGACTCGAAGGCACGGGCCATCTGTCGCACCACCGGGCCTAGTAGTATGTATGAGGTAGGATCAATGAGTTTCTCAGGAAGACTCAAAACTCATTCCCTCCGTAGACCATAACAGAAGAAAGAGTTTCCACCATCTGGCCGGCAGTTTGAGTGCCTAAAACAATTAAAGCTTGGGATGCTGCTAGTCATTTGCCAGTCGATAAGGGAACCTTAGCGGATATTATTATCGTATAATCCGGAAATTAACCCTTCCGAATGAACAAACAAAAACTCGGAAGTGGGTTCGTAAATTGTCAGTTAATTGACATTATAAACATATGGCAACTATTCCACCAGTCTGTGGCTAATCAGTTCATGCAAGCTGGACTCTATTTTTATAAAACATAATTTTTGCTAGCTGTAATTCATTGAACGCTTTTTTCCTGCTTTTGTAGCTATCGATCATTAGTGCTATTTATTCTTTCACCAAAAAGGACCAAAAGACGCGAAAGATAACAGCATTTTGGACTTTTGAAAGCCTTTAGAGATAACAACAATTGGACCAAAACAATAAAATAATAAAGAGACCAATAGTGTTTGTATGAGTAGCTGCAGCGAGCAGTGAACGCCGCAATGTGGCCGGCTTCACTCTTGTCTCGTTGCCGAGGGGCGACTTGCGAATTTCTTAAAAGATAAGGGGACCGAACTCTGATTTTGATTGGTTGATACTTGATATGTTTAAACATTTGTTGTTTTGTCCTAAAATTCTGTGGACTTTTTATTGTAGGCGAGATTGCTTATGTACAGTGAGCGATGCTGTTGGGCAGTAGCACTATTGCCCAATTAAATCACAACTTTAACAACATTAAAATTTTTTTTTAAAAATTATGTTATGGGTGCAATTATTACTGTATGGTGAATAAAATTACTTACCAATTTATATGTTATATAAATAAATTGGTGGAGCTTGGATAAGTGTTTACTTAATTTAAGAAAATCTGTTCATTTTGTCTCCAGAATCTCATTATTTTCCTCATTTATATAGTCCCACGATTTATGTTAAGCTTAAGGATAACTATTAGAATTTAGAAGCAAGGTTTTCATAATCTAGATGGTCAAAATTCTCATGTGTACATGTTTGCATTTCCTTAAAACTGCAAACTATTAACACAACTCTTAAAATGATTATTAGAAGCAACATCAAGATAGTTCTAGATTTGCTTAAATTTACGGGGATTGACATAATTATAAATTTTTATGTACTAACATTTACATTTTCTTAAGATACGAACAATTAACTCTTCAATTTTTATGGTACCATCAGCGTCGGGCTCTAGTCATGTTCAATCTATGGGACGATACCTTAGAGTGTGGTCGGCATAGCCTTTTAGACAAAAACAATCAATGGTTTGCATTTTAAAAATGTTTGGACATATCATTTTCATGATTGGTTTGGTTGAAATATACATGTGGTAACAAGTGAATTGGATCTATCAGGAAAAAAAAAGTGAGTTGGAGGGGAGGAATTCATCTCAAGTAAATTGTGAAATTATTTTCCGCAACAATGAAATTATTGATATATTAATTCAAAAGAAATAAAGTACACAAATAAGAATAAATAAACTTTAAAATAGTTTAGGGTCAATTTGGTAATACCGTAACTTTTAAAATATTGCTATTAGCTATACTGTAGAAATAATAAGTTGTGAAGAAAATTAATTAAATGTTTTGATAAATTTTATTTTTAAAAATGTTGTGAGTTTTAAAAACAGTCATATATTTTTGGTAAATTTTATTATTAAATTACTGTAATAATATAAAAAGCTAAATTAAACATAATGTTGAATAAAATTATTTGTATATTTATAAATATTATATAAAATATTTTTTTATTGTCTAATACAATAATTGATAACTAAAATAAATATTTTATATTATTAATATTAATTTTTTTATTTTGTTAGCTCAATATAATTATTAATAATAATAATCTCTTTAAAATTAATGATTTTATTTCCTCTTTAGTTTTAGATTTTTATAATATATATATATATATATATATATATATATATATATATATATATATATATATATATATATATATATATGAAATTATATTAAGTATAAAATTAATTTTAAAAAATTATTATTTAAATCTATTGTAAAATGCAATGATTTTACCAAAAATAATTTCTAAAAAATTTAAAAAATCTCAAAATTAATTTTTAAATTTTGTTTTGAGACACGAAAATATTATTTCTAATGCACTAGTCCAAATTGGTTAAGTTATCAAAAGCTGATTTCATTTTAGTTGCTGCCTCGCTGGATCTCGAATTAAAATAAAAGTCAACTCATGCCAAGTTTACAAAACGGGGCCCCACACAAAGTCGCATTTCACTGACAAATCAATCACGTGCAAAAACTGTACCTTTTGAGTCCACCGCACGATTTCAATCAATCGGCTGCCTCACATCAACCCTTTGAACTGTATATGCATCTAAATAGTCCAAGCCCGAAAAGCCTTGCTTGCTGCATCAGCAATTCAGCTCAACATGCAGTTCTTATTTTTCTCTCTCAATCACTGAAAGCGCTTTTTGATCTTTCCAGACCAAAGAAGATAAAATAAAAGGAAAATGCTTTTGAGAAGCGCTTCTTCACCCATCTTGAAATCATGCAGCTTCCGGTCATCGCCGGAACCCGATCTGGGCATGCGGATCCATACGCACAGATCCATATCCATGTCATTTTCATCATCATCCATCAAGAAAATCCCGCGAACGTTATCAGATGGCGATCTTCAGCAGCTTCACATATCAAAGACCAAAACTTTATTCAACAATCCGTTGACTTCACATGATTTGCTTGTAGAAGAAGAAGAGGAGGGAGAAGGAGAATTTTCTACGTACAACGAAACGACACCGCGTTTGTCTGGTGGGTTGCTGTTGGATGATGGCTGTGGCGGTGGCGCCGGCGGAAATGGCGGAGTTCTCGGCGGTGGCGGTGATGGAGATTCTGGTAAAGAAAGCGAGAGCATGGATGTATATTATCAGGAAATGATCAAAGCTTATCCTGAAGATGCTCTCGTTCTTGCCAATTATGCCAAGTTCTTGAAAGAGGTATTGGAATTTGCAAACAACAAACCTTAGGAGGCCATATTACAAAAACTGTAAAACCTCACGAGGCCAAATATATATTTACATACACATGAACTAAATTTCAATCAGCGCCTTATTTTTGTTGTAATTTGAATTTATATTTTGATTTGGGTTTTTGAGTTCAGATACGAGGAGATTTTGTGAAAGCTGAAGAGTATTGTGAGAGAGCAATTTTGGCAAAGCCGGGTGATGGGAATGTGCTGTCCTTGTATGGGGACTTGATTTGGATTAATCATAAGGATGCTCCTCGTGCCAAGAGTTATTTTGATCAAGCAGTTCACTCTGCTCCTGATGACTGGTAACATTTAGTTCATTTTTGTTCTAGTTTTTATTAAATTGTGGGTTTGTTTGTCCCAAATGGATTTATTATATTGTGGTTACAGCCATGTTCTTGCTTCGTATGCTCGATTCCTTTGGGATGCTGGAGAAGAAGAAGAAGATGGTGATGATCACGAAACATGCACATCACAACCCAGTGTTTTGCCTCCACTGACAGCAGCTTATTGAATTAAGCTCACTTTTCTGATTGCAGCATCTTACTATTACACCTTACTAGCAGCCTTTGATTTCGTTGTGAATAGTTTGATAACTAGTAACTTTGACGATGGCCAAGTAAAGGAAAATATCTAGCAAGTGGAGCCTGGGAAACTTTCATCACAGGAAGAAATAGAATAATCTACTCTCTGTTCGTACTATATGCTTGTCTTGTTTGTCTTGTTTGTCTTGGTGATGTCTTTTACATTATTCTCCTGGCTTTTCTTTTCATATGGTCCCCCAGTGAACAATTTAGCTTTCGTTCTTCATTTCACTGTTGCAGATATTCTTGACTTCCAATCTCATCTAGATATCTATCATCTATGTTGCGTGCATGGATAGAGAGTTTGAAGAAGAGTTTGTATCTTTGACATTAATCTAATATCAATAATATCTAATCCATGGAAATTGAATACGTAAAGTGACTAGAACAAAGTCCACGACACAAAATCAGCCTTAATTGACAATTACAATTGTTCAACAGAAACGCCATTAAGCAGACAATACTTCCATCATGCAGACTTAACCCAAAATTTTTGAAAATATTCTAAAAAGAAACCAGTAACTACAGCATGCTTAAGCAACATAAATTACGATAACTTGCCAAATTATAACATACAGACTCCAAATAGGAATGCAGAATCCTAGTGATAATACCAGCAAACTGGGAAACCAAGCAAGCAAACAAACCGCCAATGCCGCTGACTATGGACAAAGACTTGATCACAACCCAGTATGCAGAATCTCTAACGCTCTCATCATCAAATAATTTCTGTCTCAAACCTTTCTTATTTACCAAAGAAGGAAGCTGACGGCTTTGTATAAGCATATCCAAATTTCCAACTTCTTAGTTCTCCAACGCTATGGGTTCTTGTACAAGGATGGGCTGAGCTTGCTCTTCAGCCACCAGCCCCTCATCCTTATGAGGCTGTGTTTCTTCTGGCTCAGCTGTGGGAATCTGCTCCTGCTCTGCATTCGATGAGGTGGTATTTTCCTCATTAGCTGCTTTCGAAAAAGTGATCTTTTCCTCCCTCGTGGAACTCAACATGTTAGCCTTTTCAGAAGGCAGTTTAGGAAGGGACTTCCGCTGTGGTTTCTTAGGGTGAACAGGAGAAACTCCTCTGGCAGAGTTACTCTGAGGACCTTTTGCGTCCAGACTCAGCCTACCTGGTTGACAGCTGGTACTATCCTCTACAGAGTCTGCAGGAGTAGAGCTCTTCCTTCTACCAAGTTTAGGAGATTTGGCTCTTGTTGTCGGAATCTACACCAAAATAATATAGATTAAGGACAAAACATCACAGTTGTGTAATCTTACCGGATACACTACCCCATTACCAGTTCAGTAACAGATTTATGCTGCCATTGCAGACAAAAACAGTCAAAAAGATAACTGGAAGGAAAAAACAATAACAATAAACTCATTTGCACTCTAATTATTAGATACAAACAATCAAGGACCCATAAAAATGTAACTACAAATTGAAAATTAAACCAAATGAATGAACCTAAGTAAACTTCATTTATGAGGTAGAAAACAATTAGAGATAGTTGAAGCACATAGAGTTGATCAGCATGTGAAGAGATCTCAACTTGAAGATATCAAAGTACCTGAGGGTGGTAAATCTTTGACATATTAGCTAATTTGCAGGAAGAAAATAAGTTTTGATTTGATGGAAATTGTAACAGAAAAATCAACTCACCTTCTTTAATTCCAACTTAGGAGGTGGAGGCTCTTGATAGAAGGTTGGCATTGGAGTCGCTTTAAAGTTTAAACTCTTCCTGAGCATTTTAATCTCTGCTTCTTGAGTTTCCTACAAGAGCATGGAGATACTTGTCATTATTAATGATTTGGGAGAAGGTAGCCACTTAACGAAGCAAGATTTAATCCATCTCCCCTCTCATCCACTTTACGTGAAATAGAGATTTCAACAAGTACAAATTACATAAGATCACTGACATAAAATACGACCTTAGATTTGGCTTGCAAGTTACTTTTTTCTACCTCCTTGGCATGAATCTTTTCCTCAAGTTTAGTGTAAAACTGCACACATTGAAGTAAACAATCAAATTGATTACACATGAAGGAGCGGGCAACGTATAAGCTCCACAAGGTGCAAGTACAAAACTAACCTCTCTCCTTTTCTCAGCACGTTCATCACACCGAAAACTGAAGCCATAATTTGGAAGTGCACCCACCCTGCGAGGCTTGGCATCGTCTGATTTGTAACTATTAAAAACTTAAGGATAAACATACAAGTGTCAATTTAGAAACAGGAACAAAAGACAAAATTAACTTGAAGAAAACCAGGATAACACCCCTTTTCCACCCCACATAAGGAAGAGAACAACAAATTATTAAAAACAAAAAAGGATACTCTAAATCTTTTCCAGCTTTTTCAGGGGGTGCTTTCTTCAAAGGCTTTGATTTAGTCTTCTCCCTGAATCCACAACATAAAAGTTCACAAATAGCTGGAGGAAAATGATGTAATCAACACCCCTTATTTTAAGGCAAAAAAGCAAACAAAGGAATCATTAATCAAATTTAAAGGGCAACAATAAAGATTTTTATATCAGTACCCTTGCAAATTCAATGAAATGTATTGCAGTTGTAAGAATTGTATACAGACATACAGTGGCATGGCGAAGGAATAGAAAGAGCAATTAAATGAAAATAGAAAAAGAGTGCATGAAGTACATACGCAAGGCCTTCAGATGATGGTCTATCAGACTTCCCGGATTGCTGTATCAAACACAGAACCACAAACAATGATCAGGAAACATAGATGCAATCAAAGCCCCAAAAAATAAGATGTGGTATCCTAAAGTCATCATATTCCCTGCAAAAGCAGGGCAAAAAGGTTGCATCAAACTTCACCTTAGATAACTGGGCCTGTCTCTCATTGAAAGACGTGCTTTTAAAAGACTGTTTGGAATGTGAATTCAAACCTACAGAACCATTAGAAATAGTTGATGTTACGTCGGCACTTTTACCATCTTTGCTTTTGTTCAACCCAGTTAATGAAACATTTTTGGGATTTAAGGGCTTCTCACTCTTGCTCTTGCCATGACCTTTTAGTGGTATGGATTGCTTTGAAGTATCAGCAGCTTTCCCTTCCCTGGCCTATAAGAGGCACACAGCAACAGGATCAAAGATGAAACAAAAGTTTAGATCAATGAAATTGAAAAGCTTGAACAGCTTATACCTTTGCAACAGCCAAGCCATTGCTTTCCACATTATCACTTTCTCCCTCCCTGACCTCCCCAGTGGTTCCACTCTCATCCAACTTATCAACGCTTTCTGAATCTCCATTTGGCCTTGCAATCACAGTAATTGTCTGGTTCACATCATCTGCAACTCCTGAGGCAACAAATTGTTTACGGACACCATTTTGATGGGCCACCTCATGTCCATCAGCCACTTTAAGATCATCAGAATCCATCACCCACTGCAAACAAGAAGAATATTCACTAAAAATTTGAGCAAACAAGATAGAGTAGCATTAACGCAGAAAACATTCATCTAATTCGCCTATCTCCATAGCTATATAATAACATCTCAAAGCACAAATATGAGAACCAAACTGATTTGCGGAACACATTTTCTCAGTTAAATTTTAAAAAATTGGGAGACCTCAAATGTTTAATCACGAAACAATTAGCCATTTTAAATAAAAACCTAATCTACAAACACCATTAATAAACAAGCCACTACTTTTTTTATCCCCTTTTTCATTTCCAATCTCTATACTTTCCAAGTAATAAACGAAGCATTCATAACCTTTTTTCTTTTTAACGAAAAAAAGGAATTTTTTTAACAATAAATAAATCGCAGCAAGTGAAATTTTAAAAACTAAAACATACAGAACCAAATCAGAACGATGTATAAGCAAAAGGAAAAAATTCAAACACAAATTGAATATCAAGAGAAAGAGATAGTCAGAGAATGAAAAGATCTCAACATCAATCAAAACGAACACCAACTCAGTCATTTCACATTGATCTACTCAAACCGGAACAAACATGCAACACAATTCCTAACAAAAATACAAAAAACGACTCCGTTTTCTAGCTCAAACACTCAACAAATTATCCCTTATTTTTACCTCAACTTTCTCAGCAACCAAAAACAGAGTTTGAAAGCTTTACCTCGAAAACCGTGCAGCAACAATCAAAGCTCCATTAACTTTGCTAAGATAACAATAACGATAATGAAGCAAATTTGTTAAAAGATCTGCAGAGTTAAAAAATGAAACAAGGTTTCACAAATCGGCGGATCCAAACCGATCTTCTTCGGATTCAAATCGGATTTTAAAATTTTCTGTTTTTGGTTAAAATGGCTATAAAATAATAAATTGAGTAGTAGCTTGAAGGCTCTCTTTTATACCAGCGGCTTTCAAATCCAATTCTACAGGTCACTCTCTCGCAGAAAAAGACACGCACACACACGGAGGGAAAATATACGGTCGTGGGGTGTATAATTAATAAATTATACGGTTATACGGCTTTTGTGGAAATATCAGGTATTTACGGACGGTTAAGTAACTACCAACTAACACAAGGTGTTCTTTTTTCTTTTTTTCTCTCTTCTTTAATGGGTTATCAAATATATACCTGTTAATATTTTTTTTGGGATAATAATATCGGGATCCCTACTTATTCACATTTTCATAAAGAATGATATAATTTCTCCATTTGTATCACTAAAATCCTTGACCATTTTATTAATACCTTATCTTTTATCACACACCATTTAATTTATTTTATTTTGTGCGTGCTTTTGGGAACCACTGGTTTTTCTTGACAATTTGTTGATGAATTAGTTTCAAAATTTTTTATTTTTGTCCAAAAAGACACTTTCACAAATTTATTCTTGGATTTTGTTTCAATAAATGAAACCCGAGGAACAAGGTAAATAATTTTAAAGAAAAGAAAAAACCTTTTCCCAAAAATTCGTTACATAATATTACTCTCTACTTTTCATGCCAGCGGAAGGGAGCTAACAAAAGCTCTTCTTCCGGCGGCACTGCATCTTAGGAATTTCTCTTTTATTTCCTTCCACTTCATTTATGAAGGTAGATTTCCTTTCACTTTTTGTGTGAGGATAGTTCCTTCCATGGCTGTAGATCCATGACTTTTGCTCCATCCAAACGCTGATTTATGATGGTTTTGATTCTTTTGCTGCTATTACCCATCAAAATGTGCTTCTCTAGTAGATTTGAAGTTTTTCAGCTCCAAATCTTAAAAAAAGAAAAAATGTATAAATTAATTACTACGAGAGATCTCTTACTCTATCAATTGGTGACCAAGCTAATAGAAGTTGATATTTTCAGAAGCAATAATGCTATATATTATAATTTTTTTTCTAAATAATTATTTAAAATGACGTGGCATTCATCAATTGGTTGATAAAATTAAAGTGAATTAATTATATTATCTTACAAATTAATTAATGATACCACATAATTTGAGATAATTATTTATGATATATAACATTATTCTTTCAAAACAGCTGAGGAATATTCTTGATTATGCTCTTAAATAGTGTATGCATCTATGATGAATATAATTTTGTTGATATTTTAGTGTACTAATTTCCTCCGCATTGGTCAGTAAGTGTTTAGTGGCTTAGCCAATCTGTATATTGTAATGCATAGAAAGGTATGTATATTGATATAATTTATAAAGGTTTATTATGTAATCTTATCTTTTCAGAAAAAATCTTTAATATACTCACCTTTGTCGAATGAATGAAATAATTGCTTCCCTATCCAAAACTTTAAAAAAGTGTTAGACGTCATAAAATTTCATCTCAAATTATATGATATTTATTTATTGATTGATAAGATAATGTAATTAATTCACTTAAAATTTTTAAAAAGTTATCGTCCTATAAATGAATGGCATATTACAAATGTCACATCATATAAAATGAAAATTTGAGATGCATATCATTAAGATGAATTTTTCTAAAAAAAATATTGCACAAAGAAAAATGTGTCCTAAAATATTAGATAACAGCTTGTATTAATTCATCTACTTTACAAAATTAACACACACACACTTATATAATTTAGCTTATAGCACAAAAAACTATTTTTAAATAAGACCAATAATAGACATTCTAAATTTTATTCAAAATGATGTGCTATTATTAAGTGATTGATAATTCTTTATAAGATCTAAATGAATTAATTATATTCTTACCAACCAATTAATAAATGTTACATTATTTTGAATAATTTTTTTAAGATAAAAAGTTGAGATATGTAATATCATCATAAAAACAATTACGGAACCATTATACACCTTAGTAGCGTAATATAGCGTGTGGCACATCACACCGTGGTTTAAATTCGATGCCAACGTGAGGCCTCCTTCCTATCATTTAAAAAGAATATATAGCTTTTTAATTATAACAAAAACTACTAAGTATTACATTAAATAGATATGAATTTGAAAATTTATTTAGGAAGAGGTAATTATAAAATAATAATAAATTAAATTAACAATAATAACTTAAGAATTTATGTTCACTTTTTTATATAAAAATAATAGTTTAGCATAAATGTAAGACTTTCACATATAACACGGTCCTAGACAATCGCCTAAATTGCCTAGGGTCGCGCTCCTTGTGATGGTAGTTTTTTATAAGCCACACTGTAAAATGTGGTGGCTAATTAATTAATAATATATTTCTTTTGAATTCTACTTATAATATTTAATGTTAGTTAAGAAACCCTAACTTGTTAAATTAAGAAAATCAATTATAATTTGAGCACGCATTGCACGAGGCCGGGTGAAGACAAACTGACCAGCTAAGGTTGAGTTGTCGAGTACGCCGGGCAGTGTTTGATTCAAAACCATGATTTCGGACCACCGTTTGATTTTGAACCTCCACTCTCTTAACCGTTTACATCATCAAACAATCTGCATTTTTATCATTATAAATATATATATATATATATATATATACATATAATTATAATGACTATGTTGGACATACCCTACCCTAAAAAATATATATAACTACATAATCAAAATAATAAATAATAAAAAATATAATATGAATTTAATTGTGTAGTTATAAAAGAATGTTATATATTAAAACATCTCACCGTAGTCGGACAATATATTTATATATATTATAAATACTTTAGTTAGCGATTTTTTATTTTAATATAGTCAATGATAAGATAAAAGATAAAAAAAAATATACACACTTCAATGCATTTTTTTTTAACTTATTTATGACTGAAAAATTATATATATATATTAATCATTTTTTAGAAAGGTGTCATTAAAATATAAAAAATATATAAATTTTAGTATATTAAAATTTATTTTTTTTTTATCTATTAGTTAAAGTGAAGATGCACGTACTAATATATATATATATATATATAATAATAATAATAATAATAATAATAATAATAATAACAACAACAAAATAATGACAAAATCAACTTAACCATTTTCGTGCATTAAATCAACATTAAATTTTTATTATATTATTAATGAGATACTGATTAACAATTACTCAATGAAAGATATGTGTATTGTCTTATCGTTTAAAATATAAAATACATTTGATAACCTTTTTTTTTGTATATTATATAACATTATTAATTTTCGTAATTGTTATGCAAATTATATAAGGATATGGTCTGAAGAAATAAAAAGGGTAATTTCATTCCACGCCCATCATTATTGACAATCATTAACGCAATCATAATATTATTATAAGCATCAACATAAGTCCAACCGTCATTTTCTGTTTGTTAATTTAGACAATTGACCAGAATATACCAATGTAAAGACATTTTTCCTCTAAAATGTAAATATATAAAAT
Organism: Murraya koenigii; assembly: GCA_025617385.1. Taxonomy (NCBI): domain Eukaryota; kingdom Viridiplantae; phylum Streptophyta; class Magnoliopsida; order Sapindales; family Rutaceae; genus Murraya; species Murraya koenigii. The sequence goes on along the minus strand of CM046817.1, from coordinate 1,909,728 downwards.
AACTGTTGGGGGTGCGCTAATGACTTACAATAATATTTGGGGTGCGTTGATGATTATCAATAATAATTAGGTGGAGTTAAATTAATTCTAAAGATGCCGATTGCCGATGTCCTATTTTTGACAAAAAGTAGATCATGAATGGAATCAAAGTATAAATTAAAGTTATAATTATGGTTTAAAATATTAATGGGGCGAGATTTAATCTGGCGGATTCACTTTCTATATATATCAACTTTTTGAGAGCGGGTGTCATCTGTTTTTAATTGTATTTTGGGTAAGATTTTTTCCTCCTTTTTTTTTTTAAAAAAAAAAAGCTGAAAAAGCGACAATCATGACTGGAATATCAGTAAATTGGTATAATTAAAAAAAAAACGATTGATGGGGCAGTGAGAAAATTAAATCAGCAAAAATAAAGATGGTAACCCAGGTAATTCTTATTTACATGGGCAATTAAAAATAATTTTGTGCCTGTTATATATTGTTAAACACTGAATTGTTCATTCCAATTTGCGATGATACAGAATTTAGGTATTGGTTCTTTTCTTTGTAGACTTATAATACACTCTCATCAATCATGATTGTCACAAGGATTAGGTTAAATATATTTTTATGGTCAAGCAAATCCAGTATTGCTTCGCTTAATAGACATTTGTTACCAACAAGATAAGACACAAAATGCTTTCAAGCCAAGATGTGGCCAGCACAACCACACAAACACAAGGAGAGATAAGATTAATTCCATTAATTGAAATAATTAATGGATTTTAATTTTTGTCAAACCTTGTACATTTATAGTCAATGATGTTACACCATTTTCAAGTCTTTTATTTGTGTTTAAACTTTCAAATCAGAGAAATCACTGGCGACTTACTGCTGATAGCTAACACGCAACAGACTTCAGGTGGGTGGAAAAGTTGGTGGTGAAAACTTAGGCAAGTACGTTCTATTTAGGCAACATTATCATAATTACAAAGTTAGATGCAGAGATAATATAAGTGATTTAGTGGAGTATGATACTTGTTCTGTTGAGTAACGTCTAACTTTAACACTATTCACAAAGAGTTGTAGAATTACATTGAGTTATAAATATTCGTTAAATAATTATTTCAAACAACTTATAATTCATATTTTCACAATCACAAGCATATATATATTATAAATTATTACAAGTCCCAATTTTAATTTTTTATAATTTAATATCTGTTCTTCAATATCATGGAACATCTCTATTTCTTAAGGATAAAATAAAAGATTTTTTGATTATTAAGAAGAATTTTGCTATTAAAGAATTGATGAAAAGGAGAATGCTTATTATTGAACCCGAATTCTATCGTTTGTCTATGAAAGTTGATAGGTAATATTTTTTTTTTATATCAAATCATAGGTGTTGTATTAGTTCATAAGAATAAGCGAAAAATTACTCAAAAGATATCAAGAAAAGGGATATGTTGATAAAAAAAAAAAAAGATTTTGAAGAATTCATTGTAAAAAATAAAAAAATATGACTGGATATATACATTTGGTTATAATTTCTAAATTTTTGGTTGTATGCCACAAATAGTTAATCATGGTGTATTTTTATTAGATTATATCCATGCACAGGGTATTTCCTGTTGCTTATAGTCCTCTATATATAGCTAATATTCTATCAAAGTTGAGGATCAAAGGACGAAAATTTGATGTCACACCAAGTAATTCCAAAATGCGCCCACACGACACGTGAAATGAAGAGGGAAGCGAGCGAAAGAGCCAAGAGAGATGACAAATGCATGTTCCCTATCTTCTGAGTTCTGCACTTCACAGTTCACCCACTCTAACACCTCTCCCCTTCAAGAGTCGAGACCATTATTTATTTTAGAGTTTTGCACTTGTGACGTGGGGTCCTTTTCACCTCCCACACGTGTCATGTTCATTTTAGGTCAAGCCCATCCATGCATAAAATTGTATTAGTTAGCACAGCTCCTTTGCTTTATGACTTATGTTCCATACCTCATCTCATTTCTATTTCTATTTGGGTTTTTCGAATAATACAATTGAGTGTTTTTGTTGCTCATTTTCTTGGGAAATTGATTGAAGGAGACTGTCGAATGGAACAAATTTTCCTAGAAAGTAATGGAGAGAAGAAAATCTTTTGCCAACCATAGAAGCAAAACCAGGCCAAATAGCCAATTGAGCAACTTTCAGGTGATAATGGTGGGGCCCAACATTCTCGTTTGTGCAATAATAAACGAAATTTTATTATTCTTTTTCATAGCCAATTAAAGGACCCACGTTGAAGGGACATTATAAATTGAAAGAGGAACGTGTTTTTTTTTTTTAAAAAAAAATTATTATTAACTCACGCAGTCAGTCACGCATTCGAACCCATAACTTAAGCCCTAAAAAATTTATTCCTTCTTTTTAACAATAATAATTATTAAAAATTTAATTCTCAACTCTCCGTATTATTTAATTTAAAAAATATGTAAATCTTACATATTTCATTCTCATTCCTCTCCTATTTTAACAAATAATCACTATCAATCATTCTTATTACAGATTTCGATTATCCAATCACACAAATAAACACAACATAAATTTATTGTCATATCAGATCTTCGGTTTACTCAAGGGAAAAAAAAAAAACAACAGTTGAGGTGGGCTACTTCTCCAAACTAAACCTTAAACTGGTTCGATTTGGATTGGGATCAATTTCAATTGAAAATTTTCTGAATCAAACTAATTAATTTTCAGTTTCACATATCTCTTAATTGATCAGGTTCGTTCCCATTTAATTTCAAATTCATACTTTTGGAACCCGCAGACGTCCGCACCATAAATATCTCTCTAATTGTGAGTTCGTATTTTAGAGGTATACATCAAATGTTTCAGAAAGAAAACAATCAAATGGTTTCGCAAGAATTTATAAAGAAACTGTGATGCAATATTAAAATGACATTGAAGAATTAATGGAAGATATTTAATTCGTCCATTAGCAAAACAAGGAAGATATAGAATATATTCTTGTATATATAAATTTGAGAATTTGATTCATTGAAGGAAACATATTGACGTCAAAATCAAAGAGATATCAATTGAATTAGGGACCCCCTTAACACTGTCTAATATGTTGTTAGTTAGTTTGAGTAAATGTTGAGATAGTATACAATACATGAATAGTTATCGTCCTTTTTTTTCTTTGTCTCTCTCCCTCTATTAATTAAGAATAATTTTTTTTTTAGGATATTGTTGTATATCTCGTTCAACAGTATATGCGTAGCTATTTCTTGCTGTTTCAATGATTCTCACATGCAGAGACATCCATTACTTGGCTTCATATATATGGACCCTCATCCTCTATAAAATATGTCGTTAATTGGCTAACTAATTAACAAATATATCGTTAATTAAATTGCTGTTTTATGGTTTTTGAAAAAAGGATCACCGTTCACTCAATATGAAACTAAATGTACGTAATAGCTAGCATGTTTATAATTATTAATGTAACATATCAAACCTATGTAACTTGGACTACACATAAATAAAAATCAAATTAATAAGATATTGGTGGAGAACAAAAATGATCAAGGCTTGTAAAAAACTGTAGGAAAACACCATTCTGGATTGAGGGTAAATTATCGATCCATATAGAATTAAGCTCACTATACATCGATATCCCTCCAATTATCTACATTAATTGGCCTACTTTCTCTATACGGCAAGAAGCTCTCTATATTTATACCCTTTAAATAATGCCTCCAACATTTGACGTACAGATGTTTGCAAAACTGGACTTTTCTTCTCCGTAGATGTCCACAAAGCCACTGCAATATATAATCAACGCATTTAACTAATTGAACATCTCTTAAAATTAATTCAGTTAAGTTTAATATATATACTATAGTAACTTGAGACACTTATTAAAACTCGAACTCAAGACATGAGCTTTAAGAAGATTGTTTCTTACTACTTAAGTTAAACATTCAGTGTAGATATAAATATATATATACTTTAACAAATTGGTGGTTGGTATTTTTCACTATACCCAAACGCAAAGTCTTGGGATAACAAAAGAGCATCCAACAATATTTTAAAGGATTTAACTATATTAAAATTATTTTACCGTAAAATATTTTTTTATAATTATATTATTAAAATTATAATATATTTTATTATTTATTATTTATCGTGACTATAATTCATACTCTATCTTAAAGCAACTCTAAATTAACAATGCCCTATTTTGAATTTTAATAGTGGCTCTAATATTTGTAGATCCATGTACCCTACTTGAAAAGGGCATATCAGTGACGCTTTTCTCTACTCGTTAAAATGAAGTGGCATCTAAATAAAAATATGTATATGTTCGCAACAAACAATAAATAGGAATTAATTAATTGATATCAAACAAAAGTGAAAGTTAATGAAAAGCATGTACCCTACCTTGGTGATATTTTTCACACGGCAGAGATATGATCATATTTTGAACTCGATCAGATGCTGCAATAAATAGTGTTGGCCAAAGGTACCAATTACCGTGAACATCACCACCTTCACGTTCAAAGTATACTTTCCAAGAAGATTGAGACGATGATGTTATTATTCATTGAGAGGGTGGGAATAATTGAATTGTTCTCAAAAAAAGAAAACGAATGTAATTAAATTGGGAGTGTCAACTTCAATTCCCTTTAAATTATCATTCAGATCAATTATTAATTAAGGATATGTTTGGAATTGAGATTTGAAGCATTGTAGTTTTAAGTTGCAGATTAAAGTGTTTAATGAACACTAACTCATTGTACCTTTTAAGCTATATTAGTTATGTTAATATGATTTTTCACTTGTATGATGTAAAATTTATTATGTTTTTAATAATTTTATTAAAATAATTATTTAAAAATTATATTTATTACATATTATTAACTTTCATTTTATAATTACAGTTTTTTTTCACAGCAGTTATAGCTTAAAAGTTACAGCACCTCAATCCCAAACATACCCTAACTGCTTGAGCCGATCGCTCGAGATTTTAGACCTAAAAATCCACTAGCAAAGGGAATTTTGAAAGAAACCGATTACCAATGTGTGAGGAAAGTGGTACCGCAGGTAGAGTTAACTTTCTCAAATTTGACTAAAACACACGAATTTCTCTCAGTATTCATTGTCATAATATCTTAAGGTTGTTGTCAACTTCTGAAGAACCAAGTTAAGCTTGCGGAAGTGAAATCAGTGAAGCATCAAGCAATTGTAACACGTTCAAATGTTTTTGAAGAACAGGTTGTTCTGAATATGATCTAGGTCTGACCATCCTCGATCCAAATCTCTTGGTGTAGTGATATAGCCATAACGATCACCAATTTCCAAGATAGGGAATGAGGCCCCGCATCTGATTCCACCTCTTTGACAAAACACTTGTTAAAGCTGCCTGTTTTGCCGAGAGGTACGACATTATATGATGAATGATAGAACTAGCCATCTGATATTCTATCCATGGCATCAATTGTCTTGTCCGTACTCGGCAACTTATAAAGGAAGATCGAAAAGAACGAATGATAATCAATAAATTCTGAACAAATTAGTTGAAAGAATCCGAGGCTTATTTGATATTCTAGATGGGGAGCTGTAGCTTAAATATTAATTGTTGTAGTATGGAAGATAAGTTAATTTTATCTTATACTTTTAATTAATTTAATTTATTCTATAATTGATATTCTTCATATTTCGATTCCACAATTTGATTATTTTTCTTAAATATGACATTATGGGCTTGTTTAATATGCTAGATTGGATTTGATCGGACTGAATAAGATATGATTGAATTGGATAACACTTGATTATATATAATATTATGTTGTGTTTGATGTAATATTAGATTAGATTATAAATAATTATGTATTGTATTTGAAATATTGTGTAATAGAGAAGTAACTAATAATATGTCTTATTTATTAATTTATTAAAATTATCTTAGATTTATTTTAAAATGACATGGAATATAATTTAACTTAAATAATAATTATTGGTAAATTTATTTAAAAAATTAAAAATCTTCCCTTAATTTTTTTTTATATTTAACATGTTATAGTTTTTAAACTTATATTTTACTAAATAATATCATCATAAACATAACATAATAAGAATATTAATTCATAAATAAAAAAAAATACATAACAATTTCTCTCTTTAATCCTATAAACAGTTTGAGGACAAAATTTTAGCTTAGAAAATATAATCCTAAGAGATCTTTTAGGATGGAATTTTGCCACTGTTAAGCGGCGGGCCTACTATTATTATCTTATCTCTACTTCTTTTACACCAAAAGTGATATAAAAATTATTTTACACTAAAATTATCTAATCCCAAAATATATAATTAAAAACCAAACGAGCCATAAATGAATCCATGACATCAGTACTCTCATCCATTACTCAATAGTATATGCACTTGCATCATATTTAAGAAAAACAATTAATGCAGCAGCATATAATTAAAAAAGATAACAGAGAATGAATCAATTTTAGATCCGAATAAATTAAAAGAACCTTAAAATATGTAGTAAATTTAATATCTTTCCATAAGAATTCTACTAATTTAGTCGTAAAATTAATTTCCTACTAAGTAGAATATGCTTAGCCAGCTTTCAGAATATAAAAATTTAGAATGGGTTGAAAAAAATAAAAAATAAAAATCTCTTATCAATAATTTAATTCGATGAGAAGTGCATTTGCGTGTGTTTTAACAAGGAGATGAGAGAGAGGCAGACCTGTACAGAGGCTTAATTGCTCAAATGAATAAATACATCCTTGATCATAATACGCAGAATGGTCTATGAAAAGAAAAAAAAAAGAATAACCACATAATTTTTTTATATTTTAAATTTAACTATTTAATTTTTTTTTCTATCATAATTAGTTAAATACAAATTTTTTGGACTAAATTACCCAATCACTTTCATCAAATTTATAAATGAATGTTACTCTTTAAAATCCGAAGAAAAAACATTAAACTCTCAACACTTTCAACATTCTAAACAAATTACTAAACTCATCACTATTAATAAATCACTAAATCTCATCAAATAAGTAATATATAACCGAATATATAATCAATAATTAGAAAGTTTCTTAAGGTTAGTGTAATTTCTTAGATAATATCAACATTTAATGTATTATTTTTAGCATTTAAGTTCGAAATTGATATAGTTTTGTTGAAAATGTTGTTATTTTTCATTCATAAAATAATGTAATATCTTAAAACAATTAGTTTAGATTGAGAAATAAAAATAAATCATTGAAAATAATAGAAATTCAAAGTAAAAATAAAACTCATATTTAATGAGACACGTTGGCTTAGTGCGATAGGTAGAGTCTCTGCCTGTCGCACTAAACCAGTCCGTCTTACTACATTTTCATAAATCTTCCGAAAGTCATAATTTAGCTTATATATGTCCGTTTCGAAATTTACGATGAGACGAATAAAAGAATGTTGGTGGAATAAACACCTTTAACATCAAAATATAGTGAAATTGAATATGATTTTTAGTGCGACAAGCACCTGTGTTCCTGTCGCAATAAACTTGGTGCGATAGGCACTTGTCACACCAATAGATACCTATTCCACTAATATTTTTTTTATTTGTCTACTCGCAAGCTTCGAAACGATATATTATACGTTCAAAACTGACATATATAACTTAAATTATGACTTTCGAAAGATTTATGAAAATGTAGTGAGACAGACTGATTATGTGCGATAGTCAGTGAGACAGATGCCTATTACACTAAAACACAATGATTATTTTGTGCGACAGACACCTGTCTCATTGACTATCGTAATAAATTAGTCTGTTTCACTATATTTCAATAAATCTTCTGAAAGTCATAACTTATGTTATATATGTCCGTTTTAGGCGTATAATATACCGTTTTAAAGCTTACAAGGAGACAAATCAAAGAATACTGGTGTAATAGGTATCTGTTGGTGCGATAGGTGCCAGTCGTACTAAAAGTCATATTTAATTTTACCATCTTTTGGTGCTGAAAGTATCTATTCCACTAATATTCCTTAATTCGTCTCGTCACAAGCTTCGAAACGGTATATTATACGCCTAAAACAGACACATATAGCGTAAGTTATGACTTTTGAAAAATTTATGAAAATATTGTGAGACAAACTGATTAAATGCGATAGGAAGTGAGACAGGTGCTTGTCGCACTAAGCTAACATGTCTTACTAAATCTGGATTTCATTTTTACTTAAATTTTTTATTGTTTTTAATAATTTATTTTTTATTTCTCAACCCAAACTAATTGTTTTAAGATATTACATTATTTTATGAATGAAAAATAACAATATTTTTAATAAAATTATATCAATTTCGAACTTAAATATTAAACTTAATATATTAAATATTGATATTATTTAAGAAATTACACAAATCTTAATAAACTTTCTAATTATTGATTACATCTTCGGTTATATATTACGGGATTAAGTGATTTATTGATAGTGATGAGCTTAGTAATTTATTGAGACTGTTAAGAATGTTTGAGAGTGTAATATTTTTTTTTTAGAGTATTTTTATGAGTGGCATTTATTTATAAATTTGATGAAAGTGACGAGTAATTTAGTCTGAAAATCTTGTATTTGACTAATAATGATATAAAAAAATTTAAGAAGTTAAATTTAAAATATAAAATTTTGTGTGATCAACCTAGTAAATTTCCTAAAAAAAAAGAGGGTTAGGACTAGTTGCCTGTGGCTTTGGGTTTAGTGTTGTCGTTAACAGCGGTGCTGTGGTGGTACCCATTAGTCAAATTCTTAAATTATTTTAGGATTAAATAAAGAAGTTTTTTATTTAAGAAAAAAAAACTTAATTATCAGCTTAATGTGTGAGTGGGTATCTAATTTTTTTTTTTCTAATTTGATGATTAAATGGAAACAGCTCGTAGGTAAGATTTCTTCCTCGTTAAAAATCAATCTACTACTGAGATAATTATATGAATAATCATCTCATTTTCTCTATTAAGAATAATTATCATTTTTAATTAAAAAAAAAAGAATTATTATCCTTTTTAGGATATTCATTTATATTTGTTCAAATTATTTGCTTAGCTTGTTTCTTGCTATTTCATACTTTCATGATCACGATTTCACATGTAGAAACATTGATTATTGGCTACTTACGGACCCTCAACCGTGACTATTAAGACAAGAAATGGTAAAAAATATGTAAATTAATTAATCAAAAAAATTTGTAAAGTTAGAAACTTAGGACAAACCTTTTTGAATTTTATAATTTTTGTCATTATTTTTACCCTTTTTTCGCCCTTTTTCTTTTTCTTGGTAGATTTCTAGGCTAGACCCACTGGCTGTCAACAGATTTGTCTTTAGACACATTGTTAATTTTAAGAGCTTAAATTAATAGATTTTGTTACTATTTTGCTGTAGTAGGGTCTTATGCTGATGTGCCCTCTTATTTAAATGAATTTTTGTTGAATTATTTGTTGTTTTTGTTTATGAACTTGTGGAATCAAAAGGGTAGAAGATGAACTTATCAGGACCCAAGGTGTTGGGACTACGGCAGAAATAATGGGCCAGATGAATTTAATTCCATGGAGTACTTGCACATAATTTTCAAAGAGTGGTTGTTTTCTTTTCTCCATCAAAAGGGTACCTTTCTTATCTTTTCTTATATCTTTACAAGCAAAATAATTTGATTTTGAAGGTCGGGCTAGTCCAAGAAAATGCTAAATTTGACATCCACAAGTTGTTTATCCATACGATTGTTTCTTAGGAATTAGGGAACTTATTGCATCAGTTGCTCAGTCACAGCTTATAAACCCCACTATTGCTTGTAGGGTTTCTTTCTAATAACTAAATGCCTATGGGTCACTCCCTTCTTTTGCCTAAATAATTATGCTGGAATGTGAACCATCATGTTCATTTCTTCTCACAACTTAGGCAGTTGGCTAAGTATAGGGACTCATTCCTGATTCCTCCCCTTCAAAATTTCGAGCAAGTGATTCATAGCCCCTGGAGTTATGCTACATTCAATGCATTTAAATTTTTGATAGGTCCTGGTTGTAATTTAATTTAAGAAAATGAACAAGTTTATTTTCCTTTTACAACAAACATTCATGCACCATTACTGATCTCTTGAAATTATATACATTTCTGTCACCATTTATGGATATTCAATCTAGTTCCTCACATTCATATAATATGAAACGACAATTTAAAGATTAAAAAAAAAAAACATAGAAATGTACAATACCGAGCATCTAAAAACATGGACACTATTCAGTAAAAGAAACTAGAAGCTAATTAACCAAGTAAAGGACTTGGCTGTTGGTCTTTGGAAACAAAAAAAGCATGTCACAAGCTTTTCCACCTTGCTCCGGAGTTCACTAGCTTAATGTAAGCATTCTTGAAGTCTTCAAAGAACATACTCTGATTGTCAGCATATATCTGGATCCATCTATGCATTAGTTTAAACATCAAAGATGAGAAACTTTTATATGTAATTGTTGATTATTAACAAATTCTTTATTGTTTTTAGTTCCCATTATCTCACTTCTAAAAGTATCTCCTGATGACCACTTCAGAATCATATAAAAGAACTCAGGTGGAACATCAGAAGTTGATAGAACTAAGGTAAGTTTTAAGAGGCTTTTGGAAGATGACGAACCTCAAACATTCATCATCCTCGACAAGTGCACGATCTGAAGGGAGTCCAATCATGCTTGACATACCAGCTACAGGAAAAAACAAAGAAAAGAATCAATTGATGAGATAAGAAAATCTCTAATCGAGAAACAACCGGGTCATCCAGAATTTCTTTTTGCCAGGGTTGTATCAACAAGTTACCATCCTAATTCGAAAATTCAAACAAACATATTAGACGCATATGAGAGAACATAATGAGTGCTGCATGAGTCGCTGTTTACCTGAAGACTGCCATGGCTTCTCCAGAAGAACTTTGTAGTACAAATTGTCGAAAACTATTGGATTTCCAAAACCTTTGCTTCCAAGAGTATGGGCTCCAGATAAAGCAACAAGCTCTTGTGCTCTAAAATAATAATAATAATAATAATAATATATAAACGCCATGGTTTTCCTCAAACTAGAAGTTCCTGAATTGGAATTACTATATGTTATGCTGTCCCAACAACATGAAAGTAGCTGAATGTCTAATAAGCATGCACATTACTGATTGTCATAATTAAAAGAATATGATAAAAATGGCAAGCTAGATTTTAGTCCTATGAGGAATTCACTCAACAGATTACTGAATTTAATTAGTGAAGAAAACATGGATAAAAATATGTTTGTTGATATAAACTCACGAGAAGCCTTTTCTTTGAAAGCATTGCTTCAAACCAGAAGCATCCAAAGTTTCTTGCGGAAGTTTTCCTTCAGGATCAGGCTCCCTATAAACAGTGAAGACTTGGATGGTTATCATATGAAATGATATGATATTGATCAAGTTTCCAAATGAATCAGCACTGAAGCACATAGGATCTAATATCAATGAAATTGCACATTTGAGGATTCCTCTGGTGAAGTATCTTTGTTTACCTAATTGATTTGATTTAAAGTTTTACATGTTAGTGGCTACTTACATTGAATCAAGTCTACCAACAGGAACTGGGATCTTTGGACCTCCGCAAACTGAAACTGCTACAGCTCCACCCAAAGCGATCATATCAGCCCATGACACTAACAACACAAAAATTCACACATCTTAGCACCATACTATACATAGCTATCAAAGATTCAACAGCAGCATTTCAGATGGACAAACCAGGTCGTACTGCATTCACTTCATCCTTTGCTTTCTCTAGAATCTAAACAACAATGGATCCAGTAAAGGGTTAGCTGGTAGAGCGACATAAGAGTTAATTTGTTGGATTTATGTTCAAGGACTCTAAGGGGTGGATAATTAGAAAACAAAATTCATATATCAGAACAATAACAAAATAAGGGAAACGGAGCATGCCTTCAAAGGCTTTTTCAGGCCTGCATTTTCAGGTCTTTCCAGTTCATAAACTATAGAACCGTTCATACCACCTGCACTAATGATAAAAAGACATGATAAATTTTATAGGAAACTGCAGAAGACCAATCATAATATGCTAAAAAGTACCTGAATTATCATCCATTTCAAAGGTCCCTGCATCATGAAATGCAAGTCGAAGTACACCAGCAGCCTTGCCCTTTGAAACTACCTTAGCCACTTCTTCTTCCATTAGCAGATTCTCACTCGTACTTGACCTGTGGTGTAAGTAAAGGAAATTGAAAAATAATCAGACGAAAGCCAAATAAAAAATAAAAAAACTGCAGGATATAGTCAAGCAACACGAAGAGAAACTATTAAAACTTGGCCAGTTAACTCAAAACTCAAACAGGGATAGGTTTGTAACTATTAGCCTCCACAAGCCTCTAAACTTTTACTTGGAAGATAATGCCCCACACTCTCTGTATTATACAAGTAATTCTGTTTAGCAAAATATGTGGATCAAACTTTTTATCCAAGCTTGAGGACACAAGACAATATGTGGATCAAACTTTTTATTCGTACATGAAAGCAAAGCTCATGTATGAAACATGACAATATTAGAGAAACTTTTGTTAGTCAATTATATCCAATTAGATGAATTAATTACAATAAACGAACAAAATGAAACTTTCATCCAAAATCAGACAATAAAAGCTTTAAAAAAAAAAAAAATTCAACTTACTCAGCTTTTGCGCCCAAGTCTTGCACAATTTGGTGGAGAGGAAGAAGAAATGGAAGTGTAGCTGTAAGTAACAGTCCTCTCCTCCTCCTACCCGAATTGCAAGATCCATCTTTCCCTGTAAATTTAACCATACATAAAGAGTTAAATACATAAATTAAGAATTAATCACAGGAATCGGTTTAATGTTCGCTCACTGGAACCTCGATAGTTGACTAAGGAGGAAGAAATTGTGAGGGGATTGGCGCGAAATTCGACCGTTGAGAGAGATCGCCGTTGTGATTTGGCGGGAAAATTGAATTTAAATTTGAGAGTGAGATGGTAGAAAGAGTAGTAAGCGGTGGAGCAGCTGCAGAGTCCGGAGGTAGTTGATGAACCCATCCTCAACGGACGGTTGGCAAGGCGCGTCCTCAGCGGGATTTCATTTTACAAATTACAATGATAAGTGCGTCTTTGTTCCCTGCGGTTGGTGTCCAGAATGTCCTGGCAGCTGATTGGTTGGGCTTTCCAATATTCAAAACAAAAATAGTTTGACTTTAGATAGTAGGCAATTGGATACTGCCACGTGGGAATCTTCGGAAGCTAACACTCGGACCCGAAGGTTCGCCAATGGTAATTGATATTTTGCCATGTTAGAAATAGACATCTGTACATTCTCGTCTTAACCTATTTTTTCCATTTTTGTAAGAAGAAAATACGTGTTTTATCTCTATTAGACGTCTGAATAAATTTTTAATTACATATTTTAGAGATAAATATAAAATTAACTGTTTTTGTTTTTTTACTATTTTACTCCTCTTTAGAGGATTTTATAATATTTCTAAGTAGTTTGGTGTCAAAATTAACGAGGAGATGAAAGGATTAGTTCATTGTAATTAGTTCATTGTAATTACCAAAAAAGTCCTTACATTTTTCATTTTTTTAATTTCAATTATTTATGTCGTGTTTTAATTTAAATTTTAAAATATCATACTTTAAATGATTATTTTAACCTTATTTTTAGAATGAGTAATGCTGCGTATCTTAAATTTTTTATTTTAAATAACTGTCATATGTGATGTGTCATTCATTAATTAATTGGTAAGATAATATAATTAACTTATTTTAGTTTTATTAACTAATTGATAAATGTCACATCACTTGAGATGATTATTTAAAATAAAAAATTTAAGATGTATGATATTATTGTTTTAAAATTAATTCTATTAATGAATTGGATAATTAAAAATATCGTAGGATTGTAAATAGAAAATCTGATAACTGCCGAGGATGAAAAATACATTCTCAGTTTATTTATTTAATTGGAAATAAGATATCATAGTACATCAATCCCCTTAGTTTTTCATCTAATTAATAGAAATTCACAAACATTAGCGATTTGGATCTGGATGTTCGTTTCTTTATCGGTGAGAGAACTGAGGATGAAACTATTTATTGATTTTTTTTTCCTTCTCATTTCCGTTCTCTCGGGTAATAAATTGCCCTTCTGTAACGAAGCTTCAGTTAATGCAGCCCCCATTTCCCAACCATAATAGTATAACACTGCATAATTTAGGATTTAAATAATATAACACAATAAATATATTTTATTTTAGTTTCTCTAATTTGAATTTAGGATTTAAATTGTGTTATGATAGTAGATTAATAGCCCTAAAAAAATGATATTGAATTGCAAGGTTTCTGAGTAAATAATATATTTATTGTTGCAACTCATGATAAGCTCTTGATTTACATAGAGCAAAGGCAAGAAAGTGTACAAAGTGATGGAGCTGTACTAGTAGCTGGTATTACAAAATTTGAAGGCTCTAACAAATATACAACATAATCAAATATATTATATGTTAGGTGTACATGAAAATCGCTACCAAATTGTCCAGCAACTGCTATCTTGGGCCAGAAAGCCTCACGGCTGAAAGATAAGCATCACTATTGCAATCGGAAGGACCCGAGGAAGTGCCCTCTTCACTGATAGATCTAAAGAAACTTGAGTAGAGCCTAGCACCCAGTGGAGAAGAAGTTGGTGGCTGAGGAACTAGGCAGATACCTTCAAGCATTTGCACTACTTTGGTCATTGATGGCCTTAGATGCATATCTTCTTGTACACACCACAATGCAACTTTGATAGCTGTACACACTCCGTCACTGTGTTCGTCTATGTTTAGCCTTGAATCAAGTATGTCTCTCAGTTTCCCTTCTTCCATCATCTTGAATGCATAGGATGGGAAATGGGCTTTCTCTGAAGTTTCATTTGGGTCGAAGTTTTTTCTGCCTCCAATGATCTCTAGCAACACCATACCGTAGCTGTAAACATCACTCTTCTCCGATATGGCATAGTTTGTGATCCATTCTGGTGCAAGGTACCCTCTAGTTCCCCTTAGAGTTGTGAAGACATGGCTTTGCTCTCGAGTCATTAGTTTTGCCAGGCCGAAATCTGAGACTTTGGCATGGTAGTTGTCATCAAGAAGCACATTTTCGGGTTTTATGTCACAGTGAATAATTCTTGCATCGCAGTCTTCGTGGAGATAAGCTAGACCTTTTGCCGTACCCAAAGCTATATTGAATCTGGTTTCCCAATCCAGAAGGAACTCTTGGTTTCTCTTGAAGATCCATTTATCCAAAGATCCATTTGCCATGTACTCGTAAGCAAGAAGGCGGTGGGTTCCTTCAGCACAGAAGCCTCTGAGCTTGACCAAGTGGAGATGATGGATACTGCCAATAATGCTAACCTCAGCTCTAAATTCCTTTTTGCCCTGACCAATACCTTCCAACTTCTTCACAGCCAGTCGGGTTCCATCTGGAAGAACCCCTTGGTAAACCGAGCCAAAACCTCCTTGCCCAAGTTTCACAGAGAAGTTGTTAGTTGCAGTCTGAAGATCTCTGTAAGTGAAACGGACAGGCATTCCAGATAAATTCTCCAAAAAGTTATCTTCTTCTGATGTCTCACGAGGAGATTCTGGCGCTTTTCTCTTCTTCCTAAAGTACCTAAATGCCACAAAAAGTAGACCGAGTACGACAACTAATGTTGACAGAACGATGATAACAACAACTGGGGAGTGCTTTTTGTTACTTCCAGACCCTCCATTTTTTGTGTCACTGCCTCCATTACTCAGTATCTTAATATATGATACAAAACCAGAGCCCTGATTAGAGCTTTGGAAGCTACCTATCCTGTCAAACAAGAAACAGTTCCCAGAACTATTTTGGAAGAACATAGCAAGACACGAGCAGTTACCAAGGCAAGCGTTCTTGCAACCATTCAAATCAGTATTTGAAGTGGGAGGAACAAACCCAAGTGCGAAATAATTAAGCCCATCTCCAGCACTGACAAGCTCTTTAGAAAACCTTGAGTGATCACAGGGAGCGGCAATCCCTGTCTTGCAATTTCTGCTACTGAGAACTGAAGGGCACTGGCACTTGTTAATACCAGAACAAATATAATATGCATCACAAGGTTCTGGTGTGCTGCAAGGACTATCTGGAATTTTTGTATTTGAAGCAGTATTTGACCCTCCATTTTGGAGATTGTAGAAAGAGATAAATCCGTCATTCGCTAGAACGGCAATCCAAGTGGCATTTCCATCAGTTTCATCTGAGAATATAAATTGCCACAAAAAGATTTTATTATTATCGTAGAATCTCCACGAATTAGCACTAAGTGATGCCCAAGTGACCTCCCCGCCACCCTTGTTAATGGTTTTCCGCTCTTCCTTCCCCATGGACCAATAAGGTTGCGGAGCCGGGAAACCTGCAGAAAGGACCACATCTCCGGACTTGATTTCCAGAATGTAGCTCAAGTTATTGGCGCTAGGAGCACTTACAAGTTTCATCCCTTGCGTAAAATTCTGGTTCGAAATAAGGGTATCTGTGGGATGGCTAAAGCTCTGCCAAAGGACCTTATCATCATTCCCGAGCAAAACCAGATTCCCTGAGTCCCGCAATTCCATTGCAGAAACTGATACTCCACTCGTATTGACTGACCAAACATCACTCCCACCTTTTTGTAGAGACACTTTACCATCTTTATTAAAAACAAATTTATCAGAATTTGCAACAGGTGACTCTCTATTTGCAGTCCAGATAATTCTGGAACTCGCCTTGTGCATAATAACAAGCAGAAACAATGTAACATCATTTTCAGTAGTTTTGAAGCCGAAAGCAAAATCTGAGTTGTTTGATAACAAAAACAAACCACTATTATCAATATAAGTCATTTGAGACCCTTGAAACCCTGGAAGTATTTTGCCTATGCTTTGAATACTAGCCATACAAGTTTCAGAAATAAGGAAAAGGGATAAACAAAAGAAGCCCATGAGATGAATCAAATTCCCAGCTCCCATGACTACCCACGAGAACCAAAAAATCAAAAGTCCGATTATAAAGAAAGAAACTTCAACACAAACCAAAAAAAAGATTGGAAAAAAAAAAGGGCTTTTCAAGCTTTATACACCAAAGTGACAAATGATAATCAGCAATTGAATCAACCAATTTCCCTGAAAATTTTCGACAGCTTTTTCGTACACGTTCACTTGCATCACATACACAAGTGCTCTCTCCTATACAGCCATACTTAGGCAACTATGAGGTAACCGAAATTAGAGAGCGAGAGAGAGAGAGAGAGAATATTTGACAATTAAAAGTGAACAAATATGAATAGATATGAAAAAATGATAAGAATATCTATTAAACTTAGAACATAAAAGCTAGAAAAAAACCAAAATTGTAAAACAAGGAAGAGAAAAACAGAAGAAGAAGAAGAAAAGCATTGGTCACGACACCCAATAAGATTCCGAAGAAAGTGGTAAAAACCAAAAGTGAACACAACCTTCAGCTACAAGTTGACTCGTTGACAGCAACGCCCCTAGTCAACAAAAAATTAGACCGCAAATGGGCACTCTTCACTTGGCCACAAAAGTGAAGAGCGTGAAGAGCAAGTTACAGAAACACGCAAGAGTTTAAGTGAAAAGGAATCAGATTCGAAAGGGAAGCAGTTATCAAACGAATGGGTAGCTCTCACCTCATTCGGAGTCAAGAGGTTACAGAAACAAGTGAATTTGCAGACATGGGATGGCGCTTTTGCTTTTGTCACCAAGATCGGAGAGATCTGTGTTGCCTTGTGTTGTGTTATTTATTTATTTTTAAATAACGTTACTATCCTTTGAAAGTTTGAAGCTCGTTTTTGTTTGTTTGTATTTTTTGGTAATTTTGGATTTGTTAATGGTGGTGTGGTTTTGGGAACGGTGGTTGGCGGATTAAGGAAGAAAATTTCAAAAAAGAACACTGTCAAAAAACTAGTTGTATGTGGGACTGACAGGTCATCCAGAGATAAGTTTAGACTTTTATGTGTAATGAATGACGTGACAATTCAGTCAATCATACTGCATCATCCATCAATTATACAAATTCATATTACTCTGTCCGAGATTACTATTACTAATACATCAGAAAATTATTTATCCAAAAAAAAAAATCATATGGTAATTCTTTCCCATTCACATTTTTGTTTTGTTGCTATAAAGAATTACCATACTTTAAATAGTATGTCTACGTTCACGCGTAACAAATTATAAATAAATATAAAAATAAAGTTTTAAGAACATTAGAAACCAAATTGATCTTAATGATGATTAGACAACACTGGATCCGATGGGTCATGGGTGGATCGCGGCGGACGAATGGGTATTTAATAAGGCGGGCCCGGGGGCAGTTCAGGTTATTCGGTTAGACGGGTAAGCAACTAATAAATTAAATAAATACCGCCACTTGCCTTTTCTTTATATTATGAAAGTTGGACGGTTTTGATTTTTGCGGCAAAGCGGGGTCAAAGCTTCCGCATCAAATTCATACCCGCCGGGTCACGGTGCTTAAACAGTTAAAAGTTTAATCAACTTGCACCCGTGGGTCCCAAGTATTTCGCTTCCACTTTTAACCCTTGCTCTTTAACGGAATTACCTCTCGCGCAACATAATAATAATGCTCATGCATCCCCCAAGCGTCAACCGTCCTCGCCATTAATTCCGGTTGAAGACACAAAAATAAACAATGGAAATTTTTGGACACGGTGGGCTGCGGCCCATGATACTGAGAGCCGTTGTTTTATTCAACAAAAACACAAAATATTTTTTTATATTCAATTTTCAGGTATTTAAATATTATATTAAATCTCCACTAATCTAGATTTAAGTTAAAAAAATTATTAAAACGATACATTTTTTTTAATAAGTATTTAACACAATTATATTTTCAAATTTTAAACTAAAGACTTTGATTAAATTAGAATAATTTCATATGAGTTTATCTATACAGTTACTAATAAAATTTAAAATCTTTAGTACAATTTTTACCTCATTTACTTTAACCAAGAGGAGTATCATTCGTTGTATTAATTTTGAATATAAAATCTTTATATTTTAATGAAAAGAAAGAGAAAAGATTGACAATATTTCAGTAGAAGAGAAAAAAAAAAAAACGTTATTTAAAGAGTTTTAAGAAATTATTGCAAAACGTTCAAAGAAAGTTCACCAAAAGCAGTACGAGGAAAAAAAATAAAAATCTTTACGGCACAATTAAAAAGGAGACACACAAGTATAAGTGGACGTGCATTATCCTCATTTTCTATTATTATTATTGTTATTACGATAGAATAATCAAGAAAATAGAAGGGCCTGCTGATGATACAAGAATCAAGGGCGGAATCGTTGTATCGGGTTAACATTATATATTATTATTATCTTGGAATAATTTTGGTTGTCACTTGTGAGTTGGAATGATATTTCAATTTAATTCGGCATGGACACAACAAGCACTTAACACTCTTAGCCACGTTCTCTTGACTCTTGAGGCACCACCGCTTATGAATTACGATTATCATCACATCTCCGTCACATGACCTGATTGCTACTTGCAAGACAACTACATATGTTAGTTTCATCTTTTCGTTTTGTAATACAAAAAAAAAAATGACCATTTGGCGAAATAAATCATTTATTTTTCTTCGTGCTGACATTAATAATTTTCCATTACAGTCACATATTTCTATTTCAAAATTAGTCTTAAATTTTAGTCATATTTCAGTTTTATTACAAAGAAACTGAACTGACATTCTCAAAATATATCAGATTGTTTGACAATGAAATTCGTCTGGATATATATATATATATATATATATATATATATAAGGCTCGTGCCACTCTTCCCACTTCAAGTACCCATACAGATTATATTCTTTCTTATTTGGTTCGTTTCATTTGTTTTTACGGGACAGCTAAACAAACAAAAAGCAACTTAGATTTTGAATGATTGAGACTTGAAAGTGACGGTAATTTATTATTATTATTATTTGCTTTATATTTCAGCGAAGAGAAAATGAAAGGAACTTTGTTGCATATGGAATGGACCATGACCGCCGTTGATAAGATGTAAAGATTTCGCGCGGACCCGCCAAATGGATTATCTTGAGCTCAAATTTAAATTCGTCATATAATCATTTATATAATAAAAGAAAAATATGTGTTAGAATTTGCATTCGCATTATGTTAATTTAATGTTCTGGTGGTGGTACTGGTACCTTACCACATCCCTCCCTACGGGATGAATCCTAAGTACATTTCAAAGATAATTTATATGTCAAGTATTATACGTCTTAAAATTTAATTTTAAATTATATTTAAAATAATGTGTTATTTATTAAGTAATTAATAATTTTTATTTATTAAGTAATTAATAATTTCAAATTAATTAACTGTATAATTTTATCATTTAATTTATTAATGTCATATTTTTTGAAATAAAATTTATAAATATACTAGAATTTAAAAAAATAACACTACTAAATTACAAGTTACAATCTCTATAATTTACAGCTTACCTAAGATTAGTCTCCTATAATCCTTTAATTGTTTGACATCTAACAACTGATATATATATATATATATATAAAACTGAATTTGAATTGATATGAGATATGTAACATAGCAACACCCGAAAATATATAATATGGAGCATAAAAAGGGGCAAAATGTTCTTGAAATGAAAACTCATTACAATTCAATCGAGGCTGCGTATTAGCTAGCGGCAATACTAAAGGGCAAAAGCATGAAGCTAATTATTAATTCTTGGATCTCTCTTTAATTTGTTATGGAATCAATGAATTAAAACCAGTAAATAAATAAAAATAATTGTCGTCTTCTTACATAACATGCATCAAGCTCCTAATTTGGTCTGGTCTGCAAAACAAAATACATAGGACATTTTTTTAAGGGTTTCTTCACGTGCATTGGACTCTCATATCATGCACTTTTTTAATATCTGTCAATGGAAGAACAGCTAACCTAATTATTATGTAAGAATACCCGCTTTCGAAATTTTTATTGGCACGAATGTATAATATATTTTCTGATTCGACACGTGTAAGGATTTGTAATGGTGGATAATTTATTAGCAATGTTTTCTTTACGGATATTTTTCAGTTTGAATGAAATTTCTTCTAGAACGTAATGAGTTTTCAATTGAAAAAAAAAAAAAACACAATGTCTGGAGTTTATTTTAAATAGTAATGGGTTCATTAATAATAATAATAATAATCCTCCCCACATATACAAGGGTGACTTCTAATTCACTACCTATATATAGTTCTTAACACTTTCATTATTTAATTATTTATAGATCAATTAAATTTAAAACACTCTAAAACACAACCACACTTGTATATATCTCTCCCTTTTACATCATTAAAATCAAATGGGTCATTTGTGGAAATTTTCTTGAGATCTATGACACCCTTTAAATTTTGATGCTGATCGGCTAATTAGATTTGTGTAAATGTGTTCATGATGATTAAGTTGTTACAAGGGCATGTGAATGGCGATAATCAAAACTTGACACATTCAATAACGCTAGCCTGTAGATGATCCTGTGGAGTCATAATTCTGCAGTATTTTTCTCCAACATGCTATGCGTAATTACATTTCAATTACTTTTTAGTAATTAATGATTGAATAAACATGGTACCGTTTCTTGATAATGTCAAAAAAGGAGTAATCACTTTAATTTTGGCATAAATAGACAATCAAATCTTCGTGCAACAACAACTTCTCTATGTCTGACACATTACAATTTTACAATTCAAAGTTTTCGAGATTTGAGATGTGAACACGGGACTTAATATTTCTTTACGATAATTAAATTCTTCTAGAATTATAGTATTGCTCACCAACTTTGCATCTTTAATGAATTATACATTATTTTAATAATTCTATAAAAGAAGGGAAAATGCAAATGGAACCTTGCTGATATGCAATTGACAGAAAGATCTCATAGTCATAGAATAAATAACTAACGACAATATTATATATGTATGTGATATCATAATTTTACATCTTTATGTTATTGCTTTTGACTTAAGAAAAACAAAAATTCTTTACCTTCGTTTTTTAAGGCAGCATTGCTTAAATAAGAAATTACATGGACTGTAATCATAATCGCGTCGAAATGATATCAAAAGTCTAAGGTTTAGGACATGAGGAACCAATACATTTGAGTTTTGAACCCAAAAAGTTAACAAATGGATATGAAGCAAAGCACTACGCACTAACTTGCTTATTTAATTAGACATATGATATAAGACTAAGAAAAAGATGTCACGATACATTAAACGATGAGAGAGAGCGAGAGTTGGCTGATTTTATTTTTTTTCCCCCCACCTGCTTTGAAAAATAATTGAGTGGCGTAAATTTTTCTTTCACAACACTCTTTTGGAGAGTGGAGAGAGTTTGAAATTGAAGCAGATACACATCAACTTTTACTTAAAATATAAATGCATTAGGTAATCTTAGTGAATTACGAGTTTCAACAAAGAAATTAAGATCAAATTTATATATATATATATAAACACTCTTGATTAAAAGTAATTCTTAAGGTGACTCTCTGGGTGTGTTTGGTGTGCAGTATTTTATTGGATTAGACTGTAATATGTTATATTAAAAATTAATAAATTTAATATAATATTACGTTGGATACTTTAGGTATATTTGATACATTGAATTATGGGGTATTAAAGTACTGTTCACATCCCTATAATTCTATGACCATATATGTTTGGATGAAAAACAATTTAGAAAATGGGCCGACATTATTTTTTTTTCTTTTGCTTTACGATAACCATAAAAATAAATATAACATTTTAGTATAATATAATATTATTGTTTTTTTATTTTTATATTATAATTTATTAATAAATTTATAATTTAGTATAATTAATAATAAATATTTAAATATAAATAATTTGAATAATATTAATTTAAAATTAATAACAATATAAAATATTAATACAATTTAAATATATTAATTTAAAATAAAAATATTAATATAATATATAATTTAAATTAATCACAAAAAAAATTAATATAGTATAATGTTGTATCAAATATTGTACAATATTATTATAAATCAATGTTAATATAATATAAATTATGAAAATAATATAATATACCAAACATATATTATATTATACATATTAATATTTTATACTGTAATTTATATAAAAGGCAAAAGCTATCGATATTTGCTACGGTTGATGGTGAGCAATAGCTAACGATGACTGTTGACGCTGAAGTGCAAGTGCCAGTGACGTCGGGTCGCCATTGGTGAATATTATTTTATTAATTAATAAATAAATAAATAAATTACAAAATCCAATTAAACGATTATAATAATAAGATAGTGTATTAATTAAACCAAGGGTGGGTGCGGTTCTTGGCCACACAGGCGTGGGTGGTCAAAAATCACCAGCCCATGGTGGTTTGGTAGCTTCCCAAACGCTGCAGCATGCCAAACGTGCCCTTCAAGTCTCCCATGTCATGTATTGTAATCATTTATTTCGTACCGTTAGGCGATTACTCATTATTTATGCATGTTTTTGTGCCATTTTCTTTTGCTTTCGGTATAGTTTATAAACTAAGATCTAGAAGCTTGTCAACTGCAAATGGAAATAGAAAGGTCAGCCCACTTACTTAATAAGCCAGCCCATAATTAACTAAGTTAAGGTCCAAGCTAGATTTGGACACCCACCAGGCTACCTCCCTCTTCCCCTCTCTCTATCTCTCTAAATTCACTGCAACACAAAATCCTATCAATTAGAACTCTTCCTTTCAGCAAAATTGAAATTATAGATGTTTTATCTCCTATCGGTTAAAAAATTAACCATCTTTATACATGCAATTAGATAATTGTTTAATTCTAATTGTATGCACGTTTTGTTTTTCTTGTTGCTCCTATATAAGAAAACAAATTCAAACCCAGCTCCATCAAAATTTCGGGATAATTTACTTTTTAATATTTCAACGAGTATATTCGCACAATTATGAAATACAAATTTCAAGCTGCCTAGCTCCATCCAACAATAACTTAGCAGTATATTTTGACTAGACTGAATCCACATTTTTTTTTTTTTGTTTTATGAACATGAATAAACTAAATTCACATTTTTTTGTATGCACATAATGACTAAAAATTAACTACCGTCTCTATTTACGTAAAATAACATTTGAATATTTAACCTCTTATTAAAAACTAACTTTACAATCACAAACCTCATAACCATAATTTAAAACATGTAAATATTGCATTATAAAAATGACTATGGATATTCTTGCTTGTTCAACTCTTTGTTACCTCATTAAAAGTAATAATAGAACTATATCTTTTTGTACAAAATAACATAATATAATAAATTAATTGAGTTAAATATCTTTTAACTTACATAATTTTTTATTTATATTTTTATTCATTCTATACAAAAATTTATAATTTTTATCTTTACTATTTGTTTATATGTTTATACAACGGATTAAGATCCGATTCTCAGCTGAACTTGTCCGAAATACTAATTCAACTATCAATAATTAATTAAAACTCACATAAAATAATTATTAAATATTAATTTGATAATCAGTATAAACTCAACTAAACATTGAATCCATTTCTTTGTATAACTCCGTGACTTTAACTTCGAACATTCCCAACTATTTAAGTACTACTATTTAAGTATTACTGTATTAGATGGGAAAAAAACCGAGAGAATAAAAAAGAGTTTTAGAAAACGGGAGCACAGCAATATTCGCGAAAGAAACATGTTAAAATGTCCCAAATTCCAATCTCCGACAACATCGTGGACATATAGGCACGTGCACGTATTAAATTTATTAGTTACGTAAACGTGGCAATACAAGCCAAGCCAGATACAAAAACCGTATCCTTCAAGTTTGAGTTGCCCCGGCACCTTAACTCACGCGCATCCACATGTCACTTCTCCAAAACCTTTGGTGACGTTAACATCTAAAACCATCCCGCAGTTACGGAGTCACCAGGCCAATAACCAGACGCCACGTAAGCAAATAAACCAACTGCTCACGTTGAAGTCACGTGAGGTTGCTCATGTTTTTGAAACTTCAGTTGGCTGATCACACGGAGAAACACGGCCTGGCCTGGTCACCTCCTTTTGCTGCCTTTCGCTGTCACTCCCCACCATTTAAACGAAAAAAAAAAAAATCTGTGTCTTTTATTATCTATATCCTCTCTCTGTTTTTTTTTTTTAAAATTATCAAATAAATTTTTTCTGATATAACATATACTCTCTCACACTCTATTACATTTTCGAGAAGAAATTAAAGATCGAAAGATCATGAAGTATTGGTCACAAAGGCCGCCAGCTGTGGGAACAAAAAGGTTCCACGTGAAGGTGAAGCCATTGAAGCTCGAAGGATTTTGCAAAGACGATGATGAAATTGAAACGTCAATGGTTGTTCAAGTGAAATGGAACGGACCCAAGTCTTTATTTGTTCCGTTTTATCGATCGAACCGGAATAGAAATTCTACCAGTCAAAGAATTTTTAAAAACGGCGATGTATCAATCGAATGGGATGATGAATTTGAGAGCATTTGTGACTTCTCCCTCGTGTCCAAAGACGGTTCCCTTTGTCCGTGGCACGTTTCATTTTCTGTCCTATACGTAAGTTTTTTTTTTTTTTTTTAATTTTGTAATTCATAGTAATTAATGATAATTAATTGAGTTTGATTTATTAATTACTGGACAGAGAGAAAGTGCTGAATCAAAGACTAATAAAATGGCAATCTGGGGAAAAGCTTGGTTAAATTTAGCAGAATTGGCTGCGAATATGGAAGCAGAGGTCCAAAGAAAGCTTCCTGTCACTTCAAAAGTGGCCGGCGCGGCCCCCGCCGATGCCACACTTCTGGTAATATTCAAATTTTCATTTAATTAACCTATCTTTCATAAGTAATTAATTTGCTATTTAATTTTGGTGGGACCTACGTTTTTAAATGTTACTCAGATAAGCGTAAGTTTTGCGGAAGCGAGGAATTCTAACGAGTCATCATCATCACCAGGACCTGTTCAAAACACGACCATTGTTGAGTCGGAGAAGGAGAAAAGTGACGCTTTCTTTAAAAAGGTGATGGGGTTCACGGGCTACAAGAAGAAAAAGACGAATATTAAAAGCGACCAGCAAGCGAGTTCTCGCGAATCGGACGAGTCAGCGGCCGTGGCTGACTCAGATGGCTCGTCTGGCATTACAAATGACAATGGCCATGTAGAGGTGAGTTCGGGGACCGAGTCGGGTTCGTCTTCCGTGTCGGAGACTCAGGCTGACCCTGTCAGAAAGGACGGGTTATTTTCTTGGAAGAGAAGGCGTTTGAGTTTCGGACAGTCAAAGAAGAAAGGAGAGCCGTTGATTGAAAAAAGCAGTGGTGATCAGGAAAATGATGACGTGGTCATTGATGTTGACCGCGAACTCAACAGCTCCTCATCCGTTGACTATATCATATCCGTCGCCTTACAGGTACGTGCGTTCTGGGTATTTTTGTACTTTTTTGAAAAAATTATTTAGTATTCAATGATCACGTTAGGCCAGGCTAATTTAATAAGAAAATTTATGAAAATGACTCAAATTTAGTTTGATTCGATTATAAAATAACTTATACTTTATTAAGGTAGATAAAAAAAAAAAAAGAGTATTTTGAACGATAATGAACAATAAACGCTAGCTTATTTAGAGGTTTTATAGTTAAAGATGTCTTTTTTTTTTTGGGGTAAATCTGGATTATTTTAGAATTGGTCCTAAATAAGTAATTGTTTGACTGTTGCCGTAAATCATCAAATTATGCCTATAGTTTTATATTATCAAAGAAACATAAAAGTTGTAGTTGAAAGATTGGTCCCTTGTTTCAAATTAGTCCATTCCTTAAGCTGAATACAAATATTGGAACACCAATTAGTGAAGAACAATATTCGTATTTGGACATTGCAGAATACAGAGGCCACAGAAATATCTTCAGAAAATGATTGTGGCAAATGGGAAATGAAAGAACTAATAAGCAGAGATGGGCAAACAAAGCTGAAAGCTAACGTCTTCTTCGCTTCGTTTGATCAACGGAGTGAGAAGGCGGCCGGTGAGAGTGCCTGCACAGCCTTGGTTGCGGTCATTGCTCACTGGCTTCATTCAAACCAAGACTTTATGCCAACGAAACAAGAATACGATAGACTCATAGCACAAGGTTCCTCAGACTGGCGAATGCTTTGTAACAACGAAGCATACACCAATTTCTTCCCCGATAGGCATTTTGATCTTGAAACTGTTCTAGAAGCTGGCATCCACCCTATAACTGTCTCCCCGGATAAGTCTTTCACTGGATTTTTTAGCCCAGAAAAGTTTGAATCTTTGAAGGGAGCCATGTCTTTCGATGAGATATGGAATGAAATCAATAACCATACTGAAGATTGCCAGCAGCCAGCTGCTGGGGTTTATATAGTGAGTTGGAATGATCATTTTTTTGTGTTGAAGGTTGAAGCAAATGCGTACTACATTATTGACTCATTAGGTGAAAGGCTCTTTGAGGGATGCAATCAGGCATACATATTGAAGTTTGATGATTCAAGTATTATGTATGGGAAACTTTCGAAAGAAGAGGCCGGTTCTGAGGAATCTGCCAAGGTTGAGGAAGAGAAAACTGCTAGCTGCAAAGAGGTGGAAAGTGAAGAGATGATTTGCAATGGGAAAGTTATGAAAGAAGAGGCTGGTTCCAGGGAATCGGCCAATGCTGAGAAAGAGAAGGCTGCTAGCTGCAAAGAGGTGGAAAGTGAAGAGATGATTTGCAGTGGGAAAGTTCTGAAGGAAGAGGCTGGTTCCAAGGAATCCGCCGAGGCCGAGGAAGAGAAGGCTGCTAGCTGCAAAGAGGAGGAAAGTGAAGAGATGATATGCAGTGGGAAAGAGTGTTGTAAAGAGTACATTAAAAGATTTCTTGCTGCCATACCACTTGGGGAACTCGAGGTCGAAGAGAAAAAAGGTAAAGTTTCGAGTATTTGTCTTCACAAGAGATTACAAATTGATTTCCACTATAGCTCTTGTTCTTCATCTGCTACAACATCTTCATTTTCTTCTCCTGTAATTTCTTCAAATTTCTCCCTTTTCTCCAGTGAAGAATCAAACTGACGTCTGTAGATTCGTTGTATGTATGAATTGTGTACATGTTATTTATGCCTTAACTATTAACACGAAAAAAGATTTTTGGTATGCAAAAGATTCAAATTTCTTGAAAGGAAGTGAAAAACAATCTGCAGATTCAAAACGATCTGATCAACACTTCTTTGCTTCGCCCAAAAGTTTCCTCCAGCTCAGCACAGTGCTTTTTTGGTGCTTTGTGCTTCCTGGGGGTCCCGTGATCCCAAGTGACATGGCAAAACGATTAAAAGGAGCTTTGCTTAAACTCTTTTAAGTGCTTTTGAATCTCATCCATCCGTATTTTTCACCATCACTCAAAGTGCTTTATGCCAAATCTACTTAGTATAAAAACAAAGATGTCCATATTCTCCAATCGGAAACAGATTAAAACCAAGAAAGTTCAGAATCTGACCCCACAATTCGCTGATAATTTAGCGAAACAACAAGTACACAGTCACCACTGACCAGCCACCGTTAAACAAACAAAAAGCCCAGTCATCCATTAATCATTTTTCTTCCTTCCTAATCAGACCAAGCAGAAAAAGGTCCACACAACTTGGCCCCCCCAAGCATATTGACTTAAGATAATATAAGATTAAGATTTTGGTGAGGAATAACCATCGCTGTCCCCCACTAACATATACAAAGACTATCCAGTTTTTCATTAATCATTTTTCTCCACTCGTTAATGTGATCCGGGATCTGCGGACCCCAGGTCCAATGACTATTGATGATTATTCTTTCTTCCTCTAATGGCAATATTTGAGGTTTGGTTAAAGAGAATCTTGGCATTACTTTCTGCAGTCATTAAACTTTTGAAATAAAATCCCAAGCCTAATTGTTTTCAAATAAACTCAGCCTTTAGGAATATCCTCGTGTACAAAGTGTTTGGTTGCTAAACTATGAGCCAGCATATCATCGCATTACAATCGTGCTAAGTTCCACAAGCAGCGCCATACACAAGACACGACATATCTCTATACATTCAGATCACAAATTTCTGCAGTTATTTCTACATAATTTGCACCGCCTAGTTGAGACTCAGTTAATATGTATTTACATCAGATATTGTTCAAACGGAAACAAGTACCTCAAGAATACATAACCAGTAAGTACAACAAGGTCCAAAGAGCTTCAGTAATGCATCTTCAACAAGTGATGTCAGGAATTTGAATCAACACACTGAAGCAAAAGTCAGTCTACGAACCTGCACTTTTCATTCGGCCAGTTAACTGGCTACACGGAAGCTTTGGCTGCCAGCCAAAATGCTCATCTTCCAAGGAGTGAGCAGAAACTGCCTTTCGCTTTCTCATATTTGTATCTACATCACCCTCAACACTCCACTGACTTGAACATGCGTCTAATGGGTAAGTAATGTTGGTTTTAGTAGCAAAGAGTAATTGTTTATTCAATTGTGGTGCCAAATCACCAATCTTGTTCCCCTCTTGAGAATAAGAACCGACCTCTTTAACCTGTTCTTGCTGATTATGTTCGAAATTTGGGCACGGAACTGAGAAAGGACCCAGCCGAAGTGACAGATCACAGCCAATGTCTTGTGGGTTATCAGGAGTATCCTGGATATATCTTTGAGAATTTTTTGAAGTTGGGTTGGGAAAATTTTCAAACTCAAGAGGGATTTCTTCAAATTTGAAGCAAGTTCCATAATACAAAGGGTAAGCAGAAGGTGCAGCAGGATAATTTTCCATAGACAAGCATTGTTTGTTACCAGATGGAGGGACATTCTGAGATGCAAAGGGAAGTTTGTTAGCACAACCATTGATGTTCTGGACAACAAGGTTCTGAGCTGTACTCATTGTTTGTTTCATAAACGAACAATAAGGAGCCATGCCCTGTGAGTGAATCAAGTGATTTCCTTGAGGAACATTCTCTACGCTGCTGGGCTCTTGAATGCCAGGGTTAAGGTAACACCTTGGATTATTATTTCGCTGGCTCCTCGATGTTCTTCTTGGCATACAACCCAAATTGAGAGCAGCTAACAAATCACAAATATTATAAAAGAAGGATCACATACATAGAATTCACATTTCAGAAGAGCACACAACAAAACATTTATTCCACATACAAACACTAAGTCTCTAATGGACAGAAACCAGCCAAACTTAAGCGTATGAGATATGCATAGCAGAAGTTTAGACCCAAAATAAATAAAAAAAATAATAAAAGAAATGGGTACCTTCAATACAAGGAGGAAGTAGCTCTCCAGTTTCAGTACTCTCATCACGTCGAATAATCGTGTTAATGGCATCATTTGTTCGGTCTAAAAGTGTTTTAAGGTCCATATATTCAGCCTATTACAGAATAAAAATGCAATAAATGAGCCTGAGAAATTAACAGAACTATATCCAAGAACATTTCAAAATCCTCTGCTTGTTGAAAGAAAAATAAAACAAACTTCTGCATCTAAAATACATAAAAATGTTGCCTTTCTGGTTCTTTTCCTCCAGAATATCATTAATAAATTAAGGTACGCAGTCAAATTTAGATTTACAGATGCTAAAGGGAAATATAAACCTCAGAGTTGGCTTTGGAGTACATAATTTCTTCTGATTTCAAGACAACAACAGGAAGCTTCTCTTGCCATTCCTTGTTCTTCTTCGTAGCTGTGCTATGTATCTCATTCACAACTCTTAATCAAACAAAAGAGGGGGGGAAATTAGTGACAAAACGCATAACAAATATATACCCATTTAAATAAAAAATAAAAAATAGCAAATAAATAAATGGTGACCTGAAAATTTCTTGAATGAGAGAACCTCTCATGGGCTGGTGCCTTTCACTATGCCATGCTCTTCTTACACATTCATAAGGTCTTGGCCCTGGTCTAGGCATCTTCAAGATTTCAAGGAGAGAAAAACAGAGAACTCTGTTTCTTGAAAGGAAAAGCAAAGTTGAAGAAAAAACACACTGTGGTGGCTTCTGTCTTCTGCTTTTGGCTTTCCTTTTAACCTGCTTATGCTTGTGAAGTTGTGACTTCTCACTGTAAGAGCAGAGTACACAGTACTTCTAGTGAAAGAGAAAAGAAAAAAATAATAATAATATTAGCATAAGGGTCTACAAGGGTCTTTTTACTTTGCTTTCTTTTTCTTTTCTTTTCAGTCACAAGCTCAATAATTTCAGAGTTTTTAATTGACGAGTTTGGTGTGTCCCCCACTCATCCACATGCCCTCATCCCCTAGCCCTAAGAGTCTCCCTCCCTCCACATTTTTTTTTTTTAAATTTGTTTTTGGCTCTCTCTTTTTATTTTTCTTTTTTAAACTTTACTCCTGGCCATACATGGATGTTGTGGTAAGGGGAAGGAAATTGATAATGTTGTCACTGTCGGTGGCACCTAAGCAAACCCCAACCTCTACTCAATGCTCTCACTGTTTCACAAATTTATGGCACAAAGATTTAAACAAAAGTGAAGGGACAACGGGAGCAAAGATGATGAGAAGAGGAAAGGCATCAACATCTTTACATTTTTCATTTTTGGATTAAAAAAAAACATTTTTCTTAAAGATTCAACGTTCATCTAAGTGATTGATTTGATTTAGGTGGAATGCTAATTCTTTACCTAAGAGCTAAGGTGAATGTTGAAAAGTCTACTAGGTTTGAAAAAGTTGTTTCATTTGATGAATAATGTGGTAGTGGTCTGCAACATCACATCATTGCATACAGATAAGATTTTATTTTTTTTATTCTGTGAAAAACGCATGGTGATAAAATTTATTTGAGTTCTACGGTACCATGTCATGACTCAATGTTGCATTATTGGGAGAAAACGAGCATCGATCTCCCCTTTTAAGCCCACTTGCCACCTGCGATTAAGCCGGATAGTTTCCCATTTGCCCTTGGTCATTGGTTGTAGGCCATCTGTGTTCGAAATTCAGGGTGAATGTGAGGTTAGAAAAATTAAATTTAAAAAAAAAAATTATATATATATATATATATATATATGTGTGTGTGTGTATGTGAAGCTCATCTAACTTGAAACACTATCAACTATTCTTAGTAATAATAATAATAATAATAATAATAATAATAATAATAATAATAATAATAGGTCTTTAGTAATGTCAAATATAAATCAAATTTGACTCATATTTATAGCACGATTGTATAGTGTTGACCTAAGGGTTATATATGCTTTACTTTTGATGATATGAAACTATATATTAAGGATAAAATAAAAAACATTTTGTTTCACTTTATTTAGCTCTTGAAGGACAAATATAATTTACCCGAGATCAAATTCAAGATATTTATAGATAAAACTCATCAAATTATGAACAAACATAAAAAATATTAATTTAAGTGATCTTGTTTATTATATTTCTTATAAGGTTATTATAATTAGATGCGTGCTTCATTAGATATATACAAACTCAAGTTATTTTTATGATCATAGAATTTAAATCTATCTTTGTTTTTAGGTTGTAAAGTTTTTTATACTTGAAAAGAAAAAGAAAAAGAAAAGAAATGATTTTTTTTAATCAAAATTAATGTTTTTCAAGTATGTGGACTAATTTGAAGAGTTTTGAATATTTGAATCATACAAGTATTGTTGAAATTTCGAAAAATAACCTATTTGAAATATTTTATAACATTTTAAACTAATATGTAATTTTCAAAAGTTTTAGTGCTAAAATATAAAATTTTAAAAATTGAGAAATTAGTCAAGTGGTCATCCGCCGCAAAATTAGCATTCATTCGCTAGTATTTGTCTTGAAACTGTAAACCACTGATTTTTAGCAATGATTTATTCATTTCAATTATTTCTCAACGACAACATACAATGTCAGCAGGTGGTTATCCATTTCATAATTACTGATGATCTTGTTATGTATTGAATGTCTTATTATGAGGGGAAATTTACGTAAATAATTTTAAATAATTTTTTTTTCACAAACTGTTTTTAAAAATTGTAGTTATCATAATTAGTCAAATATAAAATTTTAGTATAAAATTGTCCCTATCATCTTCTTTCGTCCCTGACCAAAATTTTTTCTCATAATTTTTTGAGTGATTTACGATTTGACTCTCTCATCGATTAACGAAAAGTATAATCCAAACGAAAAAATTGTAAGTGAAATATTAAAATTTTTTAACAAATTTTATTTTCTGAAATGGGTGCTGCTCAAGGCGCGGTGCCACATGATGAGCAGCACCCATCGGCGAGATGGGATGCCCATCGCGCTAGATCGACGCGATAGTACCCATCGCATCAGTTCCCGGGCACCATCGTAGAAAATTTCAGATTCTGAAAGTTGGTGCGACAGGCACCCTGTCGCACAAAAACGGGGTGCATGTAGCACCAAATTCCTGAGTTGAAGCTAGTGCGATAAGCAGTCTATCACACCAAAAATATAACCCTAAAATTCTCGGCGGTACATGAACAGTAAACATTTTTTCACATATTTTTAACATTTCATTATGCAGAATACACCACAGAAATTCATAACAGTTATACAAATATTTAATATAATTATATTACCTTACACGCGGTTGGGTAAAGATACGGTTGGGTGTGAATGGTAGTGTGCTGGCTGCTAGTGGGTCTGGTTTTTAGTTGCATAGAAAATGAAATTTGCAGGACGATGACAGGGCGATGAAAATTTATATGTCAAAGGGAATAAAAATTAAATATCGAGAGTAATTAAGGATATATGAATTTTGTTTGGCTATATTTGATAGAATATAAAGTGAATGGTTAATTTTAAAATTTAAAAATTAAGTCAGGCTATTTATGTCAATTTCCCTATTATGAGCGGGTAACAACTAATCTCTTGATCCATCTATAAAAAGTTGGCTCTAACTCAAATTCATAATTTTTGCTGAGCTTAAACTTGATCGTTCTAAGCATTCTTAACCTTTTATATGATTACTTATATACATTAATTCATTATTGAGGTATAACTTACTTATATATATTATGTGGAGTTTGATCTTGTAAGAATCATTTCTATCTTTAAAATTGAGAGTTTGTAAGTGTAGTAAATATTTGGATAAAAAATATCTGTAATCATCTATAGATTGTAAAGGTTTATTGACTATTGAAGTTAATTGTACTCATTTTAAAGCCTTGAGATATAAAGCTTTGTTAGTGAGATGCTCAAACTTGAATTGTTTGGAGGTGTAGACGTAGACAAGTTTATTGAACTATATAGGAGTGCTAAAAATACTCACTTGGGCATGGGTAATACTCGGCTCAGACTAATCTCCAGGCCGAGTCTGGATATTACTTGAGAAACCCAAAAGTCGACTCGGAACTAGGATTTTATGAAAAAATATTATAAAAAATATTTTTATTTTAAATAATTACATTTTTTATACATTTATTCAATATATTTAAAAATTTAAATATTTAAAGTTTATATTCATATTTAATTTTATTAAAATAAAATTAAAAATTATAAAATAAATAAAAATATAATCATATATATAAAATTTTAAATTTTATATATATATAATTTGAATTTAAAAAGCCCAAAAAAATCCGACTTGAAATAAATACGAGTAGGGTATTAGCATACCTAGATTTTCAAAAGTCCGGTGAGTCTGAGTATAGCACCCAGACCTATTTGAAACTTTTGCCAACCCTATGTTTTCTCTACCCTTATCTTTTTATATTAATTGTTATAATAATTATTATTTGTTAGGATATGTGGAGAAATAGAGGAAATGAAATAAGCTAACTATGACAAGCTTATGAGGATGCAAGCAGCTGATTCACTCTAAGCAGCTGATGTGGACAATTTTGTTAACTTTAGATGTTAATATATTGTTGAAGTATCAATTCTATTAAAGAATTATACTTTACTAATAGAATTAGAAACTGATTTCAATAGCTTCTATGATTAGTTTGTTACGCTTTGTAAGTTTCTATATAAATAATTTTATAATCATTTTTTTTTTGTGAGCTTGAACTTAAGAAGTTTTAGTTGATTCCAAATTATTTATTTCTTTTTCTTTCTTATTTTCCTTCACTTTTTAGCTTTCCAATCATACAAATTCCATTTTCTAAAATGGTATCAGAGCCAACAATGAATGCAAATCAAAGTTCACAATCATACAACTTTGTTACTACTATTAAACTATATCAAAACAATTTCATAGCATGGAGGAATCAAGTACTTGCCTCCATTAAAGGCATTAGATTAAAAGGATTCATCAATGACACAAGTAAATGTCTAGATTAATATATTGCTTCATTAAATGGAACTTTAGCTTCAAATCCATAATCTAGAACACAAATTGCTAATCTTGCATTTGTTGTTTGGATTATAAAAAATTAGATGCTATTGAGCTAAATGTTCTCATCAATTCAAGAGCATCTTCTTGCATCTATGATACATTATGTCTTCTCTCAGGAACTATGAGAGTGTCTTACTCATATGTTCATTTCTCAAACTCAAGTTAGAATTATGCTTTTAAATTGTAACTTCAAACTACTAAAAAAAAGAAACATGACTATGAATATTTAGTTCTAAAAAATGAAAGGACTGGCTGACAACTTAGCAATTGTTGGAAACCTGTTGAGATTAATGATCTGATTAATTGCATTCTAACTAGTTTGAACTCACATGATTATGAATCACTTGTGACTATTTTGCTGGCTAGAGGTGAAAACATTAGCTTAGATGAGTTATATGCTATACTCTTAAGTCATGAGATGAGTATAGAATAGAAGGGAGGGAAAGTTAATGAGGATGTTATTCATAATCTTTCTACAAACTTAGTATAAAAGACTCAAAACTTTAATAAAAAATGTTTTGGTGGATCTGGTTACGGAAGAGGAAATGGAAGTTTAGTCTTATGAATTCATGTCAATGAGGAAATCAAGTTAATTTTGGTCCAACAATAATTTTTCAATTCTACTTTATACCTACACATGGAGCACACAAGTGTAAGAACAAGTTTAATCCAACATTTGTACCACAGAATAATTTTGGGAGAGGTAATTTTAGATCTGGCTTTGGTAAATATAGTAGATGATATATGTAACACAATGGTGCTCTAAGATCTTTTAACAAGTTTGGCAGACGTAATAATGGTCAATTTAGTAAGAGGTATGGCTTTCAACAAAGTTATATTGCTTATCAGGATCCTATTATTGATGTTATCCCCATTTCACCAGCAAACTTTGGTTCTTTTCCTCCTGATGGCTCTTTCCATCTTAGTCAGAACAATGCTGCGGCCTTTAACTGCTATAATGGATTACATGATGGCACAAAAGGCAATCAAATGC
The DNA here is from genome assembly GCA_025617385.1 of Murraya koenigii. NCBI lineage: Eukaryota > Viridiplantae > Streptophyta > Magnoliopsida > Sapindales > Rutaceae > Murraya > Murraya koenigii. The sequence goes on along the minus strand of CM046817.1, from coordinate 1,873,252 downwards.
CATCAGCACTACTTCTTTCTGAAGCAGTAGAGGACCTTTATTATACTTAGACTGTTGAGCAATCAGCGCATTACAAATGACTCAGGTAAACTTAGTGACTCAAAACTTTACATAGTTCAGAATATTTACTTGTGGGAAATAAAGATAGATTACAGATAAAGCATGCTAGATCAGGGTTGCTTGCTACATACACAATCCAACTATTATTTTTTTTAACCATGTTTTAAATGTTCCACATATTACCAATTTTTTTTTTTGAGTTTTTCACAGTTATTAACAAATAATTATGTCATGATTGAATTTATTGAAAATGTTTGTCTTATTAAAGTTAGGACAACATGAGCTCTCTTGCTTAAAAGGGTTACTAAAAGAGGTCTGTATTAGATTTATAATGTGTTTACTTCAATCTTTTGCAGTAAAATTTCCAATAAGCCAATGTCAAGGTTTGCTACTTTTTCTAATCATCATGTTTCCGGTCTATCAAAGTCTAATACAAATCATTTGAAGTCTTTTTTTTATGAAAATAAAACTTGTAATTTAGCTGCTATGGCAGCATCAATAATACCAATAGATATTAATTTACTTCATCAAAGACTTAGACATTCGGCGTTACATACGCTGCACAATGTATTAAAAAGTTGTAATATTTTTTCTAGTATTATTAAAACTTCACAACTTGCCTTTTGTAATGCGTGTTAGTTTGGTAAAAATCATCTTCATCACTTTTATTCATTTGAAACCAAAACAACAACTCCTTTAAAACTCTTATATGTTGACTTATGGGAACCTTTTCTTATATCATCTACTCAGGGTTACAATTACTATATTTTTATTTTAGATAATTATAGTAGATTCACTTAAATCTTTCCTCTATCTGCCAAATCCGATTCTTTACAAATCTTTACAACTTTCAAAACTTTTATAGAAAAATATCTTGACAAGAAAATCAAAACAGTTCAAACAGATTATGGGGTGAATTTAGAACCTTTACATTCTTACTTGCCTTTTCTATGATTTAATTTAGACACCATTGCCCCCACATTCATCATTAAAATGGCAAGATAGAAAGGAAACATATGTATATTATTGATATTGGGCTAACTTTGCTGTCACAATACAAGCTCCTACTGAGTTTTTAGTGGAATGCTTTTCATATTACAGTTTTTCTCACTAACGGACTGCCCACACCAGTGTTTAATAATGTGTCTATATTCTTTAAACTCTTTAATCAATAACCTAATTATTCAGTTATTAGGGTCCTTGGTTATGCTTACTTCCTTTATTTAAGACCCTATAATAAACACAAACTTGAGATTAAGATAGGAAGATGTATTTTGATATGATATAACCCTCATTACAAGAGATATTAATGTTTGTATTCATTAAGAAGAATTTATTTTTTTAATTATGTTAACTTTGATGAGCAGTCCTTTCCATATCAGTCAGGTATCGATTTTTTTAATATGGCAAACTCTTGTCCTTCAACTACTCATAGAGTCTTTATCAATACAGGTCCTCCAAACTCCTTCTTTAGCAACAGAGATTCTAAATTCATCACTTTCAAAGTCACCCTCAATTCCATAGGTTCATTCTTCTCTTTACTACCAAAATACTCTACAAACACCACATTCTTATCATAGTTTATCCATACCCCTTGCTTCTAGTCCTTCCACTTTAGTTATCCCAGTCATCATATTTCACCTCCACAACTTACGAGTCATCATATGATTACTAGATCTAAGGCTGATATTTTAAATAAAAAAAATACCTCACTGCCTTACTTGTTGCCTTAACCGAACCAATTTCAGTAGCCAAAGCATTAACTTGTCCAAAATGGTACAAAGTAATGCAAAGTGAATTTAATGACTTGTAAGCTAACCATACTTAGGTTTTGGTTGCTCCTCAAATCTTGTCGAGGCAATTAGCTGCAAATGGATTTTTAGACTTAAATACAACTTAGATGGGGCAATGTCAAGATACAAAACTAGACTTATTACTAAGAGTTTTCATCAGACTTATAGGGTAGACTATGGTGAAACTTTTAGTTCTATAGTTAAAGCTTCAACAGTATGAGTTATTCACAGCTTGGCAGTGATAAACCAGTAGGTGATCAAGTAAATAATATAAATAATGCATTTCTCAATAACATTTTAGATAAAGACGTCTACATGACACAACCAAAGAGATTTGTTGATCATTCTAAGCCTTATCATATGTGTAAGTTAAAAAAGGCTTTCCATGGTTTGAAGCAAGCTTCAAGAGCTTGGTTTGATAGGTTCAAGATTGTTATGACTACTCAGCAGTGTTTCATTCATTAAATGTCATATTCTTCCTTATTCTACAAATGAGAGAATGGAAATATCTTGCTGGTTTTGGTATATGTTGATGATATAATCATAACTAGTTCACATTCTCTAAGTTTCTTTAAAGTCATCTTTAATATGCAAACTATTTTTGCTCTTAAAGATTTAGGGAATTTTAACTACTTTCTTGGCATTAAAGTTAAAAGATCAAGGAAGGAATTCATCTTTCACAGTGCAAGTGTATAGCTAACTTGTTAGCTAAGCATGATATAGAGACATGTAGTCTAATTCCTGCTTCTATGACAACCTCTTACTATCTCACTAAAAATTCTGGTGCTGTCATTGTTAATTCTTCTCAGTAGAAAAGTATTATTGGGACATTACAATATATCACTCTAACCAGGCTTGATATAATATTTACAATTAATAAACTTAGTTAATTTCTCTCAGCCTCTACAGATGAACATTGGCAAGCGTGTAAGAGACTGTTGAGGTATTTAAAAGGGACTATTCATTATGGACTTCAGTTCTTTCACAAAGGGAGTATGCAGCTAAATTACTTTTGTGACTCTGATTTGGCATGTGATAAAGATGACAGAAAATTTGTGGTTGGGTATGCTGTGTACTTTAGCTCTAATTTAGTGCCTTGATCATCTAAGAAGCAACACGTAGTCTCTCGTTCAAGTACTGAATCAGAAGACAGGGCATTGACTCTTGGTACAACTGAGGTAATATAGATTAAAGCACTTTTTCAGTGATCTTAAAATACCAATTGCATTCACACCAGTGATGTAATGTGACAATCAAGGGGTAATTAATTTAGTGACAAATCTTGTGTATCATTCTAAAACCAAACATATTGAACTCGATATACATTTTATTCGAGGGAAAGTTTAAGCTAAGAAAATTTCAATCAACTTTATTCCTAGCGAAGATCAAACTGCAAATATGTTAACTACAGCTCTAACATATGGTCAATTCAGCTATCTTCGAACCAAGCTGAATGTTGTTCCTGAACCATTCAACTTGTAGGGGGATGTTAGGATATGTGAAGAAACAGAGGAAAGGAAATAAGTTGACTATGACAAGCTCATGAGAACGCAAGCAGCTAATTCACTTTAAATAGCTCACATGGACAATTCTGTTAACTTCAACTGCTAATATATTATAGATGTATCAAATTCTGTTATAGAATTACACTTTGCTAATAAAATTAGAAATTGATTCCAATAGCTTCTATGATTAGTTTGATATGCTTTGTAAGTTTTTATAAAAACAACTTTGTAATCATTTTTGTTGTGAGCTTGAATTTAAGAAGTTCTAATTGATTATAGATTATTCATTTCTCTTTCTTTCTTATTTTCCTTAACTTTCTAGCCTTCCAAACATACAAATTCCACTTTCCAAAATTGTTGGATTTTGGTGGCTAGAATTATTGGATTCTCATTATTATTGAAAATTTTTTTACCCCAATTCACTCCTCATTTTTGGTTTTTTGGTTAGAATTACCCATAATAACATAAACAAAATTGATATACAATAATTTTATCATAAACTTGTGAGTAAGTCATAAAAACCTTACCAAAGTTTAGGGAGGAAGAATCTATGCACTTGAAAATCCTTGATAATGATCTATACATGGTCAATTAGAGTACCATTAGAGACATCTATTAAGCTCATCTAGATACCATTTTTTTTTTTTTTATATAGTAGCTAAATTGCAAAGATCAACTTTCATAATTGTATTTGCTAGATGTCAAATCTAAAAGCTTCATATCTAAGAAAATAATTCTATATAAAAAAAAAAAAACACACACACACACACACATTAATTTCACAAGTTGAGTAAAATCAGTATAAATATGAATCTATCAAAAGATTTTAAACATTTGCATATAATGAAACGATTAAAATATTTCCAAACAAAAAAAAAAGTTGTCAAGGAGAGAGCTTAAGATAGAATTCCCTTAATTTCAAGAGAAAGTGAAAAAAAAAAAAAAGGGCTTATGGGCAAAGCTGAGAATCTTTTAAAAGAAAAGACTCTGAAACATTTTGGTTTTCATACTTAGGATTTAGTCAGGCAAATGTAGAAATAGTTCTTTAAGATCCATTATGTGTCTAAAGCCTTTTGTTTTTGTTTTGTTTTTTCGTTTGTTTTTTTTTCATCTGTTGTTTTGGCACAAATATTTTTAGTTCTTAAAAGAAATAATTTGAGAAGGTGCAATTTTATGAAATGAATTTCTAGATCCAAGGATTTTATCAAGTTTGTAAAAAGAATAAAAATTTTATTGGCAATTATATTTTATAGGAGCACAAAACTTTTGGAAAGCCTTTTGGTTATATAGCATTTAAAATAACTGTTTAAAAGCAATTATATATGTTTGGTAAATTTTACCGTTAAATTGTTCTAAGAATGAAGATGACTAAACAGATATAATGATAAATGTTATTTATTTATATGTACATATAATATTTTTTATTGTGCATATATAAAAGCTAGTAAATAAAAAAAAATCATTTTTTATCTTTTATTTTTATCTCAAAATGATTGATAATAACAACTATATCTAATTCTTCATGAATTTACTAATTTTATTTCTTAATTGAATAAAAATAATTTTGAGTTTATTTATTATATGTGAGGGTGTATGTCGAATTGTACCAATGATTGGGTTTGAAAAAAAAATTACCTAAAATTAATTTTTAACTCTCAAAGTAACTTTTGAACCTCCCAACAATAATTCTAAACAAGGTACTTAACATGTTTTTGTGCTATGAAAATATTATATTACTTCCTCACAAGGCATTCATAGATCAGTATCATTAATTCCGTATAAGCCCTTAGTTTAAACTTACAAATTTGTACATTGTTCAAAGTACATGTGCTGAATATTTATACTCTAGGTAAGGTTTAATCAATTTAACACAACTCAAAATAGTTAGTGGGAGTAGATTTCTGAATTAGCCTCGGTAAATTTTTTAGCTATACCATAAATGTATGGTTCCAATTGATCTCATATTAGAATATATATATATATAGATTATAACCATTATAAAAGTTATTCCTACTTTCATTCATTCTCATTTAGAAATGGCAAAGAATTCGTGTAATAAAAAAATGTGCATTCAGTTGTAGAAATTGAATATCACAGATTTGGATGCACTTGTATTCAGAAAAGTGCTTTTTTTTTTAAATAAATAAAATAAAAAATAGAATATATACATACATACATATATATATATATATATATAAGAAAATACCAACCTTAAGCTAAAATCACATTACACATAAACGTTATAATACATCCAAATACCCATAAACATTATTTTAGATTTGTTCAGTATTTTAGATTAGTCGTTTGTGGTTTTTGGCTTGAATGAACATTTTTTTAATTTTTTAAAATGATAAAATGTTGCAAATTTTCAAATAAATATTTAAAATGTGCAATCCAAATATTAGAATATGTGCCAATATTACCGACATCAATATCCCAAAACAGCACACTTACATCCACAATTTAACATCCACAATTTACCATCCCTATTCTGATTCATACATTCATATTGGCAAAAAGTGACATACAAAATTGGGTACTTGTAAGGGCGTTCGGATTTTCGAGTACTGCATGCTCTCGCCGCTAGCTAAAAGAACAGTAAAATATGTGCACTATTTGATCATTTTGGGAAATTTTGCCTTTGGCCCTAGTTAGAGTAGATGCTATAAGGCAATGTGAAATTATAGTTAGAAATTAGAGACGACACAAAATTGTTAAAATGATAAAATAATAACTATGCTTATAAAACACCATTATATTCAACCTAAAATTCACATTTTAAGACACGCAACAGCGTGATTAGCTAATAATACATGATGGGAAGAAAAACATATTGTTTAGATAAGCGTCGTTGAGTTTCCGTGTACACGAAAGTACATGTGAGCCCTTCATATTATAAATCCTAAAACTCATAACAAAATAAGACTATAAGTTGTAAAAAGTACTAATTCTGTAAGGCCCTATTGTTCGCATGCATTACACTTGTAACTCCCACAACAGTGACCTCGTTTCAATTAACTTAACTGCACACAGACCATCAAATCCTCCAAAAGTTTCCAAACTAACCATATTGAAACATCATCAAGGAATGGCAAGTTCTACATCAAGCTTCAATCCAACGGCTGTGATTCATCTCTATCCCAAAACCTTACAATATTACTAAGTGACAACTCTCATGCATGTTCATTATTTCTTTAATGAATTAAATCTCTTTCCTTCTCTCTATATATATGGTAACATTTTAAATTTATAAATCAAAATTCTATTATACAAAAGGGAAACCAAAATCACCAAATCCCAATTGCTTTCTCTGTCTAAACCAATAAAATTCATATCTTAGATTCTATCTCTCGCACTTTCTCTCTGTACTCAACAGAGAAAATTTCAAGAAAGAAAGAAAAAAAAGGAAAAGAAAAGAAAAGAAAAGAAAATGCTGCCACCATCCCCGCTCACTTTGTTTTGTGCTTTGCTTCTTTGCTTACCTTTTGCCATTATCTTCACAATTAACAACCCCGCCTCCCCTACCGCTGGTGAAACCCTTTTAGCCCCGAAACCGAAACCCCCGCCGCCGATACCAATACCGAAGGACGATGAGTCCTTGCTTCCACTCGCAGCAGCGCGCGTGAAAAGTAGTCCCACGTGGATTAAGAAAGTGGCGTTCATGTTCCTTACCACTACCCCTCTCCCTTTGGCGCCACTTTGGCAACTTTACTTCAACGGAAGTGATACGAATCTTTACAACATTTACGTCCATGCGGACCCCACTTTCCAATACGACCCTCCGTTTTCAGGCGTGTTTTCCCGCCGAGTCATTCCCTCTAAACCAACCCTCCGCTTCGGCCCGACTCTCAGTTCGGCCGCGCGTCGGCTTCTCGCCAACGCTCTCCTCCACGACCCCGGTAATTACATGTTTGCCATTCTGTCTCCCTCTTGCATCCCCATTCGTTCGTTCAACTTCACGTACAGAACGCTGGTAAATTCGAAGAAGAGTTTCATTGAGATACTCAAGGACGAGCCTGGACAGTACGACAGGTGGGCAGCGCGTGGGGATACCACGATGTTACCGGAAGTGAAGTTGGAGGATTTTCGGATTGGGTCCCAGTTCTGGGTCTTGACACGTAAGCACGCGAGGCTTGTCGTTAGCGACAGGAGGATTTGGGACAAGTTCGATAAACCGTGCGACTACGAGCGCAGGGGCAGTTGTTACCCGGAAGAAAATTACTTTCCTACCCTTCTGCACATGCGAGACCCAAGGGCGTGTGTGCCTGCCACGCTCACGCACGTGGACTGGAGTGTGAGCAGAGACGGTCACCCGCGCCAGTACCAGGAGTCCGAGGTGGGGCAGGAGTTGATAATGAGGCTGAGGAACAGCAGGCCGAGGTACGGTGATGATGGAACCGACGGCTCTGATTCGACTTTGAGGGAACGTCATTACCCATTCTTGTTTGCCAGGAAGTTTTCTCCGGGTTCGATTCAACCGTTGTTGAGTATAGCAAATGATTTCATTTTCAAGGATTAGGAGGATGAGGGTTTCAAGGATGGCATTGCTGTAAATTTATCTTCTTTTAAGGCAATTTTCTTTTTTTTTTTTTTTTTTTGAAAAGTCTTTGACGGGAAAGTTAAATGAAAGCGCTGGGATACAAAACCCAGTGGCTTTGTCGTATCTCATTGTGCCGTCGTTGAAAGGGGAATATCGTTTAGATACCTGTAATTTTTATATTTTCTCAGTAAGTGCATAGTTTTTTTTTTTAAAAAAAATATATTATTAAATTGGTTGTTAACCCATAATAGAAAATATAGAATTATTGAATTCCTCCTATCTTTTATTCTTGAGTTAAGGATTTAAGTGTTGGGAGGGATGATGTTCTTCTTTTAGTCTTTTTTGTTTAATCTATTCTAATTTTTAAAATTTAGTGAAAAATAATTTAATTGTAAATAAAATAAAAAAAATATTAAAATTCAAGATTCAATTATAATTATTTAATTCATTATGATGGGCTAAAAGAAAAAAAAAAAAAAAGATTGTAATCCGTGGAGAGGATTTATTATTTTTCATTTCTTTTAAAGGAGATTTTTAAACTTATTTTTAACTTTAACAAATCCAGACAAATTTTAATAGTGATAGGCATTGGACTGGGCTCTGGTTTTTGCGGTGCTTCTTAATCTTATGATGCATTTCTCAATTAATTTATATTATACTACTACATCATCATCATGTAATACCAAATAAAGGCCAAAAAAAAAATCGCTTTTGGTGTTGTGTTTTGGACACCTAGGATCATTGTGGCAGTAATGGTTATTAAAGTAATATTTTGATCATTTGAATAGGAGTAGGACTGACCAAGATGAGTTGAGTTGTGAGGATCTGTTTAATTATATAAACTGAAAAAGCATTTCCTTGTTTAAATAAAGTGTAGAAAATTTGGATTTAGATGATAAAATATGCGGACAATCAGATTAAGTCCCCGTTTGTTTTTCACATTTTAAGACTTGAGAAAAAAAATGGAGAGGAATAGAAAAATGAAGAGGATGTATTGAAGGACTGAAAATGACTCGAATTAAAAAACGAGCGACTGCTTCTCAGAGTCAGAGCCCAATCTTTTGTAGCATTGTGTGGTTTCTATCACACGTCGCATCAAATTTTCATCCATTTATTGACGTGCACGTGTGCGTATACATGATCAACCGAAGAAAGGCTGGGAATTTTATTCAACCCAGCGTTGGCATCAATCAAATACAGTGAGTTTTTCTATGAAACGAAACTGTCGGTGACACAATAAGAGTTTTGCTTGCAATAAGCCGAGGGCGTGCGCCGATATTTCGTTTTTTATTATTCGTCGGATTCCTGATTACACATACATATTTGTTTGTATTTTCGACATCACAGTCGATTTACATCAGTAAAAGCCACATGCCTGGAGCTGGAGGTTCGCTTTGGTTTGAAATTGAATCCTCATATTTGAGAAGTGTACATTTTAAATTATCATCGTACACAATAATACATCACCGGACTCGACTTTATGAATATATATATATATATATATATTGTCTTAATATGTTATAATTTACCGTGACATATAACTCCTGATAAAAATAAAGAATAAATTTACTTGAATTTATTTCCCATCGCTTATTTGTGGGGGCACTGTAAGTTACGGAAACCGCAACTTAACAGCACCCATATTATTATATTAAATCAAGGCGTGGTCAAACGGAAAAGGTCAAAATATAAATTGACTAGTCTGGTTTTAAAAAGCACTTCTGTTGTCCAATTAAAGGTGTTCACTGCTGGCTTGGTTTGGTTCAGTTGACCACTGACTGGTGAGTGGTGACCACTTGTGAGTAGTGAGCCAGGCAGGGGTCCTGTCCGAGCTTGCAATATCTACCCACCTCTCTATTCCTTCCATTAATTATATAAGAGTGGACAGTGGAGGGAGTAAAAATCTCCAACCACGTAAGAATAAGATTTTGCTTTAATATTTTTGCTGGTCCGAGTAGGTGGTGGTTTAGCCTTTTTAGCAAAAGAGTCTTGATTTTTTCTCATTTAATAATTGGCCAAGTTGGTGCTGCTTTAGTCATCCGTGTCCTTCTTTTAATACTCGCACATCTTTTCTCTTCTTATCGTTTAAAAGCTTTTTTTATTTTATTCGTAGATGGAGACCCGACGAGTTAAAATATTCGTGCATCGCGGGCCGCGTAAATATGGGCTTCAAAACTTTTGACTGCAATTTACAAAGTGGGCCCAAGTTTTGTTATGGGTTGCATTGAACAAGCGGGTCAATTTGCTGTGAGTTGTCGATCAATCTGGGAAAATTTACTTGCATTCAGCTTGAATAATCAAAGGTAATTCGGCTTTTGCCAAAAGCTTTTTCTATTTGTTCAAAAAAATTTCATGTTGTGAATCATCGAATAGATAGATAGGTGAGAAAGGGTTCGAGTCGGTAGTCGGTACATATTAGTTAGTGAGAGCTAAAATTTTCTTCAAATGATACGGATGTAGTCATCATGCAGATCTTGGATGCCAATCTGATAATTTAGTCATTTTTTTAGAGGGGATTGTTAAAAAAAAAAATTCCTCAGCGTGGCTACTAAAAATAAAGAAGAATCGACCTGTGTATTCCAAATCTTTCGTCTCCCGCGGGCCTGCAGCCGCCCTCCCCCCATGAAAAAGTAAGGACCCGTTAAGCCTGGGGATAAGGAATAAGCAAGCTTGCTTACTTAGCTCTGCCAGACACTGGACAGGGATTAGCTTTGGTTTTATTTGCGCAAAGAAAAGCCCAAGTATTAAACAGTGGCGTGCAAAATTGGACCGTATTCATACTGTTTCGATTTTGGGCCTTCAAGTGAGCATATCATATTCATACACGGGAGATTGGCCACCGAGCTAGTCGATCGAAATGGACAAATTAATTTTAATGAATTGAAAACGAGTTGCCAACCGCACGAGAGATTGGTGCGACAGGTGACCTGCCCTTGGCCCCCCTTCCACGAATGAATACGACGCCAACATATATTATTATGATTAATTTACATTTAAATCAACCTAGTTCTCAACCAATGCCTTGTTATAATTCTTCATCAATTAGCTTTATTAATTTTTCTTCAGTTGAAAGCATACACTAGAATCATGTGATTCAGAGTTTTCACCTAAGCAAATACAAATAAAAAATGGGAATTTGGAAGCCTCAACGAGCTGAGTGTTATAATTTCACACCTGAAACCCGCTTTCTACCTGCGTACACGTGAGAGGAAAGTTCAAATATCCTTGATGTGCATTGGTGGAAAGGGCTGTAAAAAAAAATAAAAAAATTCTTATTGGTAGTCTTTAATATCTCGACTGCGACATACCAAATGGCAAAGGTGATATGATCTTAACTTTGACCAATAACAACATGGGAGAAGAAGCGTCGGTGCCCCATAATAAAATTAAAATATACATTTCCATGCCGGTATTTTGCATTATACAGTGCACAAACGAGCAAACTTGATTATGAAAAACACCACTCAGGTTCCCAAAAGTTTCATTAATTAAATAAGGATTTTGTTAAGATACAGTTTGTGTAAGTTACAACCCATACAAAAATCATGCAGACTTCATAGTATGCGGCTATTTTTTATATGTTTGTAAATACTTAGCAATTGCCATCAAATAAATAATTGAGAGAGCCTCAGATTCCATTGAAAAGGTAAACGAATGTATGCTGAGTGGTAATGAAATGATTCAACATAATAGACTACAACAGTAAAAGCCGGAAAAAAAAAAGGCTACTCAATGGTGATGGTGGTGAAGCCTTTGTTTCTAATGCGGCCAAAGAATAGCATATATTTCTGCTTTCTAAATTCTCTGAGAAGCAAATTTTGTAGGCCCATTGGGAATTTACTATCAGCTCCAGTGTCCAGATTCTTTTTGAGCCGCGTATATGTTTTAGTTTTAGAGCCTCCACAAGGTGGAATGGCCGATTTGGGACTGAAAAATGCTTTGATGGGGTTGACCAAGATCATGAGGACCTTGTTCTATGGATGGTTGCTTTCAGCCGTCACCGAACAAGACAATAAATTTCTTTTCATTCAAGCTATAAACAGCTGGCATCATAAATTGATTCATTGCCAATCATGAAACTTGAGCTGATCAGGACCACTAGTTTTTTCCACATCGAATAAATACTCACGTAATTTTCATTCAGTGATAAATAAGAGCAACAAATTATATGAAGAATCAAAAGTACAGTACACCTGTTGAGGTCTAACGAAAACCGTAATAACAAACGGCCACTATGAAAAAACCATGGCAACAGGCACAGCATCTCCACGGTGCCGTTTCGTCGTTCCTTTTTTTTTTTAATATAAATAATTCATAATAGACCAAAGTTGTCTCCAATTTTATGGTAAATTACTCTTAAATTAAAAGACCAAGAATCTACTGCCACTTTCTGGAAAGTAACTTGCAGTCACTTCAGAGTGTTTATTCTTCTTGTTCTTAAGTGGCTGAAGTTTTTGTCTACAAGTTTATGTTAATGTATTCAGCTGCGATCCACAAACCAAACTCTTTTAATTTGGACTTTTGTCTAATTAGGATACATATATACATATATATATATATTTCAATTATTATAATAGATATAAAATCATCTTCAGTCATTTCTCCTGTTCATTTGGAGTTTTATATCTAAATTAGAATAAATTTCCTACTTTATCACCGTTGGCGGTGGTTGATATTTAAGATCTAAGTCATACAACTCAACAGACTCTTTGTATCATCAATTAAAAGTATTTTGTCTTCGTTGCTTTGGGGTTTAATTAACTAGGATCTGTTTTTTCTCCTCTATTGTCAAATTATCTCGTAAACAAAGACTATTTTCAGTCATCTATCCAAATTTGCATTAAAAAATGGATTAGTAGTACACCAAGTCAAGACACAACTTTTCAATAGTCCAACAAATCCAACGTGCCAGGTCATGCCCGTCACCGAAACCAATAGATTATTGGTTTAGATATATATATATATATAACAACCTTATAAAAGATACTACCATTGACCAGAGTTTACAATATTAGAAGGATTACTCTTTCTAGAGCAATGGGACATGAAAACAGCATAAACCAAACTTTAAGGGCAGGCAATGTTTGCAGAAGCCATCACCGGTAAATATGAACCCCCGCATCCTCATCAATGCTATGAAATCGATATTAATTTCAAAATCCAAACTATTTTCCCCTTTTAAAAGAATAATCAAATAAATGTAGAGAAGTCAAAAAAAAGAAGAAGCTAATATTACAAAGCACAAGAGACATCACAAGTGGATTACAAATCTCCCAGAATCCAAATCCCCAGTCATTAATCTCATGAGCAGACTCCCCTTTCTCTCTTACCCCCATTTTCATGAATCATGAACATATTGCAGGTTAAACGTCATATCATATAACAAAAGAAACCACTAACTCAAAATACAAAGTTATAACAAAGAGAAAAATCAGTAAGGAGTGTAGTAATACCCTGCCGGCGGTCCCATCCCATTGACTGGTGGCATTCCATATGGCATCATGGGCATAGGACCTGCATTGTAGTATCCAGTGCCAGTGATCTTGGCCAAACTAGCTTGGCCTTGCATTCCTTCTCTAGAGTATTGGTGCCACACTTGCTGTTCCTGCACTAGCAAAGTCTGTTTCTTCTCCATATCAGCCATTTGCACATACGAAGGGGGCGGAACGCTCAATGATGCTGCAAATGGGTCCTGATTAACTGCCTGGACTGTCCCATCTGGAGCCGGAAGAGCTAAAACCGGTGTCTTCCCTGGCCCCGGTAGTGCAACACTACTTGCACTTCCACCGCTCAATTGGGTAGTGCTCACATGTTGCCTCACCATTCCCTGTTCGTACATGCCAGTCAACAGCAAAGGATCAAGCCCTCCACCCAATGCTGCTTTCTGTTGTGACAAATGACTGGCTGTCTCAACCAATGCCAATTCCCAATCTGCCTTACCAGGCTCGGCAGCGGGGTTCTGCCAGGCCGAAGTCACCTGAGGCTCCCCATTTGATGGGAATGCTTCCCATGATCCATTACCATTATTAGCTGCGGGGCCATTAAACAAAGCCAAGGCAAACCTATTCCCTTGATCATCCGCTGTAATCCCATCCTCCCTCAAGTTCACCAAATCTCCAGTCACTTGCGGCTGCTGAGGCTCAGGCTCAGGCTCAAGTTCCGGTGGAGGGGGAGGAGTGTAATCCTCTGGAGGAGGCAATGCCTTTATCTCATTCATATCTTGTACCGGCTCCTCAACCGGCGGGGCCTCAATTTCTTTCCTCTCTGGACTCTTGGGCCGTTTGGCTCTATCCCTCACAAACTCCTCCAAAGTCTCTAATAACTTGCTCGTAATCCTCTGAACATCAGGATACTCAGAGGATCTCATCACACCAGTATCCTTACAATAATTATAAAATGCAATCAACTCATCAATCTGCTTCGCTGAACTCGTATATGAATCAAAGGCCTTAACACAATCCGTATACTCCATATCAAAGAATTTATCAAGTAGCACTGCTAGAACCTCACAAATATCAGCATAAATCTGAAAACTCTCCTTAACCATCGGATACAGCGCAATCAACACAATCCTATTGTTCTTAGCCAACCCAGTAGGTCTACAGGACAAGAACCGATCCAACAGTCTCTGCAAATGCCCCATTTTCCCAAACATCCTCTCCGGCTTCATTTCCCTCAACGGAGTCACCACTCTTTTCTCCTCCCGCGCACCTGCAGCCTCACTCACATCACCAAAAGATCTCGATCTCCTCGTCATCCCATAATTCCCATAACTAGCATCAATTCTAGAGTCCCCATAATTATACTCAGAAGGTCTAGGTGGCGGGGACCGAAAATCATCCCTATCTCTAGATCCAAATCCAAATCCATTATTATGACTAGAACCAGACCTAGAGCCACTCTTTTTCTCAAACAAGATCAATTCAAGTCTCTGATCTAAATACATAGCATAAGTTCTTACAAAAGCCGAGTGGTCCCACGAGCTCGAGTGAGCCTCGTCTCTGAAATCGGACATGTTCAAGAGCCGCGTTCCTCTCCTCGTCGCGTACAAGATCTCTTCTTGAAACACCGGATCCCCGTCGTTCAGCAGCCGGTGAATCAGCATGAGCGTCTTGATAGCCACGAGCCAGTCGCGCGTCTTCCCCAGACGCTTCGACACGGCCGTCATGCACGCGTGCACGTAGCCGCGAGAATACGAGGTCAAGCTCAAGATCTCGCGAATGTACTTCTCGTCAGCCGGATCGTCGTCGTGGCTCGTGGCTTTGACTATTGCGACTTCCAGCTCCGGCGCAAGGTTGCTCGCCACTTTCGCTATGCCTATGCTCGTCTGGTCCTTGACGGCCCCGATCGCTTTTCGAATAGTGCTCGTCGACATCTCTACCGTTGATTCTTCGAAACTTGCGCGCAAGTTCTTTTTTCAACTGAGTAAAGATCACAACGGTTACGGTTCAGTTCGTTTAAACAGTTGAGATTGACTGATTAATTAAGCTCAAATTTGCTTAGTTAGCATTTACTAGGTGATGGCTAAAAATGAGAGGCTTTCGAATATACCGTTTAGATCTGCGGAGAAGAGAGAGACTCCGGTGATTTAAAACGGCGTCGGATCTGTTGACTTCCACGGTGATGGAAACCGGCGTCGTTTCGACTCAAAGCTGAGGTGAATTTAGGCTTCTAGACCCTTGTCGTTTTGAGGAGAGAAAGAGGTCAGAGAGAAGGTGGGCGTGGGTGGATGTTGGGCTCAAAAAGGAAAAAGGATGGTGGATTTAAATAGCGGGGATTGGGTACGTATTGACGTGGGAAGATCTCGAGCGTTGATGGGAATTGCAATTGGGTAAGGGGCAGCTATTTTACCGAAAGTGTCGGGGGTTGCTGCGTTTTCGTGCTGCTTTCTTCGCTTGTCTGAAAATTTTTATAAGAAGACAACTAAGCTATTAATGCCAGCGAGTTGTGAGTTTTGATTCGGCGCGCGCGTGTGCCTTTTGTACAATAGTATCAATGCGGTGCGTACGGTTTACGGTGACAGTTTTGCTCCGCGGAAGAGTTAAACTCAGCCGTTGATCCGGTTGTCAAGAGATGGGTCCCATGTTGGCTACGCTGTTGGCAGGGCGATTAATCCACATTACGAAGTCAGAGGCCTCCGATAATCATATTACACGGTACAACATTTTGGTACAGCGCATTTCACTTTCAATTGAAAAATTTTTAAGCTCTCATTGCACTTCGATTTTTTATTTTGACTGTACATATATTTTTTATTGTATAATTCATAATATATATAATAAGTGGGGATTCAGATGTAAAAAAATTTACAAAAATAATTTTTTTTTTCAATTGAAAGTGAGTGCGGGCGCTAAACCAACACTATAATTATTTTTAATAATAAGATAATAAAAGAACTAATGCAAAATCCACATTGTCAAAAAAGTAATAAAAAATAATGTAATCCATTTAGGAATTCATAAAGCATTACTTTCCTCAATAACAAGTAACAAACCATGTCATTTGAAGTAAATAAATTGAGATAAACAATCCTGAGAAATGGGACACTTGTAAATTAGATGTGTTACTAATACTAGCCTGACTTGGCATTTCATTATTAAACGCTTTGCTGTAATCAAAACATAGAATTTTATGGTAACCTTAGACTCAGGTATTTGCGTAGATCGCGTGGCCTAATGGATAAGGCGCTCGCCTCCGGAGCGGGAGATTGTGGGTTCGAGTCCCACCGTGATCGGATAACTCAGATGTTGTATGCTCTCGTATTGTGTTGTTAATATTACATTTTATTGCAAAGTTAATTGTTATTTCATGTTACGTGTCAGTAATATCGTGAATCAGTTCTATATTCTTTCTAAGCTAAACAAAGAAACTCAAAAAGAAAAAGGGTAAAAAGTTAAAGTCAGAAATCATGCATGAAATGAAACTAGTGCTTCGTGATAAAGAACGTGCACTTTAACTTTTCTTGCTTTTAAAAGTAAAATAAACGTGATTAAAATATAAAGCTCAAATAGTATTTAATAAAACCCTCAAGTAATCCCATATTCTCCAAATGATAGGCTGCTTAATTAACCGTGCCAAAAAAATGTTAAAAATAACACTCCAAATCTGCTTAATTTTCGAGATTAACTAGTGATGGCGAGATTGGTTTTACGAAAGAGTAATAGCAGAGCTCCACACCCTGCATTGACTGTGGCGGCCTAAATTGAAAACAAGGGTATGCGTCTCGAATTGTTAGGGTTTATTCTCGGTGTCCTTTTCCTTAATTTTTCTTTTTTTTTTTAAAAAAAAAAAAGGGAAAAAGAAAAAGAAACAAAAACAGACAGTCACGTTTGGCTGCATGGTAAAATATGAAAGCTTTCTCTCTGCCGACAGTTTTTGAACTTATGAGTAGTGAGATTCTCTAAGCAGTTATCATGGTAAAATGAACTGATAGTCTTCTGCCAACGTTCAGAAGCAGTGCTCCCAAGTCCCACCACATATCAAGAAAAAGCAAATACTAGAAACAAAGAACAATGTGACAAGGACCACTAAAATACCAAATTCATGATTAATTATTTTTATTATACACAATATAAAACATACAATCCAAGGCCAACTTCATATTGCAAATCAATTGATATACTCAGACCCACATCAACATAAGGCCAAGAAGAAGGATCCCAACTATCACATTGTGGTGGAAAGCAAACAAGAGAAACGATTTAAATTAAAGCATTTGGAATGCATGCATGAAGCCTTTTTTTTATTTTCCTTGTGTTACAGATAGGCAGATGTGGGCTGGGGATTTATTTATCTTACCAAATTCTGCTTTGGCGAGTCTGTGAAAATTCTAATGTGGCCTGAAGAATCCTTCATCCACCATAAATAGAACACAGAGGAGATTATTACCAGTGCGGCTGCACATCCAACCGTGATTCCAACAATCTTTCCTACGGGTTTCTTATCGCGTTTTGAAGAGGAGCCATTGCCAGTGGAAACTATATAGGAGTATTAAAGAAATTAAGAATAGGAAACGGTGTGTATATATATATATAAAGAAGGTAATGAAAACAAGTTAATAGGATTAACTAATTTATGAACCTTGAGAAGCATGGATTGCTGATACTAAAGGTCCAAATGTGCCCTGGAATGGGATGCAACAGGTTCCTTTGCCAGCCCAGAAAAAATGTATTTCAATGATTGTGTTTGTCACATTTGCCTCAAATGTTTTCACTAAGGCTCTTTTGGATCCACCAGCTTCCTTTTGAATGTTAAAGTCTTGCAGAACTCTCTCACCCTTAAGCCAATCAAATTATGAGAAGACTAAAAGGCAAGTAAAAAAGAAAAATTGACCAATCATTTTCATCACATATACCTGAATGTAAACGTTGAATACACGCCTTCCTAGACCTTTCCAGGACAGCGAATCCTCCATGGTTATCTCTGCAAAGTGAAGATCAACGATGTATTTCCCGTTCTTTAAACCGAGGCCATAGTACCTCAGTGAGCTCGGAGAGATCCTTGCTGTCTTGTACAGCTCAGAATCTAATGTCCCTGTGATTTGAGAATCTGTTTGTGCTATATATAAGGGTCCATTTGGGTTTGAGATGAAATTCCCTGCGTTGTTTACTGCCCATTGGTAACCAGAGCTTGCGTAAAATGAGGCAGCTTCCAGAGTTTTGGAATCATCATCAAATTCAATGCCAGATGCTGATGTTATTTGTGTGCCTCCACACTTGATAGAAAATGAAGCTACAATGGAAACATAAATAACTTAGACAGCTGATGATCTCAAGGAATTACACTGAGAAGCAAACAATCTAAAGTGAAAACATCTATTTATTGTGAAAATAAAGAAAATTAGAAGGCTGTACTTACTGGACTGCACTTTGTTGTTGCTGCACTTGTTATTGCTTTGGAGACACTGCAGCATATCTAAAGCCTTCCTGAAAACATCAATATCGATGTGTTTGGAAAATATAGTTTAAATAACCCAAGAAGTCAAAGAAGGGTAACTAGTTCTGAAGATTAAGAATTATATATGTCCAATTTAGATATAGAGGACCAAAAGGACTGATAACACAAAGGTTGAAGCATGCCCAGTAATCTGAAATAAAGAACAAGAAAATATCATAACTAGGAATTCTATATCCTTACCCATCCTGCAAATTATCTGCATTGATAGAAGTTCCGACAGTATTCCTGAAAAGAAAGGGTTTCATTTCTTGCTCAAAAGGGAGGGCAATTAAATGTTTCCGAGTCTGCTATCATCAGTAGATAGGGATATCACTACTATGTTTGACTTACATTGATAATCCTCCTTTGGAAAAATTACGAGGCAAATTTCCAGATAGGGGATTGTATGAGACATCCCTGAAATACAATAAATGAAGCAAATTTCTAGAATAACAACCATCCCCAAAAGAAGGCAGCATATAGAACTCCAAATGCAAGGTAGCTCTTACAATGCAATAAGATTTGGAGCTATGATATTCACCGGCAACTCTCCAGTCAAGTTGTTGTTTCCAAGATACCTGAGATATATGTTCAGCATATCCGTTAAGCAAATCAGATGGTCTAACAGAGCACATGCTCAAAGCTCAAAAGGTTTCGGCGAATACAAGAAAGGTTCATCAAGAATTAGGAAAATATGGAACTGGGAGGCGTTTACTCAGTGTGAATAAATATGTTCTGATCATGCGGTAAATATGTTCCGATTGTGCTCTGCCTGATTGGACTGTTAAGTCTTGTATTCCCAATGAGTTTTAGAAATCCAATTATAGCATAGTGGTAATAAAACTGAAGAGCTAAATTAATATTCCTTACAAATATTGTAATATAGAAAGATCTTGCAATGAGGTTGGTATTTGACCTGTCAACTTGTTGAAGCTCAAGTCCCTGTCACGAAGATTACATACAAATGAATAAAATAGATATTGCTGAAAGATCTGGACATATACACGTTAGTTTGCAGTGATCTTGTGTTCAAGATTACTTACAGTAGCTTTAACTTAGCAAAAGTGCCAAGTTGATCCGGAAGTTTTCCAGACACTTGACAGTTTCTCAAAGATCTGCAAAGAAATATGGGTATGCCTTCATAAAATAAATGAAACTAACATGAAACAAAAGGAAAAGCATCTGAATAGACTAAGAAGATATACAAAAGCTTACAATATGGACAAGCTTCTTTGGCTTTCTAGGAAATCAAGAGTAGAATCCTCAGCACTGAGATCACCGATCCTCCTATTAAAATTGAAAGAATCATAAACAAGTTCCCTGAATAAGAACTTGGAATACCCATAACTGTGAATTAAAGATCTTACAGGTCCTCCAGTTTATTAAGGGCACGGAAACTGCTTGGAATTGGACCTTCAAGCATCGTTCCTTGAAGTCGCCTGTGAATTACACAGTATACTAGTCATATGCAGAGAAGAATTACATTGGAATTACATTGCATAACTTCTTGAATCATCCATGATAAAAGTGTAGAGTTATTACTTACAGATCGGCAAGTTCTGTAAAAGTTCCAAAAAATTCCGGAATCTTGCCAGTGAAGAGATTATCTGATGCCCAGCTGAAATTAGAAATAAAGAATCCAATAGTAAGTTTACCATTTACCAACTTATAACATCAAAAAATATGCGTTCTGGAAATATTGTTCAATATTGTCTACAGAATTCGTAAGGATTTCAGATTTGCAAATTCTTGCGGAATAGATCCTGTCACTCCACTGCTATCAATATACCTAAAAGAAGAATCCAATAACTGATCAGATTTAAAGGATTTTCTAACGTTGTTTCCAGGAAAATTAAGGAAACCCAATTTTGATTTCGAATGACACAACTTACAGCTGCTGTAAGGATGTTAACTTTCCAAGCTCCTTAGGCAATGGTCCAAAGAAATTGTTTGAGCTAAAGCTTCTGTCACACAGAGGAAGTTAAAGAAAATTAGTATTTGTTTCAAAAAATGAAGTTCATGACTTGATGAACAAAAGTACATAAAAAACTTGAAGATATGCACTTAACAGGCTAATCAACTTGGTTAGATTTCCGAGTTCTGTAGGCACTTGACCAGTGAAATTGTTTATGCCCAGGCTACTGTTCAATTGCTCAAATACAGAGAAGAAAAAATTATTGTGAATACCTCAACATGGAAAAAATTTTAAATGAATTAATTCAAGAATTTGAAACTCTCTATAATCATAGCATCGTGAAAGCTTGTTGGCATTACAGATATTCCATATTTGATAGCTGCCCAATTTCAGCTGGAATGCTTCCATTTAGTACATTTTGACCCAGATTCCTGCATCGCAACTCATGATCATCAATCAAAATTCAAAAACAAAGGAAACTAGAATTAAAGAAAAAGAACTAGACAATTCAATCTCTTACAAGTCCATTAGCTTCCTTAGCAAAAAAAGCTCACTTGGCAACTCGCCCACGATGTCCAAAGCATAAATCTTTCTGAACCATGTGTAAATATAAAATTAGACCAGCATATACACCCTGTTACTCCAAAGTAAGAAATGAAAAACATAACGATGATGAACCAACAAGTGAGTGATGTGGCAGAGATTGCTGGTGCAGTCACAAGCAACACGAGGATTCGCATTTTCAGATGCCCATGAGGCATTCTGTGTACAAGGGTCAATTGTAGTAAGATTGATTTTGCTTCTTAAGTTCCAGTAATCTATCAGCTTGTTAAGGGCGTCCACTAAACAATTAGAAGTTCATAAGAATTAAGAAACAAATAGGATTCAGAATACTATTATCAGAACAAACATGATATAAAGAGAAACCTTCAGCTGGGTCAGTGATTGTTTGCGCAGAAACAAGCTGAAGCAGAGATAGTGATACAATTAGCAGCAAAGAGAGCCTCAATAGTTCCATTGTTGTACATGTAGCAGCAAAAGACAAGTGCCCAGACACAGAGAGAGTAAGAAGGAAGAAATAGGCGGGCAAAAATATTTAGAATAATTAATAAGATTTAAACCCAAATATAGAAAGAGAGATTCTTAGCTCATGTAAGAACAAGAAGAAAATAAATCCATAAGATAAAAATTTTCGCCGATTAAAATATCAATTTCCTTTAGGTCTTTCTTGATTGATCTTCAAAATAGTATCTAAAATTGAAATTGGAGAGTGAGTCCAATCTACTAATGACAAAATAGAGCCACGCAACTTGCCAACGACTTTTCATTTGTTGACCGTTCCATTGCGCGCCAAAAACTAATCATACTGCCTTAACCGTTTATATGTATTTTATTTGTTCCCCGGAAAAAGATTACTCATAAGCCTCGGACCCACAACGTTTTCCCTAATTCACATTAGATCCCCAAAGTTCTACAAATGGACACGCAGGTCCCTTCCATTTGCATTTTTTATTTATTCAAGGTTCAAGGACAGTGGGCGTTCTGTGAATACTTAACTATTTGTCATTTGATGATGAGATCGGTTTTTCAGAATAAGCAAAGATACCATTGATTGCCACAACCCTAACTATAAGGGTATGTATGTTTATTTTTAGAAACTTGGAGGTCTACTAGTATAATAGAGCAAACTTTGAGGTTCAAAAACTCGAAATAACGAGGTTTTGTCCTATCTGGTTATCTCTTACCCACATACAACCATCAGAGAAGGAGATCCAGTTGAGTCAGGTTGACCCATCTAGGTTTCTCCAAAAACGAAAAGGTTGACCCATCTAAGGCATCTCATCCTTATAAAAGTGGATTATTAACTATGCTCAAGTGCTCGCACATTACCTGGATGGCTGAGATACAGATACGACAAAATTCAAGCCAATTTGATGTACATCTTCAAAAAGATTCTAGTTGCAACCCACATATGATCGTTTCCTTTTATATTTTGGATTCAATAAATAATTACTATTTCTTGAGACCAATTCAATACTAATTATAAATATTGCTAGAAAATGAGACAAATATACCCACCCTAAATATAAAATAGAAACCCTGACGTTTCCTTGTACTGAGTACTGACTACCCAAACTGAACTTCAAATTAAAAGTAGTGCTGGCTCTGCAATGAAACCAAATCAAGTGTGGTTAAAATTTTACCATTACAATTCAGTTTATGACAATATGAAAGTAGACAATCCAAATCACCCAAGCCAGAGTCACATCAAATGCTTGCTAGCTGCAGCCACAAAGCAAGGAGAAAAGGGACGGGGAACTGAGGAAACGGAGAGACCAGAACCATTAACAAAAACATTCTAGTCCCCTCCCTCCACAAAAAAAAAAAAAAAAAAACAGAATTGCATAATGTGTATCATTGATATAAGGCAAATAAGATCTTAGTGGAAGAAACAGAAGCCAACTTGCATACTATGCTTATACAACACCAGTTCGCTTTTTGAGCTGTGACAATTTTTCAATCCAATGGACCCCCTATCCCAAAAAAAAAAAAAAAATGAAAATGCCCTTTTGTTTCCTTCGCGTGACATTGAATGCTCTATAACCAACCAACAAAATTAAGATGTATACCCCCAGTAGAAAATGGCATCCCTGTTAACGGGTTTGCCAAAAAATGAATAAGATTTCAGGGGCCCCAGCCCACCAGATTCTATACTTGGGGGTCTCTAAAGCCCACAAATTTCTGTGCAAAAAGATTGGTTCACAAGGCTATGCAAGCAGTCCAATGCAACAAAAACCTGGTATTTGACAGTTACTCAAGAGCAGCGGAATCAATAGTAGTACTAAACTCCCTGCTATATGTGAGAGGTAGTTTTCCCCATTCTACTTCAGAATCTAGGGGCTCAATAACATGGACTCTACCATTAGTAAGCCCCAATGCTATTCGATTGGGTTCTGACGGATGAGCAGCAATGACAAGAGGATAGAGCTCCAAACTGTGCAACAGATTCAGTAATCAATACGTGAAAGCAACAGAGAAAATAATATCAATCGGTTATAAGATTATTCACCTGGTAGTTCTAGGTTGTGCGTAGGCAGTGAGATTAATCTGACACCTTAGATCAAGTGTTGCAGTATCAAAAACTTTTACGTGTCCGCTTTTGCAGCTAACATATATAAACTTACCGTCGCAAGAATATGTGGCATATGTGATCGGAAGATCCATTTTGTCAGGAATTAACTGTAACAAAAAAAAACTTAAAACTGTGAAACTTCACAACAATTTGTACAAACATAATGTGAGATATTAATAGCACCTGTGAAATGTGATTTAGCATGGGTGCTTCATACACATCTATCTGCCCTTCGTGGACTGAAAGTAGGTGAATCTGATCTGGATGAAACTGAATGTGATTAACAACAGGGGTTTCTGGCACCAAACCAGTCTGAAAACTATGCAAAAATTTACTGCATAGTTTCTTCCATCCAACTGCATCCCATACACACAACTGAAAGACAAATAAACACAGATAATTGTAAGATTGTAAGAACGAAATTAAGTTCAGAATCAATAAGAATTGCAATGGGAGAACATTTGGAGCATCTTCTATTGACCTGAAATTAGGAATTACAGCATTTTCTAACATTTGAGTTTCAGAAAAGGCAATCACTGATCTTATATAGTGAAAACCTTCCAAGCTAAATACATATTGAAGTATTTTTGAACCAAATTATTCCAAGCACTCGATCGAATTTTTTGGACAGCCATGCAAAAATTAGCTTCAAGTAAATTGATTTAAAAAAAAATCTCAAATATTTAAGTTTTTTTTCAGATATCAAGGTGAATATATATAATTTCCAACAGCTGAAATGCCTATTGAATCCTAATAAAAATTTGCCTCACATAGCGCCTTTAACAACTTCAATTGATACACATGTCTATACAAATGTGCATTAATTACCTGGGCATCAGCTCCACAGGATACAAGCACGTTCAAACTGAGAGAATATGCAAGGCATGTTATTCGATTTTGATGGCCTTTGAGCTTGGCTTTTGTCTTTGGACACAGGAAGCATAGCAACAACCTCAATCTCAAATTGATAGGATCCCCCTTTTACACCCCTATGTCGCCACATGGGAGGGACCTGGGGGCGTAAAAAGGAAAGTGGTTGGTGTCTTGAATCTACAAAATCTAAACTTCAGTGCAGGTAAATAATGACCTTTTTGGTGCAGGGACAATGAACTAGGATTGAAGAGTCATCAAAGCCAAAAGCAAACAAATCCTGGGGAAGTAAGATGAAATATGTAGCTATGGGTGGTGGGTTGGCGAATGTTGCTGAGGTCTGCATCAAAACAAAGCAAAAGTAATAAGAGATAGTGCCACAAAATTGGTGAATTTTACACAGTTAAGGGCAGACATACATGGTTTATTTTTCATTTACCTCAAATGTCTCCAGACTGAATATGGAGATTTTCCCTCCTGATGCTGAGAAAAGATGAGAACCTCTCAATGCAAAGCATGAAATTGAATCTTTGCGATTTGCAGCTGTTTCATTGGTCATTACTAATTTGCTTGAAGGTTGATAAAACTGCGGTTCCATGTTAACATTTTCCTGCCAAATGAAAAGCTTTGGGGGAAATAATCATAGAAATTAAAACTAAGAACTTTCGTTTAGCAAGCCAAACCTCCTCCAAAGACTGTTTATTACTCTGCCATTTCCAGAGTTTGTGTGTAGCAGTTTGTGTTAATGCCACCAAGAAATCCCCAGAATGTGAATAGATCAATCGGACAACCTAAATTGATACAATGAAGTATTTATAGTCTAAAAAGCAAAAGCATTAGCCATAACCATACAAGTACCTATGCATCAGGAAATAAATATATGAAAGATAGATCATTATAGAAATTGTGAGTTGAAAAGTTCTGAGAGATAATTTCCATGTTAGGCGATACCAAGTTTCAGAACCATTTGTATTATGTAATATATTTAAAATGAACTGAAAAAGTGGGTTAAGCCCATTTACCTTCCATTAAAATTAAATCAATCAGCCTCAGAGAATTTGTTGTATGAAGAAAGATGCAACTTAACAATACATATATAAAGTGCTGCATGAATTGGACAAGTGAATCTAACACTTCTAAAAGTTATGTTTTCTTTTCTATAGTATATGGAGCTGCATCATATGAGATGGAAAAGAAACATTAGAGAAGGAGGCCATGAAAAAATAAAAATAGCATATTTTTCCCCGCAGAGAAATAGAAAGACTCAACACAACAAAAGTGAAAATACTAACTGCAATCAAATGGCCAGGGAGTCAAAGAATATATAAATATCTGCATGCATGTTGTTCCTCATTAGATTTAAGAGACACAAGGCTTAAAGAAGGTAAAAAATGATAGCAACTAAATTAAGGGACACAGTTAAAAGCTTCTGACAAAGTATACACCCCTACCCTTCCCCCCAAAGAATTATCAGGGAGCAACAACGTTCGGCATTCAGATGGTTCATTGATCAGTTGCAGCTTCCAAACAAAAGATTTTTCCAATGGCTTTGCGCAAACTGCAGAATCTGCATCAGGCAAGCTAGTGCTCTCTCTAGACTAAAAAGAAAAAGAAGAGAAATCATTCGCTAAGCAAGTCTTCTGCAAATGTGATTCAGCTTTGGTTTACATAATAGCAATCCTTGTGAGTGAAACAAGTTCTGTGACGCTTACCTGGTTTATGTCATTGAAGCAGCTGCTATCATTAGACTGGAAAAATAATTGAAATATAAAATAAGGATTTATTAACAAAGAAAATTATTACGCGAATTCAAGTTCATAAATGGATATGCACTTACACCATCACCACTAGATGCGTCCAAGAGCCTCCTTTCTTGACTGGGTTTATCAGTAATAATGGATGAAGCATGACTAAGGTTTGGTACCATGGGAATATCTTTCAGTGAGATGGTCTCATTATTAGCATTAGGCATTGCATTGATGCAATAAGGAATCCACCAATCCATACTGCAGCACACGGAGGAGAGCAATTGATCAAATATCCAAGCTTGCCATTAGCATTAAGAGATAAGAAAATTGCTTGACTTACATCTGCTTAATTAAGTTCAAGAGTCTTGATTTATCCATACTGGGAAATTTGAGTTTGTCTTGCAACATAGGATTTTTCTCTACTAGGACTTTAAAATCATCAAACAAATGGTCCCTTTTAGCAAAATCAGATGGAAGCTTCTGTTGCCTACAGGTAAAACTTTATTAGAATCTAGGTAGTTCAGAAAATACCATATAATTGAACAAAAAGACTGCCGGAAATTTGTTCATGTCTAAAGTTCTTCAAAGCAAAAGCCTAGGCTGGTTCTTTGAAAATCTAAACATCAAAAGCCAAGAAGACCTTCAAAAGGTCCTTCCAAGAACTGTTTAGATCTTCAACACAATCATTCCTTCAGCTATGCTGCCCTAGACATGATCGTACATCATAAATCTTTTCTTAGTGCCAAATCTAGTATAATCAGAGAAAAAAAGAAAGAAAGGAAAGAAATATATCATCTCAATTTTGTAGTGGCTGTGGCAAACAAATTCTCCAAAATCATCATCTTTAATTAACTGTACAAGTTCCCTCTAATAAACATGAATTTGGAATAGAAGCCTATCTTAAAAATTGTTGGAGAAAACAAGGGAAATGAATTCCCTCAGCAATTCAATGAAAGGAGGAAGCTTAATTATTTAAGTCTTGTTAGTGAACCGCTTGACCCAAAAGCTTAAGCTGATAGGGAAGGACCGAACAATTGTATTAAACACATGTCTTAACAAGTCTAAAGCCTACCTG
The DNA here is from genome assembly GCA_025617385.1 of Murraya koenigii. Taxonomy (NCBI): domain Eukaryota; kingdom Viridiplantae; phylum Streptophyta; class Magnoliopsida; order Sapindales; family Rutaceae; genus Murraya; species Murraya koenigii. The sequence goes on along the minus strand of CM046817.1, from coordinate 1,845,678 downwards.
TCTACAGCTTCAAGATACTTCTGCCTTTGCATCTCAGAAAACATTTTTGCAGAGTATGTATTATCATTCATGTTGGTGAATGCTGACAGGTATTTCTCTGCACTATCCCATTCTCCACCAGTTATGTACTCCCCAAAATACTTTATGTCGAAGAAGATCTTAGTTTCTTGCTCCAATCTTCACTAAGAGAAGCTAAAGTTAATTGAAGAATGATTGGGCAGACCAAAAAAATCAAAGAATCAGATAGCAATGTACTTATGAAGTGTCTCCTTGAATTCTTCTTCATCAAGAAACTGAAGTATCAAGTAAACTAGTTCTTCCTGCAAATAGCCCATTGTATATCAGATACTCCAAAATTAAATACAAAAGAAAGACATGGATGGAACACATTTTGGGAACAATGAAATCAAATTAAAGCAGAACATAAGCAGAACACAAGAAAGTGAATGAACCAATATCCATTTACCTTTGTTTTCTTTTCAAAACTAGGGCAAATGAGTTTGATGAGTGACGGGAGAGCTGAATTATTTACACAGGGAAAGATGAGTTTATCTTGCAATATTCGATTTTCCTTGACCAATAATTTGAGATTATCAGTCAATTTGGCCCTTGAAGATGTGGCATTTGTATGCCAGGATAATTGTTCATTTTCCCTGCGCATTTAGTTTCCTTAAAAGTTTGAGAAATTGAAATATGTGTTTCATATGTAACAATTTCCAAGAATCTTTAGCCATGCCTTAAATCCTTTAATGCCAAAAGCTCAGCTAATTCACAATCAATTCTATTTTGAGAAACAGAGAACACTTTCAGATCCTTCCTGAAGATGTTATCAGCCTCTGTAAGGCCATACCTGCAAACAAGAAACCCAAAACACAATACAGAAACAAAAAGAAAACACCATGGCTAGGCTGCTCTTAACGTTGTAGGAAACACATTGTGGAATCTCATTTTCTCTCTTTTCTTTTACTTCCCATTACAAAAGATTGATGATTATGCTAGATAAACATTCAAATCCTCACTGCACTGATACTTTCAATATTAAGGCAGGAGAATATTAAAATAAAATTGCATTCAGCATCTTTTCTTCTTCTTCTGTCACCCCACAGACCCTATCAAGATCTGAAACTACCTAATTTATGGCTCTGTTTGTTTGGCAGCAAACTGATTGTATCCCACGACTGTTTACTGGAAATAATCTCTAGAAATGATAATAAAATAGAGGTGTTTAAAAAATACCCATTATTATCTTCCTACATATAAGAATTCTCATGTGCAAACATCTGCATGATCTGAAAAATCAAACCAACAATTCTTGACGTAAAATATTGCTAAAAGACAAAAAGATCATGAACTCCAAGCATTATCACTGCAGCTATTTATGTCAAGAATTGAATGCATTTTTGTCTTTTAGGAACTCTATTGTTGGGGTTATTCCACGTCAGCTGTGGAAGGGGCTGGTAATGAGTTTATAAGTATGAGGGAAAGCCTCACTCCTTGAGCTAGCTTTTGTGGTTGAGAGAAGCTCAAGACCACCTAACACAGGTAGAACGGGTATTTATGCTTCTGACCCAAGGCAGTTAACTTTTAGGGTGGAGAACAGCCCATGACCACCTAACACTCATTTAAGACAAAATTTTGACGGGATGAATTTTAAGAAAATGCGAACGTTCACATAGAGAATGACTCTAGGTAACACGTAAAGCACCATTTTTAAAGCTTATACCTGCATAAAGCTTCATAGTACTTATGCTTGCGCAGCTCGAAGAATATTATCTTTGAATAATTACTATCATCCAGTTTTGTAAATGCTGAAAGATACTTCTCTGCCTTTTCCCATTCACCATTCATAACAATTTCCCCAAAATGACTCATGTTGAAGAAAATCTTCGATTCTTGCTCCAATCTACACCAAAAACTTCAATCAATAAACCACACGACAACAATTTCTAGAAATAGCAATTTCAAAAATATAAAAATGCAAAATTGAATCGTCACCGTACGCTTGGAGACTTTCTTTGAAATTTTCTTCTTTGAGAAACTTCATTATCAGGATTATGAGATGCGTGTACGTATCCTTGTCAATGCACATTTTGGAATCATATATTAACTACACCTCAATTTTTTAGGGTTTTGAATTGGAGCTTACAAATGGGCTCTTTGTTTTTTAAAGCAAAGAGAGGGAAAACGAAAATTTGAGATTTGGAGAAATCAGAATTAGAATTGAGAATTGAGAAAGAGGAAACGGATAATTGATTTGAAAATAGCGATTTCTATGATTCCCTAAAAGCGATGAAAAAGGGTGGAAGGAAGAGAAGAAAACGAATGGCGATGAGTCGTTCTGAAGTTTCCGCGCAGATGACTGTAGCAACTCACTGACTTTGAATGGAAGCAATCAATTTTCAACTCTCGGTGATAAGTACGATCGGCTATCATAAGAGCCACGAACTTATAATAACCGTAGATATCTCGCGGCGTACCCGTCAGCAGTAATAACGGTATTATATTGTACCCGTATTTGCGATTAACCGTCAATCAAAAACCGATGAGTAGAAATGACGTTTCGTCTACAAAACACTTTAAATGCTCTACATTCCTGCGAATTAAAAAGGAAAAAATGAACAGGCTTATTTGAACTTATCAATTTACTCGTTAAACAATTTTTTTATTATAGTCACCATGAAAATTTATAAATTATAAATTTACTCAATATACTCACCATAATTCTAGAACTAACCCTTATATTTCTCAAAAGGAAAAAAAAATCTTTCTTATATTTTGTATGATTACCTTCATCACTTCAATTCTTAACATTCAAATATCTGGAAAAATAAAAATAAAAAAGACTGCAAGTTTGTGATTTCAAGCCAGTGCAACAATCTATAATAACCTAAGCATCTGGATCGCAGAAAATAAGAAAGACAAATAAATGCATTTGATTAAACTACGAGAAGATTTAAAAGTTCAACATTCAAAAGTTTTAAGCCTCTTCAATAAATTTTTTCATTAACTGAAAAATATTTCAATCATATATCATGGACTCGACTGCTTAGATTTTTCATTTTGTCCATTATCATGAAAACCTATCATTCTCATTATGAATTTAGCTTCTTTTTTTTTTCTTTTTTTTGCCCTTTTGCTAGTTAGTTTATCAACTAATCTTTCTCTGATTTACCCAAAAAAAAAAAAGCTTTTAATTATCCTTTGAAAAATTGGAAATACATTTTTTCAGGTATTTGATAAGTGAATTTCTGTGCATTAAATTGATTAAATAACTTTTCTTATTCAAGCCAAATTTGTCCCCAAAAGTAGTCTTGTTTAAGGGTATTTCAGTAATAAAAAAAATATTCAAATATGGGTGTAGAAAAGAATATAATAAGTTCAAATAACCTTATTAAAAAAAAAATGCTGTGTTATTTTGCTTGCAAGTTGCAATTCAACACATACATATCTTGGGTGGGCCATGGGTCGATTTGGTTGAAACCAAAAGTATCGATTGGTTTCGTATTAAATTTCTAAGAATCTAACTAGAAAAGAATCAAACCGAAATCGAAATTTTTAGTTCAATTGGCTCTGCACGTATTTATAAATATTTTTATTTTCCTACAAAATTTAACTTTTAATTTTTTTTTTTATTTTTTAATCCTCTTAAATCGTGCAATGTAGCATATTTTTAATATAAAAATGTTAACAAATTTTTCAGTCGGTAAATCGAGAACCGATTCAAAATTTTGAGTTAGGTTTCAAATTTATTTTATAGGTTTTTTAAAGAAAAAAAATTAAATTAAACTATTTTTTTTAACTGGTCCAATTCTACTCACCCCTGTTCACATTCACCCTACTGGTATAAATTTCATGTATAATAAAATATGTCATATATAGTTTTGGATACTTTTAATAAATAATTTTCCATCTGATGTATATATCTTAGTTAGTTATATAAAAATAAATACACACAACAAAAATTTAATGAAAATATACCCAAAAATTATGCTACTTCCAAAAAGAAGATATCAACTTCCCAAATTATATTTGTTGTTAAAAATCAAAATACGTCCCCATTTCTTTCTCTAGAAAACGGTGACTATTTGACGAGGATTCAAAATGAAGCAAAATGATGAACAGATAATTTGTATTTATATTTTGATTTTTAACAACATATATAATCTGGGAAGCTGCAGATATCTCTCTTGCTGTTGACAAAGAAGACATTAAAAATATAAGCAATAAAATCGTTTAATAGTAATCATTTGTATCGATTAATTAGTTCCATCCTTTAATTACAAAGATATATGTTTTCATCAGTCGATTGATGTCGTGTAGATGGTAATAAAACTTGCCAAGCATAGGAAGAATTTAACGAGCAAATTATTTAGAATCCCGTGTTCTCGTTTCTAGCCATAGGCTAGGCTAGGCTAGGCTATGCTGCTCGATACAATAAAGTATAAACTACTAATTCAAGCAGATTCACAATTAAGTAATGCTGGAAAATCCATATAAGCAAGCGAAAGCTAACTGAGATTGCAAAGCAAGCCAATAATCGTCAACGTCTCTATTCAACCGCGCCGCACCTTAGTATCTCCAGTCGCTGAGCAGACTCGAAAAAAGTCCTGAAAATCAATTGCAAATGTCCAAATTATTCCTAATTAAGTCCTGGGATTTGCATAATATACATCATAATTAATCTATTGTAGGGCTTAATTAAAATTTAAAAATAAAAATAAAAATTCGTACTGCCATGGAACATCTCCAGCGATCAACCAATCTCCTTCTTTATCCTGATAAGTCAGCGTATATCTTACACCTCGTTTCTCACTTTTCTGGTCTGTACAGTGTTCACGACAGAAAATTAAAACCAGTGCTAAGACGTGAATCGTACTCCATGGGCCATTTTGCGAGAAAATTAAACTTGAATAAATATACTTACACGTAGCGAACATGGGGATCAAGGAGTTTGCTAGTGTCTCAAAGGAGTTATAAAGGCTAAGATTAATTTTCCTTGCAATCCCCACTCCTTCCATTTTAACTTTCACAAACTTGGAGATCCTCCTGCCATCCTGGCCCTGCTGCAGGTGCTGGCCGTGAAGCAATAACTTCTTCCTCCATGACTGAATTGGCGGCCACCCCACAAGTTTTTCCTCTTCTTCTTCATTTCTGAAATAATTAGTTCAAAATATTTCAGTGTCATGCATGCATACTTTAGATGCAGAACATTAAACGAAATAATTAATTAACTGACTTGTTAATGTTGTTGCAAGAATTTCTCTTCTTATGCCCCTTCTGATCATCATCTCCCTCGTCAGGCTGACCACTCCAGAGAAGCAAAGGCGTCATTTGCAATTCATCTCTGATCTTATAATTACCAATGGCCTCTTCGAAACTGCGCTTGTTAGCTGCATCTTTCCTAGACTTGAAGCCCACGCCATTACTAGCACTAGGGTTATTGTGGTTCGGAAGAGCAAGTCCTAGCTGAAGCTCCATGTACAGATCGACCTGGCAATAATATATTTTGATATGTATATGTTTGAAACTAATGATAAAGTGAACGGAGTTTGTGTTAATTTGGATTGTAAAGAATCTATATAAATAGATGAGTTACGTTGTTACGTTGTTCTTGTCAAGTGTCGAATTGAAGCGAGGAATTTAGGGACAACATGGAAGCCGGGTCGGGAAAAAGGGTGGCAGTGACACGGACTGGCAAGAAACGTACGAACCAACGTGTGCCAGCAGGACCGCTTAGCCCCGGAGCTATAAATCTTCAAGTTCCTTAATTAATTAATTATCATGGCCTCTTGTTTCGTTTGTCTCTGTATGTGTGTCCACTCTCACCAACCCTCTGTTGCCAAACTCACTAAACTGTCTCAATCAAATTTGGCTCTTAGTTTAGTACGCAATTTGATTGTATGAAGAAACCGTGTTTTGAAGGCTTAGTTTAATCATGGGTTATCATTTCCTTTTTGAAAATACAAGGAAACTACAATCATCATAGGTTTTACCATATGTCATTTGCGTGTAAACACATTATTCGAAATCCAAGTTCCTAACGCAACAATATCGTTTATTATGTATATTTGCAATACGCTGTCCAATAAATGTGGAACATAATTTTTTTAAGTAGGTAGAATTTGATGGAATTAATGGTTATAAATTTATGATGAGTTTATAATTGAGATGTTGTAATTTAAAAGTTATAATTTTTATAAAAAATATAATAAATATAAATCTTAAATGATAATTTTAATAAAATTATTGAAAATATAATATATTTTTTATTACACAAGTGAAAAATTATATTAACATAACTTTTAAATTATAATATATAATATTTAATAAATATTATATATTATAACTTTTAAATTAAAACTATCTAATTTTAATCTCAAACAAAATCTTAGTCGCATAATACATTGTTGAAGTTATAGGGTGACGAGGAATATATACCAGAAGTTATGTTGTGTTGTCATGTTGCTAAGAGTACTTCGTATCTTTATTAATTAATTATTTTTCAACACATTAGAAATTTCGTTGAAAACATGGTTCCCTTAGCCCAATACCTGAAGATACCAAAAAAAAAAAAAAATTTTAAATCGTGAGTCAGGAATTTTCAAAACGTGTTTATGAAAACATGTTTCTAGAACTGCTTTTAAATATAAAAGCTTTGAGAAACCGGTTTTTGTCCAAAATTTATTGTCACTTTCAAAACGTGTCTGGCTGAATTTATTACCTAATTAAAAACAATTTAAGTATGTCTATCTTAGTAAACTCATGTTATTTATATAACATAAAAGGAGTAGCTTAAATATAATTGTATTAATTTGATCATTATTAATCAAATGTCTTTTTGAGAATGTGTGCTGTTTAATTTTCATCTTTTGTTTTCGCATTAAAAGATAAGTTATTTAATATTTATAACTTTACTTGTAACAGTTCATTTAATTTCAATATAATCAGGGGATTACTAAATTATAACTTGATGTAACTTACATCTTACACATAAACAGTAATACAGTAATAAGACCTACCTAAATATATTTGAAAAAAATAAAATACAACAAGTTCTAACTTAACAAAATCCATATAATAATAGTTAGGGCACGTGAATTCATTTCAAAAAGTATTCATTATGTCGGCAAATGCTTGTCAAATATCTTATGATGCATGAACTCAACCATTCAAGCAGCTCCATAACTGTTGGTACTAAAGCATTTTCTTGATCTTCTTTGGTTATGATAACGCATTGACACTGAAACTAAACACTTTGCCCTAAACTTTTGTATTAAAATAATAGAGATTCTTTTGGTCGGAGTTTGGTTCTACAATTGATTGAAATCAATAATCGGAGAGAAAGACCAGCAGAATATCATAAGTTTGGTAAGTGTTTTTATTTTTTTTGGGGTGGAGGGGGAGGGGGAATTATAAAATAGGTCAAAATTAGGCTCAATTACAAAAATCATTTTAGACAATAATCTTCCTAAGGAGCTGGTGAGATATGGATTATCTCTATTATTCAACTCAAGACTTGATGTGTGAGGGAGAGATTTGGAATTATCCAAATTCTGACATAATGTGTTTATGAAAAGAATAAGTGATCAATTTATAAGTGTGAATGAAAGTATCGCCATAACTTATAAAGCTAACTTTTTAAATGAAATTACTGTATTTATTATCTATCAGAGTCAAATAGTTATGTTAATTCTTAATTATTGTTCTAAAAAAATTGTTTGACTCAAAAATAAATAGAGAAATTTCTATAAATAAGTTCGAATATTTGTAATTTTCATTTTCTCTTTTCCTATCATTTCCTTTTGAGGATTAGAAGAGTGGTAGGGTTTCGATATAATTCTTGTTTTGGAACATTGGAAGAAGAATCCTTGTGAAGTTCACGTGATGAGCAGCGTGAAGAACCCCGCACGAATATGGCGTATGCACGTGGTTCGACACAAATTCAAACCAGCAACAGCATGATGGATTTATCTCCATGCATGACCAGTCCCATTAATCGGCTCGTATGGTGGAACCCAACAACCAAGAAGGCTAAATGATCAGATTGTGCACATAATTCACTGTCACTTTAGCTGGCATGCAGCAGCAGCGGGGGTCATGAATCCAAACGCCATTGTCTAAAAGTTCCCAAATTATGTATGTGACTTTTACGAATGTGAATGCGCAAATGAGAATTAAGTTTTGAGTCTTCTTTTCTTTTTTTAAATAATTGTTCTAATCTGCAGATATAGTGCAATATGTGATTTATTGGAACTATACATTTTTAAGTATTGTTTAGAAATTTATTGAAACTAATATAATAATCTACTCCCACTATCAATATTGATCAGCTGAGTTAAAATGATTAAAGTTTCAGTAGAAAGAAATTTACTTCGGCAGCCCATGTGTTTCTTTTTTTTTTTTTGCCTGAACAAAAAAATACTCAAATTAACAATTAGACCTGCCTAAGACAAGCAAAATTTAACTAATTTTTATCGATATCAACCAGAGAAAATTTTATAATCAAACAATGGAAGAAAATACAGTGCCTTTAAACAAAAAAGTAGTCAATTAAACCTGCTCAGACACGCCAAGTGAATCATTACAATATTGCACCCACCTATATTGAACCAATCACGGTTTTGACGGATTTGAATATGGAAAAAAAAAAAAGAAGCATAATAATGAATTAACCAAACTAAGTATCAATTAATTACCATAAAGAATTAATGCGGAGGTCCCACGCGTTTAATTTTATAGCAAGTGGGTGGTTTTGTACCGGAAAAAACATTCATTCGTGTTCTTCCTTATCTTGAGGTCCCCCTTCAAAGGGATCGAAGCATCCCAAGCAATAATAGAGCTCTTTAAAGAAAAGAAAGGCCCTTTAATTTAGTTTCACTTGGCTTTCAGGATAAGAAACTCTTTCAAAGATTGAGACCCATGCATGCATATATACTTATCGATATTACATTCATTCAAAGTAGTTGGTAAATTCAGAGGTGACGCTCACTATCAGATGCACAACCATCTCTCTCTTTACTTGTGTGTCCTCCACATTGATGTTAAATGTCCCCTAAATCTCATAACCGGGTCTGGGTTCATAAATCTCCATGCCACACGTGGGGAGAAGGGCAGAGGGCTACTTTGGACTCTAAATAAATGCTATATACACACGAGTCTGTCGAATAATTAACTGAATCTTCAGCTTGTTAGAGAAGCCATTGAACTCAAAATTAGCTTAGGTTGATATACAAAGGTCCAATAACACAATTATAGGCTTCATTTTTTTAAAGTCTGGGTTAATTTAAAGCCATAATGTTTTGTATGTAGGCTTCATTTGGCACTCTAGTAAGACTTGGAAGCAGCGGCTTAAAGCCAAAACTATAAAGAGTTTATAGTAAATGCTTGCAAGCTTTCACTCGAAGCTAACATGATTTTTTTTTTCCACAACCATTTGATTAATTAAAATCATTGCTATATGTTTTTGTAAAAATTATTATTTAAAAATTGTGTGTATTAATATATGATATAAAATGTTTATTAAAATATCCAGATAATTATAAACAACTTGAAATAAAATAAATTACATTTTCTCTCTTTGTATTATACGAATGAATCTTTGAATGGCGCACTAATTCTGACCCATAAATTCGAGAGAAGAATGAATCACAATGAATATGATCTTGTAAGTTGATTAAGCAATGAGCCCATAAAATTAACAGGAGAAACAAAAGAAAGAACAAATATATTCTAAAATGCTAAGAAACAACCCAAATGTAAAAATGGAAAACACAAAGAAATGAATAATTAGATACTGGCCAGCTGTCATGTGAAAGATTGATATTTTTCCCAAGGTTTATTCATCTTCTTTAGTGCCACCGAGAGTACTGAGAGAATCATGAATCGAAGTTCTAATGCACATCGATATAAATGATCCGATGAGAGCAAAAATTTTCAAAAACATTTGTAAAATTTTTGAAAATTTTAATTTCTAAGCAGAATAAACGTTTTCAAGTATTATTCGATTGATTACATGTTAATCAATATTTGATTGATTGATCTCTCATTCTTCTCCAATAATTTTCCTCTTCTTGTTTAATTGGAAAAATCTTCGGTGTTTAAAAAATGTGAAACAGAGGAGGATTTTAGAGAAAATTCTGAGAACAGAATGTTTTGGTGGATATATTTAACAAGAGTTAGCTGCAAATTCAGTTAAAAGGAACCTTACGAGGCTTGGTTTATTAGTGCTTGATTTATTAGTGACTAGTGAGAGGAATATTTTTTATTTTTCAATTAAAATTTACATATAACTGACGTGCGGAATTCCAATACATCGCTTGTTTGATTAAAAAAACAAAAACAAAAACAAAAATTGGCAATTTATACTGGACCAAAATTGCTGTAAGTTGGGAAGGCAGAAAAGTCCTTAATTATTCATATTCATTTCTTTTTCCAAGTTGAGCTGCTTTATCATTATTCATCTGAAGCTACAAAATTAAACATTAAAATCTCATTTTGAAAAAATTAATGCGCAGTCTCCGCTCTCCAGTGCCACTTGCTTTCACCTTTTATAATTTTTTATTCAGACACAGTCTGAGCGAACGATGTTGCACTAAGCACAATATAACTTTGTCGAAAAGTAAGATAAGCAAGCGAAACGCTGCGTTTAGGTGGTTCACAGAAACAAAATTGTAAAAAGAGCGTTGACTGAGCTTTATAGGGGCTTTGATTCCAAATCATTGGCCGACCCATTCTGAATAATGACATGTTGAATTCATCGCCCACCTCACCACCAGTCCAGATCAGGGTGTCGCTAATTAATTAAATAAATAAATAAATTTACAATTCTCCGAAGCAGAGACGGAGGCAGATGGCGTCTAATTCATCGAAAAGCCCGATACTCCCCGTGTCGGAACCTGCAAGAGGCGACGAAGAAGAGAAAGAACGACTCCACAAAGGCGATGAAAAACTCTTCAGAGGATCCGCCATGACCAGGCGTGGCGCCAATGCCGCTGTCTCTTACATGGCCTGTGCTGGTATTAATTTCATTTCGGTTTTTATTGTTCAATTTATTTTCCTATTACTGTTTCGATTTTGAAATTATGCATCTCCGATTTTATTTCCTGAATTTAGGTTTAACTGAAGAAATTTGTAATTAGGCAGCCTGTAAAGTTCCCAAACTTTTGGTTGAATTGGACTGTTTACGTAACCAAGTTGGGAACTTTTGTCTCCATAAATGTTAGTCATAATTTATAGTATATATAGTATTCGTCAAATGCTCGGCCTCCAATTTTTAGTTATCGTAGTAAGAAGATACTAGTACAAGAACGGAACTTTATAGGCCTTTTTTGGAGCTAGATGTTTGATATTTCTTTGTTTCTCCAACGATGTGTTCAACTGATTAGGTGTTTTCTGTCTACTTTTGCAGTGCTTCTCGTAATGTTCAATAAGGCAGCTCTTTCTTCTTATAATTTCCCATCTGCAAATGTCATAACACTTCTTCAGGTGGATACTTCTGCAATTCCTCATTTATCATTTTATCTTTATTTTCTCTTTTATTAATGTTTTTTTGTAAACTCACTCTTCGATTGCTAAGTAATATTGATGTGTGAAAGCAGTATAGATCATGTACTTGTTACAGAAGTAAATATCTAGCATGTTTTTTTGCTCATTTGAAATAAATGAACTTAGTTACAATGAAAAGGACAAAAGTATAGTCCTATTGTTTGTCAGATATTTGGACCTTATACCTCTCTATATCATAAACTTCCGAAGAACTTCCCCTACAGTGCATAGCAAGCTTAAACTTAGAAAAGCTTAAAATATCTTGAGCTCCTTCAATAGGTCAGGATCAAACTAACCTCAGTCACAGTAACTGGTCTACCAGGTAATCTTGTCCTGATGTGATGATTTGCAGATCTTTCTTCCTAATCCATAGTGTAATTGATGCTTATGTACCTTTTACACTACTTTTCCAGCTTCTGGATGTTAACCATGTCTTTCACTCCGTAGCATAACTGTCAGCAGAATTATATTCAGATGCATTACAATCTCTTGAAAATTTTATATCTATGTTTACGTTTTTTTTTTTTTTCCCTGCAGATGATAAGTTCTTGTTCTTTTCTCTATTTGTTGAGGCGCTGGAAGATTATTAATTTCACCATGGGTGATTCTTTAGTGACATCTGATAGCAGCTCGACCTTTGTACCCTTAAAGACATTGATACATACCCTTCCTCTGGCACTGACCTATTTGCTTTACATGGTTAGTCTTTATAATGCTTATTATGTAATATTGAACAGCTTAGGTGCAACCTTTTTAGTATCAGCTGTTTGGTTGTAACTAATATGTAACCACTTCTCTTCTCCTTGAAAGGTGGTCAGTGTGGAGTCTGTCCGTGGAGTAAATGTTCCCATGTACACCACCCTTAGGCGTACCACAGTGGCATTTACTATGATTATGGAGTATTTTCTGGCTGGGCAAAAATATACGCCTCCTGTTGTAGGAAGGTAATTGATCACTATTTGCATTACAACTATTTTGGTCCTGTGGCAGTATGAGTATCTCGCTCTGGGTGTTTGACTACACGGCAATTCAGAATATGATAATGGAATGGTTTTTATAACTGGAAAAAGTTGTGAGGTCCTTTCTTTGAGTTGCCATGTTTCTGATTCCTTCACTCAACTGAAAAATTTTAAGGTTTTATCAGTGTTGGGTTGATAGTTCTTGGTGCATTTGTCGCTGGAGCTCGGGATTTGTCATTTGACTTCTTTGGATATACCGTTGTTTTCTTATCCAACATCACCACAGCAATATATCTTGCAACCATAGCTCGCATTGGTAGTGCTCGCACTAATTTTATTATTGAGAAATCTTTTAATCTCTTTCTCACTTCAACTAGCTTAGCATCTTTCTTAAGTTTTCTGATATTTTTATTCATTATTTCCCAGGGAAGTCCAGTGGCCTTAATAGCTTTGGGCTTATGTGGTGCAATGGTAATCTAACAGATCCTAACTTGAAGCATGCCTTAGGATGTTCCTAACCTTTTTCCCCCACATGTACGTATCCTGGGTTCAAGCTCTGACATGAAGATGTATTTCTTTCTATATTAGGTGTTATATGTGGACCACTTTTGCTGCTTTGGACATTTCTTCATGGTGACTTGGAGACAACCATCAACTTTCCGCACCTGCTTTCACCTGGCTTCTTGGTACTCCGTGCTCACCAATGGAAATTAGTTTCTTCAATATAGATGATAACTTCATGCTTTGAAAGCTTGTTGCCTCTGTTAATTATGCAAAGCTTGTTGCCGTTGTCCTTGATGTAAGGTGATTTGACCGATGCAATTTGTTGTTTTATCATCTTTGGGCAGGTTGTGCTGCTTTTTTCCTGTGTACTGGCCTTCTTCTTGAATTACAGTATATTCCTGAATACAACTCTTAATTCAGCAGTCACACAGACAATTTGTGGTAATCTGAAGGTTTGTTTTCCAGCTGCTCTTTGTACAGCGATTGTCAATTTTGGTTTGCACACTTATGGTCTATTGGAGCTGAAACTTAGGGTTTTGGGGGGATGGGGTTGTCATATGGCCTAATATGTTTTCAAATAACATAAATAGATAGTCTTTGTTTGAATTTGCTGCTTGTACCGTCTCAATGTTCGTCAAACACTAATTTAACTCCCAAATTAATTTCTGGAACATCCTCTTTATACTTGCTTTTACATTTTAGTATTATGTCATTGTAGGATCTTTTTACCATTGGACTCGGCTGGATACTATTTGGTGGGCTTCCATTTGATTTTGTAAGCGGCTGAATCTTACTGCTTTCAGTCTAGATAGGATGTTTATTGCTAGTAATTCCTCTCTACTTTTTACTCCCACTTTGTAATAGTCTTGATTTTTTTCGCTTGCAGCTGAATGTTTTTGGGCAATTTCTTGGTTTTCTTGGCTCTGGTTTGTATGCCTACTATAAACTTGTAGGCAAGTGATTGCACAAGCTAGAAATAGCTAGTACTTATTGAAGGTAATGAGTAGCTTCCTTTCTTTCAAATCCACCTCCAACGGATTGCAAGGTTGAAGTCCCACTTTCATAAGCACTTTTCCCCTAGTCTGGTTAGTGTTGGATCATTATAGAAATACGATTTCTGTATAGGATATTCTTGCGAAGGGAGAAGGGAATTCCAAACATCTCGAGAGAATCAAAACCTGGTTGACCTTTCGGCAAATTTGCTGAATCACCCGGATATATAGCTGCATTTGTAAATGATGATGCTTTATCATCCCTCTTAATCTACTTTCTTTAACAACAAATGTGCAGAAAGTTTTGAAAGACTAATACATCAGTTGAAGCAACGTCTAATCATCATATTTTTTATCAGTTTATCATATTTTGTTGTTGGAAAATGATATTCTTACAAAGGATGGCACAAAATGCACAAAATGGTGTATTTTGTGCAAAGTATAAGAGCTTCATGTTGCTGCGTGGAACACCAGAGACGCACGCAACAAATCCCCCCTTTCTCCCTCACCACACAGCAACAGTCTTGGGTATCTCTCTCCCAGCTCCACGCAAGGTCAATCTCAACTCTGTTCTCCTTCACCGCACAGCAACAGTGAGTTTCTTTGTCTCCTGTCCCAATTATCTCGCTCCCCACACTCGTCTCAAGCATGCATTGGAACATAATCCATTAATGGAAAATTTATTTAGCAAAATTGATCTTGTTATCATCACTCCCATTCTCAAAATCAAAGTCAAAGGTGACACCAACATGATAATCACAATAAATCAATAATTTTTTATAGAATAAATTACAAATTGCAATTGGAGAGGGAAAAAAAAAAAAAAGAGGCCACAACAGGTAGTAAGCTGTGCAGAGAATATCCCCAAATTGAACAGTTAAAATTTTTATTCTCTAGTTTAATAGCAATGTTATTGAAGTCCCAAATTAAAGTTGGATTTATTGGGAAAAAAAAATCGTTAAGCTAGCATGCATTTATATAGCAAAACCAGTTTGGAAGATAATCGTATCATTACTCTCGGTCTCATAATCAAAGTCAAAAGTCATACCAACATGATACTCACAATAAATCAATAATTTTCTAGATAATGAATTACAAATTGCAATTGCATATGGTCAGATCAATTCAACTCTCTTAAAAGAAAAATTATTCTTTTTTTTTTAGCCACAAACTTTTGGTTCAGTACAATAGCCTCTCGATCACTAAAATTGTAATTGTTATTATGGAGTAAATCCTTGATTTGTCACACTCAATCCATTAAATTTTTTTTTTCTATTGAAACAATGGGCAGTCAAGAGAGTGAGGAAGCGAGACGCTTGAGACTGGAAACAGAAAGGGCTCTCATTGTTGCGTGGTGAGGGAGAACGGAGCTAAGACTGACCTTGCGTGGAGACCAGAGAGAAAAACCCAAGACTGTTGCTGTGCGGTGAGGGTAAAAGGAGGGAGATGCGTAACATTTGTTGTGTGCATTTTTTGCGCGCGAGCAACAAGAAATTTTTATACTTTGCTCAAAACGCAGTGTCTGATGCAAAGTTTTGTGCTATCTTTTGTGAGAATATTGACGCTATTTGTTGTTGGAGATAGTTTATGTCCCCATTTTTAGAAAATAATGTTTGTTGATAATAAAAACCCTTGTGCATCAGTTTCAAGGAAGCATATTTTTTTTCCCCTCTCATTTAATACTAATATATATTACTGTAGAAATTTGAATACTTGAAAAAAAATCGTTCCCACAATAATACACAGAAAGATTTGAATTTAGTGACACCCATAATGAAATGGCATCGTGTTTATTTTCTTTATAGTTTTTGACCTAACATCAAATTAAAGCTGCGGGTGCCTGCAAAACAGAGGGAACTAAAAAAATAAATTGATTGTGCGTTCATTAATCGAAAAGAATTAAAATTAAAATAAATTATTTGATTAAATTTTAATAATTAAAATTAAAATGAATTTTATTTTTATTGATGTACTTATTTTATTATGAAATCAGAATAAAGTTAAATATTTTATTAAAATATTTTTTGTTAATTATTATTATATTATTATTTTTTAAATAATAATTAAAATAAAAAACAATTAAAATAGTAATTTTTATTTTTATTTTTAAAACTAAATTCCATAATAATAATAATAATAATAATAAATAATTAACAATAATAACATTAATAAATCTAAATAATTAACAATTGAATAAATAAACAAGCTAATAAATAAAGTAAACGACATACGAAGAACGGCAGCACGAGCGGCACCAAGACCACGACGACGAACAGCGGCAGCAGAGCGCGAGCACTGCGGCAGCAAATCACAAGTAAGACGAGCGCAGATGGCGACTGCAGCAGATCACTGGCACAGTGTGACATCGATGAGGACGAACGGCGAGCAACAGATCGTGATCCCTTGTGTTGATCGTGATTCATTTTTTTTCAATTCATATTTTTTAATTTGCAAAAGGGTATTCTCAGAATATTTAAAATATAATAATGATAATTTTAGTATTTCAGGGAATGAGATTATGATTTCTAACTCCTCCTTTGAGCTTCAAAAATATTGTAATCAATCCCAAAATTATGAGTCCCACATCAACTACAATCTAATTCCTAATTTATAAGAACATAATAATAATTTAGATTATAGTATTTTTCGATTAAGAGTAAGTAAACTCAGTGTAAGTGTTGAAAAGGGTCATCGATTAAAACAAAATTAAGCCGTCAATTTCTAATTAAATTAGGATTAATTTCAAAAATTTTAAAACCAAAAATGACTTAAATAGAATCCAAGAAAAAAACAACTCATATTTCATTTACCGTATAATAATAGTAAGTTTGTGTAATACGTCCGACATTGATATGAGGTGTTTACCGAAACTAATTTCCAAACCAACCC
Source organism: Murraya koenigii (assembly GCA_025617385.1). NCBI lineage: Eukaryota > Viridiplantae > Streptophyta > Magnoliopsida > Sapindales > Rutaceae > Murraya > Murraya koenigii. Next base: position 1,828,790 of record CM046817.1, on the reverse strand, counting down.
TCTCAACTCTCTTAGTCAATTTAGAATTTTAATTAAATTTGACTTAATAAATAGTTTTGTTTAGTCGTCCAAATAAAACCAAACTTTGGTAGTCAAAATAATAAAATTTTAATTAAAAATACTCGTTTCGCTTGTTTTATTTTTTATTTGGCTGTAATAAAATTATATTTGGTTCAGACAGTTGGAAAGCGCGCGCAACATATATAAAGTCCCAACTGTCGATCGCCCGTAAAAACTCGCAAATCACCAACAGAAGAAACACCCTCCGGTTCTCTTTCAATTCCCTTTCCTTCACAGAACACAAGAATCTCCACCGACACAAGAAAATTCTAAAGCCAGCTGAAACCCTAATTATTTATTGCTTCACTTTAAACGATTCCAAGCGTGATCCTTTCCCTCTGAATTTCTTTCTCTTTTTCTCTTTAAAATTCATTGTTGTTCCGTTCATATACCGCCGTGAGACGATTGAAACGATCAATGATCCATGAGATAGAGTAAAGATTAATTTTTTTTAACTAATAAGAATAATAATAATTAAAAAATGTTGAGGATTGCAATGGAAGAATTTTCTCCACGGATATCGGTTGATTCGCCGCGTCATTCTGGTGCATTGTCGTTGATGATAGGTGGATTTTCTCGGAAAAATTTTTCGTATAATAAGCTACCTGAACAACCCCTCAAGCTCTCCGTTCGTAAATTGGACGGCTCGTGTTTTGGTATTTTTTTTTTTTCATATTTTTCCTTGTTTCTTTCTTGCCTTTTCTATGAAGGGTAAATGGAATTCCATTAATCAAATAGACAATCATATAATTTAACAGACATTGAAGTTATGAAGACGGCTACAATTGCGGAATTGAGACTAGCAGTGGAGGCTGCATTTAGTCACATGCCCAAGACGGGACCCGGCAGGATTTCATGGTATGCTCCTTCATTACTTGATTGCTTATTAATTTAACTATTTAGAATGAATTGACTGAGGAAGATGAGTTACCTGCTGTATCTGCATCTGTATGCATTTGTTTTCTGAATGACAATGTTAATGTATATCTGACATTTAATTTTATTTGCTCGTAGGCCTCATGTTTGGGGGCATTTCTGCTTATGTTATGATGGACAGAAGTTAATTTGCGAAAACGACAATATCAAATATTATGGCATCAGGGATGGTGATCAGGTTTGTATCCAGCCTTCTCAGGAAATCATTTCAGCCTCCTAAATTGCTCATTGACAAATGTCCATGTTAGATTTCACGTTCACAATTTAATTGCTTGTACATTGGATTGAGTCTCTCATTCGATTTGGCCTGTTTTCAGAAGATGATGTTTCATTGTTTAATTGGAGTCCTGGTGTTCTTTTGTTGTATGTGATAATTTGAACCATTTTTAGGATTAGTAATAGTAGAACAATCCCATTGATGGTATATCCATTTCTTTGTACTTAAGCACATAATAGAGAAAATAAGATTTGAATACCAACGCACTATGTTTAAATAAGACCACTCTCTCACACATCCCCATACACTCAAGGACATGTTTGCAGAGAACTAAATTTGTAATAGAGTTTATGAAGACATGGTTTAACCTCTGACTTAGTTGCAATTTGTTTTAAGCATCCATGACCGAAATTGTGTTTGTTGGTATAATGAAGAAGCTGTGCCCTTTATCGTTGTGCCATTGCCTTGAACTTCTTCCATTAATTTAATTCTTTGTGCTTTCGACCATGCAGCTTGAATTTATCCGGCATTGCTCAATCAACTACATCATGACAGAGAAGGAAACCAAGAAACAAGAAGCTGCAAAAGAGCGCCATATGTAAGGCTCTCTACATGACCTTAATTTCCTCAATCATATGCAATATCATCTTAAAACACACAATAGCATGCTTGTCTGTGAAATAGTTTACATAGACAAAGCTAACATTGCCTGGGCAGCCACACTGCATTGATATCGCCATATTGCTTGCTTCTTTAATTATCTTGGGACATTAGTAGGTTAATCAAATTCTAAATGTAGATAGCGTGTTTTAACAATTCCAGAGTTGGCTATGTGCCGAGTTTTGAATAATGTAAATGGAGTTAACAAGCTGTTCCTCTTTCTGCCATTGCAGTTATTATTTGATTACCTACTGAAACTGAAGATGATCTATTGGATGTGTGATAGGTTGTCATCTCAATCAAATATCTGGAATGAGCAATATCAGGAGCTGAGCAGCGAGGAAGACTATGATTGTGATGATGTGGAGAGTGGGCGGTACCAGGACTACGTCAATAGATACGAGAGAATCGATGACCAAAATCACTCCAATTTTGTTCCTTTCTTGAGAGGGTGGTTCTCATATTCCAGACTGGTATCTGTGAGAAGAACAAAAAGTGAAGTCAAAACATATCCGTCAAGAACCTGTGATTTCTTGGGTGGTTTTAGAAACATTTTACAACTTTATGGGAGTAAGAATTACTACCGAAGGAATTCATACTGTAGAGAAGATTAGAGATGTGATAAAATTGCGTCATCGTTACTTCCACATTGTTCCCCACACTGATACACATGGAGATGATTAGTGATGGCTAGACAGCATTATCATTGTATGTAGGTGTGAAGGTTTTCTGTTACACCCAATGGGAAATACAATAGCTGAAAATACTTGCTGCAGTACAAGCTGTGCCAGCGTAACGATATTGATTACAGATCAGAATTTAGTTAATATCCCAGGTTCAAGGAGGCTACAACGGGATGATCAATTGATTTTCCAATGCTTCATCCCTGCAATGCCTACTGGTTTCATAGTTTCATACTGCTCACTTTTGTATATGAGTTTAGGATTCAATTTTTCTCTCGTGTAAGAATAATGTTACTCACCGAAAAATGTTTAGCTCATATAAGTCCTTATACAATGTTTGTACTCATTAGAGGGACGATAAAGTTTTACAATTTTCAAGATAGATTTGACAAATACTGCCTTGGTCAAATGAAGTGAGTAACTGAAATTTCTGAAAAACTAATTGTTTAACTAAACCACTTTTCTTCTCTAATTTTGAGTGAACGAAGTATTTTATTCAAATGTGAGGAATAAAGATCTCTTAAAAATTTCTTGAAATATTAGTGAACGTTTAAATTTAAATAATATTTTCATACGAATTAATATAAATTAATTTCAATAATAACTTAATTTATAAATATTAATTATAATTTTATATAATATAAATTATAATTTAAACACTATCCTCATGTAATAAAAAAAAAATTAATTGTTTAAATAAGTAGAGTGAGATTTCAGTTGATAACTCACACACTGAAAATTGATTGGGCTCTCAGGATTCAGGAACTGGCCGAGAACAAGAAATATCACACGTGCGAAACACTAACACTTGCACTCGACTGTTCCTCTCGTCCATCACAGCCTCATCATTTTGTGTGGCAAAGAATGAGATGAGAAGATAAATCCTCTTTCTTCACAAAAGTCTCTCCCCTTCACCGTTTCACTCAAAAACAAAAGCATTTTTCAACAATCCCAGAAACACAACAAACACAAAGCTAGTAAATTTCAATCAGCCATGGCTAACATGATCGTGGCATCCTCTAATGCCAAGCCACTCACTCCACCACCCATTTCCTCACAATCACCAAAACCCAGAATCCAAATCCCCCAAATCAAAATCCCATCTTCTGAAAAAATCCCACAAAAGTTGCTTAATCTCTCATCCTCCACTCTCAAATCACTCTCCGTTGTCGCCGTCACGTCGCTAGCATTTTCCCCTCCGTCTCTGGCAGCAGAAATCGAAAAGGCAGCACTCTTCGATTTCAACCTAACCTTACCCATTATCATGGTTGAGTTCTTGCTTCTGATGTTCGCATTAGACAAGATTTTCTACACTCCCCTCGGGAAATTCATGGACGAGAGGGACAATGCTATCAAGGAAAAGCTCAACAGCGTCAAGGACACTTCCGAGGAAGTGAAGCAGCTGGAAGAGCAAGCTGCTGCCATCATGAGGGCTGCCAGAGCGGAGATATCGGCGGCCTTGACTAAGATGAAGAAGGAGACTCAGTTGGAAGTTGAGCAGAAGCTTGCTGAGGGAAGGAAGAAAATTGAGGCTGAGCTTCAGGAAGCTTTGGCTAATTTGGAGAAGCAAAAGGAGGATACCATTAAGTCTCTTGACTCTCAGATTGCTGCTCTCAGTGAAGAGATTGTCAAGAAGGTCCTTCCTGTTCAATAATCAATAACTTTCTTGCTTTTTTTTCCCCCCTTTTCAAATGTGTTGTTGGTTTTGTGTCTATGAAATGAAAGAATGTAATTGTAATACCTCCTCCACTTATATTTTTTTGTGACCTAATTTGATTGGGAAATTGAATCTATTCGCAAGGGTATGGCCGTATGGGTCATTGCTAAACATTAGCTCCTTTGCATTTTGTTGTGTGCTTTTACAATTAACTAGAATCACAACAGTTACAGGCGTTCTGGATGAGAATTGAGAATTATGCTTACTATGTATTTTTGTAGTTAAGTGCGTGTTTGGTCCTGGGATTATCTTTGCTTTAATTCGCAATTGCTATAGAATAATGGAAGCACCAACTAACTATCATGTATAAGTGGATTGGCGTTTGCTTAATATTTAGCTGCTTGCCTTAGACTTGTCACAATTAAGTAGAATCACAACATATATGTATGAAGATTTCGTGGCTGAAGTTGTATCTATGGGTCTTGGGGAATGGGGTTGTTTCTACATTGAATCTGCAGGAGAGAGGAGTGTTAACTGAACATGTAAATGCGTATCAATTGAAATTGAACTTGAAATCAATTATGATATTATACTACTCCAGTTCTTATTATAAGCAATGTAATTGTTGTTTTGGACAATAAGATAGAAAGAGGCAGGTGGGCTAATAATGTTTGTGCTTGTGGTTCTGATCAAATGTTTTGTAATTTTGTTTTCCTAAGATATCTGTTATTAAATTGGATGCAATCTATATTCATTACAACTTGCAAGTGAGAAGTGCCTTTGTGAGTTGTGAAGTTGTGAAGTTGTGAGGGCTTGACTGGTTGCTGTCGGCCCAAAGAATGTTGCGTTATGAAGCCGAAACTTGGCTGCAACTTGGTTTGTGTTATGAACTGCGAAGCCATATGTAGCATTTCTCAAAGGCATTAGGTCATAATTATGGACTAAATAATTTCGGTTTTTAATCCAGTCATTCATTGAACCAACTGCTATATTATTGCTTTCTTCCTTTTATGAATCAATAATGATAGGAATTTACAAATTTCATAATTTATAAAATTATTTAACTATCGTTCAATGAATAAACAGTACATCAATTTGAACTCAAATTAGAACTTGAATATTAAAACATTCATGTTTTGATCGGATAATAGTGTAAGAGTAAATACATGTGTGACGAGAATCCTTCAAACATATTGCATATATATACTTGGAGAATGGAAAATTTTGAAGATTATATTTACAAATAAACTAAAATTATCAAAAATCTGCTCAGACCTTTTAGATTAATTTGAGTACGGTACAATCTGAATATTTGAGCATATAATAGGGCGAACCTACCTCCAAAAATACAAAAGGAAAAATTCGTACTTACATATGGTGAACTGAAACTCTTTCCCACATGGATGAATAAAAAAAAAAATATATTGTTTTCCCCTCCAACTAGCCAGTAGCTCCCAATTTAATAAAATTTGATTTTTTTTTAAGTCATTTTCATTTTTTTTCATTGACTAATTTATCATAATACTGCTCATATTTAAGTCTGCACTAATATTTGAGGATGTCTGCTTCTCACACTTGAATAAAAAAATAAACTATATTTACTTAATAATTAAGAAAAAAATACTCTCATTATATATTTATAAAAATTCAAACTACTAACCTTCAAAATACACTCAATAGTTAATAAAAAAAATACTCTTAGAATATACTTGCGGGCGGGATTCGAGTTCTAACTGCTTGGCCTTCGGCCTGTGGCTGAGTCATTTTCATGTTATTACTTATAACCATGAATGAATATAAATTCTAAACAGGCCTGGTGAAAAGTCTTTCTCGAACGCCCATGGCCCAGATACTAAATTCTGTGCAGCCCACTTAGAAGTTTCAAACACAGCTGTACCTCTTACACTTCCCTACAAAATTTTAAATATATATATAATACAATATAAATTAATATAATGACACTGACAATCATTTTTTGTTTGAAATTTCCATGTAATTTGTAGAGTGCAAAGCGGCTTGCCGTCTCGTGTCGTCTCGTCTGCGACTGCGTCTGACTCGCCGGTTCTCTCTCTCTCATTTCATTTTCTTTAAACCAATTATAAAATAAAATATTATGTTTCTGATTCTGATCATTTTCTGTTTTCGCAGGCGCTAATGAACTTCAAAGCTTTTTCGTTCATATAGTTTACTCTGGATTCCCATTTTTTTATATACTCTCTTCGTGTCTATTGATTCACTCTCAGTTTTAGTACGTGTTTTCTTTCTCTCTCTCATTCTTATTTATTTCTTTGTTTGTTTGTTATTTGAGAAAAATAGAAAATAAATCGGACGACGATGATTGATGATGTTTACTTTGTTCAGGAAAAAACTGTAGGCCGGCCCCACTAGAGCTTGTTTTAATTAATTTACTGTTATAATGCGATCGCGGAGAGAATTGGAATATTCAGATTTTTTTTTTCCCTTTCCCTATTTGTAATTGAACTATTTACGGGTCTTTGTTATTGTTTTTTTCTTTTTTTTGGTAATTATTCTATGTTATTTGGTTACTAAGATTTATGATTTTGAATCTTTGAAATCATCTTTGATTATGTGATATGCGTTTTTGCTTCATGTTTAATTCTTGTTGTTGTGTAAATACGAAGAGATCAAATAGTTTGATTGTGGATGTATTGGATTCTTGAAAATAGCAATTTTGGCTTAGAGTGAATGAGAAACCGAGTCTGGTTTTCCTCTAAAACTGAAGAAGAGAAACCTATTGGAAACTTATTGGTTCAACTGGTAAAAGCTCTTAGGCTCTTGAGGATCAAATTTCGCTCATCCGTGATCAGTGGTTTACATTTATCTGATATTAAAAGAACGGTACGTGGCAAGAGATCTGTGTCAAAACACTATTCTCTTTTTGAATTCTTTGATGGGATAGTATACAAGCTTTGTCTGAGATTAGTATTACAGTTTTTTAATCAAGAAGAGCTATGGTCTTTGCCTCCCAATAGTGTGTGTTTGCTTACAGTAATTTATGATGTTGTGTTTGTTAGTAATGAACTCTACTGCTAGATTTATCGATTTTGTTATTTTTTTTTTTTCCTTATCTCTGAAGGAATGGCTGGAAAAGTTGGTGCTGGGCAACCTGCTGATTTTGAGTATGAGTTTTTTGATGATCCTGATCACCTTAGGAGTGTTGTTGCCATGTCAAATGAGACTAATGCATGGATTAACCCATCAGCACTGAAACTTAGACACAGATTAGGGAGGGGCCCCTTTGGTGAAGCTTGGTTAGCTACCCATCATCTGTCGACTGAGGATTATGATGAGTATCGTGAAGTGGTTGTCAAGATATTGCATCCAGTTAAAGAGGATCACACGAGGGTTCTGTTGGAAAAGTTGAATGATTTATTTTTGAAGTGTCAAGGAGTAGAAGGCATTTGCTGGCTGCAGGGGATTTCAGTTATCAATGGAAAAGTTAGTGATTTTTATTTATTTTATTTAGTACAAGGTTTTTTTTCTTTCTCATCTGACCTTTAGCTTGATGAGATACACTTTTTGTATTGTCTTCCAGATATGCATCATTATGAAATTCTATGAGGGATCAGTTGGTGATAGAATGGCCCAGCTTAAAGGAGGGAAGCTCCCTCTGTCAAATGTTTTCAGGTTCTCTGATTCTGGATTTAGACGAGATGTTCTTTTTTTTCTAAATATATAACCCAGCAAAGCGAATTTGGTTTTCAGTGTGTTCTAATGTTTACAGGTATGCAATTGATTTGGCTCAGGGAATTTTGCAGCTGCACTCAAAAGGAATTCTAGTTCTTAACCTTAAGCCTTTTAACTTTCTTCTCAACGAAACAGACCAGGCAGTTCTGGGAGATGTTGGCATTCCTCATTTACTGCTTGGAATTCCATTGCCAAGCTCAGATTTGGCTCGTAGGCTTGGAACACCTAATTACATGGCCCCAGAACAGTGGCAACCAGAAGTCAGAGGTCCACTTTCTTTTGAAACTGATTCGTGGGGATTTGCATGCAGTATTATTGAGATGTTGACTGGTGTTCAGCCTTGGTGTGGGAGGTCGGTTGATGAAATTTATGATGCAGTTGTTAGAAGGCAAGAAATACCGCCTATTCCAAGTGGCCTTCCTCCTGTGGTTGAGAATGTTCTTCTTGGTTGCTTTGAGTATGACTTCAGGAGTCGCCCTTTAATGACTGACATACTACGTGTCTTTCACAGGTAGATGATTAGAACATTTTCCATAGATAACACAACAGATCTATTCTTAAAATAGTTATAGCTTTTAGCTGCTTGCTATCTATTTCAGTTTGTGGAGTAGAAGGTTTTATGTTCATTACTCATCTTTCTTTTGTCATTCATTCCAAAACACTTTTGCAGCTCTCAGAATTCTGTTCAGAGTGGTGGAGGCGGGACAGGTTGTGGGAGCAGAATCCTGCCTGACAAGTCTAGTGGTGGTTATACGGAATGGTTTCTTTCAAAGGATGACTTGAAAGTTGATGACATGGTGCGTTCCAGAAAGCCACCTAACTCTTTCAAACCTGAAAATATGGATGTTCCAGAAGGAAAGGTGGTGGGTGTAGAACACAATACAGAAGGAGAAAGTTTTGTTTTGGTGAGGGTTCATGGTATCCATGACCCCTTGAGAGTACATGTTTCAACACTGGAGCGTGTTACATTTGGCTTAGCAGCTGGGGATTGGGTACGCTTAAAGGAGGAAGACAGGAGGCATTCACCAGTGGGTATTCTTCATTCCATTCAGCGTGATGGAAGTGTGGCTGTTGGTTTCCTAGGATTGGAGACCCTTTGGAAGGGACAATTTTCAGAGCTGCAGATGGCTGAATCTTACTGCATCGGCCAGTTTGTGAGGCTGAAAGCTAATGTTCTTAGCCCTCAATTTGAGTGGCCTCGTAAAAGGGAAGGGATTTGGGCTACTGGGAGGATTTGTATGGTTGTGCCAAATGGATGCCTCATTGTCAGGTTTCCAGGGAGATTGACTTTTGGAGAGCAATGCAGCAGTTTCTTGGCTGACCCAGCTGAAGTGGAAGTAGTTAATTTTAATACTTGTCTCGGGATGGTGAAAAAATATCAACATCTTGAGGATCTTCATTGGGCTGTGAGACCACTTTTCATTGCATTGGGTCTCTTTACGGCCATGAAAATGGGTTTTTTTGTCGGAAGGAAATTGAGGGGAGCAAATGCAAAGAAGCAACAGAGCAGTGTAATTCAAAAGGATGGTGTTGATGGCCGGGTTGCTGGCAACCCCGCATGGCTTCCTTCATCAGTGGCAAATATGCTTTCCAAAGGCACTAGTGCCACTGCTGCTCGGTAGATTCCAGGCTATGTTCATCTGCACAAAGCCAGTTCAAGTTTGCTGAAATATGTACATATTAACTCTAGGCAAATTTGTGCCTTGCTTAGGGCATTTTAGTGATTGTATCTGTTAAAAGAGTTGCAGTACGAATTGGTACTACTGCAAAATGGTTCATTTACACATTTCAAACGTACAGATGGGTGGGTATTGAGAAATCTCTTAAAGCTGTACACATGCTCTTTGCAATGAATTTCCACATCTAAGTTCTGGATTTTCGCTCATAAATATGCTATATGGACAGATGAGGGCATTATGAAGACAAAAACAAACTTCGTAGCGTGTCGCTGCATCTGAGCAGTACTTGATACAGAAACGTTGAGTGAGTTCAGATTCAAATTATGGAAGAATTAATGGAAACCCGAAGTCTCTTTGTTCTATTTTGGGCATCGATGCAGAAACTTATCAAAATGAAACTGCCTGCATTTATACCAAAGCACAGAGAGAGAACAACAGAGAGCATTACCGTAAGATCAAGAGATAGCACCATTGCACCATGATGATTGATTTCAAAATAAAAATGATCCTTAGCTTACTGCCAACAGCAATATTACATTCCATCAATGGCGATATGGCAAAGTGATGAATTTCTTAATAATAAATTCCCTCACCAAGTTACATATAGTAAAACACATACAACAAAGAACATTTGGTATTATGAATCATGACAGTTTGATAAAAGAAAAGAAAAGAAAAAAAACACTTGGTATCTCATGCCAATATAGTTTGAACTACAACAAACGGCTGATTTAGTAAACAACTCAAGTCAGATATATGTATATACAAAATCTATTGACTAACTAGTCTGACCGTCAATAATCCCAGCCTCTTTAACCAGCTGTTCCGTCAAAACTGAAAGCCGTGCAACTTCTGAACCAACTTCTGCTAAACATTCATTGTTTTCAATCATCCTTATCTTAGGATCAAATCTGCCTTGCGGGAAGGTAGTGTTATTGGTATTAGTCTCAATACTCAGACTAGCTTTATTCAGAAGTTCTCCACTCATTTCAGCAAGCTTCTGGAGAGCACTGGTAGCAGCTTCAACTTCTAGTTGAGCTGCCTCGAGTTGTAGCCATTCAGTGGCCAAGTCTCCAACAATTTTCTCCCCAATTCTCTCTTGTGCTAAAGCATAGAGGTTCCTCAAATCATTAGCATCTTCAACTGTCTCTTCCTTCAATCTGTTTAGTTCTTTCTCCTGGGCATCTAATCTACCAAGAACAGTTTTGAGCTCCTCATCTTTGATTGTGAGGGCTCTCTTCGCAGCTAGAACCTCCATTTCTTTCATTCTTAAATTTTCTCTGGCAAACTTGAGCTCTATTTCAAGCTGTTTTGTTTGCAACCTAACATTATCATTTCCTTTATCCAACCCCTGCTGCATTAATTCAAGGCCCACGTCATCAGTTGGCATTGATGTATTAGACTCATCATTCTTACTGGAGATAACCAGTTTGTTTGTGAGATCAACAATTTGTTCAACTACAGTTTCAGCTTCAGAGACTTTCAGTTTTGTACCATCCAACTCGTTTTGTAACATTAAGACATGTTCATCTTTCTCCTGCAGCATATCTGTTGCTTGAACAAGCTGTTCTTCTCTACTGCTCATGATCATCTTTAACTCTCTAACCTCATTGTTTAGTTCCTCTAGCATCTGCCTTGCATTTGAAAGTTCGAAATCTTTTTCCTCCAATATTAGCTGAAGAGAAGCTTGCTTGGATTTCAAATTCTGGATTTCTAGCTTAGCCTCCACCAAATCAGACTCTTTGACCTTAAGAAGATTCTCTGTTTCTCCAAATTCGGAATTCTTCCTCTCCAGCTCCTCTCGGAGTGAAGTGACTTCATGGATTGCTTGCTGCAGAGAAGATTTTTCTTTGTTCAGCTCATTCTGTAACTCTTCCACCAGCTCCTTCTCCATGGATAAGTCCCGTTCAAGCTCCTTGTTTCGAGCTTCTGTAACTCTTAGCTTCACTCTTTCAGTCTCAACTTCTATTTGAGCATCTTTCAGACTAGTCATGTAAGATGTCAGACTTTTCTTCTGCTCTTCTAGTTCCACATGTTGCTTCTCTAACAAGTGCTCCTTTTGTTCCATTTGCTTTCTGGATGATACCAGAGACTTCTGAGAAGAAACAAGCTTGGACCTTACATCAGAAAGAAGCTTCTTCACTCTTCTAAAATCTTCCAAAGTGACATTAGTTTGCTTCATGCGTCTAGACGCTTCCTCTGCCAATTTCTTCAGTGCATCCTGAGACAATAACCACTCCATAGTCCTCTTTTCCAAATTGGCCTCTACAACCTTAAGCTTCTCCTCTTCAACTTTCCTCAAAGCCACAGAAACTTCTAGCTCTTCTTCTTTCTCTCCAATGACTTTCAGGAGACTCTGAATCTCAGTTTCCTGTTTCTTAACAACTTCATTAGCTTCATTGAGCATCCAAGCTTTAGATTTGAGTTCAGAATCAATTTTGGCAGCTTCCTCACTCTTCCTCACCAATTCACTTCTTATTTTCTCAAGTTCAAATTCTTTCAAAGAGTGTGCAGACTGCACAGCAGCAATCTCCTGATCTCTCTCCTTGAGCTGAAGCTTCAAATCTTCTATGTGCCTGGCTTGAGAAACTAACTCAAGGTTAGACTGACCTAGCTCCTCTTCCAGCTTTTCATGCCTAGAGCAAGCACCATCAATTTCTCTCTCTCGTTGCAGCAACTCCTCCTTTGCACGGTTCAATTCACTATGCTCCAAACAAACCCTTCTTTCCACATCTGCTAAATCCTCTTCCTTCTTCTTCAAGGCAGCCAGCACAGCCTGAAGATCAGATTCCAAAATCTCGAGATTATACCCAAACTGAACATCCTTACCCACACCAGAATCTCTGCTCATTTGTTCTTCCAACTTCTGCGTCTGTGCAAACAATCTCTCAAGAAGAATCCTAGCAGGTTCACTCGACCCACTGCCATTAACACCAGATTGCTTCCCATCTTGCAACGCTGCTCTTACAAGCCCCAAAGACCGTACTCTTCTTTTTCCACTTGTCACGTAACGCCCCGGTAGTTTCTGCTTCCAATGGACGTTCACCGAGCACAACTGCTCCAAACATGATTTTAACAACAAGACTCAAAAAAAAATAAAAAATAAAAACCTAATTTTATGCCACCAATCATCAATATCATGCTCCTAAACTGTAATACACACGTAAATTAATTTGAGTACCAAAATAGAATAAAATAAAATAAGACAAAACAAAACAAAACAAAAAAGTTCCCAATTCCAAAAAAATCATTTCTTTATATCAATTTCATTAATTGGGACCAAACCCTAAATTTTTTTCCGAAAATAAACAAAGTTAAAGAGCAAGATAATTGAAATTGCAAACCTTAGGCTTAGGGTTGAGATGAAGAAGATGAAGATGATTGGAGCCAAAAAGGGCCGAAAACGCCATGCTTTATATCCTGATCTCATTCCAGTTCTCATTAGTCATTAATCAAACCCTAGTTAATTAACTTACTGATCACGCTTTAACTTTCAACGCTTATGACTCTACGATAGCAGCTTTGTTGTTTTTCACAGAGAACGAGCAAGTCGAAGGGAATCATCATAATTCATAATGGAGGGAAAAAGAAAGGCTAACGTGCGCCTCGTATAGTCGTATTTGTCATATCTTTGGCGATTTGATTTCTAGACTACGGATAGACTTAAAACCTCCAACGAATAGGAATTGGGTATTAGGATTATAGATGATCTGTTACTTTTGATGACACTGAAGGGAAATTTACTGGCAAATGGGATTGTGCCACCTGTTCTGGAATTAAATATGAGGATTTACTGGTTAGGTGTTCCTTCATTCATACTGTGGAGTCACGGACACGCGAATGTGGATAGACGTTGCCTCACCCGGAGACAGAATCATTTCGGTTTAAAGACTACTATTGATTGAAATGTCGTCGTTTCAACAAAAATGATGTCGATGAGTAATAATGGCTTGACACGTGTAGTTGCTTGCACCACGGATAATGATTGCATAAGAAATGCGCCTAAATTGGATAAGAATTACTTTTACTTTTCTTTTAATTTTGTTTTTTAATAATAATAATAATAATAATAATAATCTAACTTTTTAATATAATATTTTATTTTTACATTATAATCACTAAAATAAATTAATAAATATATAATTTATTATTCAATAATATTATATTATAATTTATTAATAAATTTATAATTTAATATAACTAAGAATAAATATTTAAATATGAATAATTTGAATAATATTAATTTAAAATTAATAATAATACAAAATATTAATACAATGTAATTATATTAAAATAAAATAAAATATTAATATAATATATAAATTAAATTAATTAAAAAATTAATATAATACAATATAATATTAAATATTATTATAATATAATATTAATAAAATATAATTTATTATAATATATTAGTATTAAAATAATATTATATAATATAATATAATATAATATATTAAATACACTTTAAGTGTATTGTACACATCGTATTATGTGCAACAAGACGCATTAGATAATGCCTTTATATATCTTTTTTTTAAATGTTTATTTTAAGAAAATAATATTTAAAAAGAGAATAAATGTTATTTTTTAATACTTATGATGATATATTTATAACTATTATTTAGCAGATGAATACACTAGAACTATAATATTACATTAAACTTTTATGAAGTATTTGTCCAGACAAATAACCCTCTCATTATGAAAAGATGTAATTGCTCTATTTATATTTTACAAAAAAAACAATTACAAGTTATGTATAAATAAATTTTTTTAAGTCTTAATCATAATTGGGAATCGAATCAAGGCGTTCAAACTTTTTATTAAGCCCATTGATAAAATAGCATAAATACTTGAATTGAACAAATGAGATTATTAGAATCTACGATGATTTGATAGACTTTTCATTTAAGTTGACAATACAGACTTCTCATTATTTCTTTTAAGTATAGGTAGAATAATTTTCCACATGACTTATTTTATTTAGGTTAAGTTCGAGTTTATTTATATACCTCAAAAGATCAATTAGATAATGTTAAAAAAAAAATTTGCCTCTTCAATTTAGGTTCAAGAATTCGATATATTTTTAACCCGTTGTCATTCTAAGTGTGTTACAAACATATATATTTTTAATAAGAAATCAAATGAAATATAAAATCAAAAATAAATGAGGTGAATTGGACAAAACTCATACCTCCAAAATATATATATATATATTGGTTACTCTAAAAATTAATAAACTTCTAAATACAACTTGTAAGTTGCCAAATTAATAATATACATGACCTCTATATGGAATAACATTAGACTTTAAATATAACACTAATCTTAGGATTACAAATCTAAAAAATAACAAACATCATGCTCCGTAGCTAATAACCTACACCATAACTCCATCAAGTGCCACTATCTTTGACTAATTATAGAAAAATTACAATGTAAAATAAGCTTTTCATTATAACCTCGAAAAATTAAACAGTTGATTGGGAATTAATAAAACATTTGGTTTATACTTATCCGAAAAAATGGAGTTTTCTAGTCGGTGACAGTTACGTCCACATGAAGATTGATAAAGAAAAAGAAACTGTGGCGCATTTTTTGGCCATGGCACGTTTCATTCATTATCATTCATATCTTTTGAATGAGGATTTATCACCTTTTTCCTCATTAGGTGAATTCTACAACTGCAAAATAATGCAACTCGCTTTTTCCAGGATGGTAACGTGACTAGCTAACTGCTGTGTGCTCACAGTCACAGGTCACAACACTCATGCATAGGAAAAAAAATCAAGTAGGCTTGTTGATATGATCTGTCGTAGGCCCATTCTATTTTAAATAACTTCAGAAAGCCCATCAAAATGGAGCCTGTCCTTTGCAAAATGGCAAATCAAAAGTTTCCATTAATTTATCGAGACTAATTTAGATCAGCCGTTAACGCGGTTTAAAATTTAAGATATGCAATATTGATCATTTAAGGCAATATATAAGTTACATTGTGTGTAAATTATTTTTATTTAAAATAATATAAAAATAGTAATAAAAAAATAAATTAGATAGAATCAATTTAAATTTAAATTTTATATTTAACGAGTGTAAGTTACATAAAATATAATTTAGTGAAATCTTTTATTTAATAATATAGATGAGATGTGCTTTCACTTTGTTATCAAGCGTATCCTATAATCAGAACAAAATGACCTTTTATCTTTATATAAGACGGCCTACTAAAGGTATATAGAAAATGGGGCAAAAAAAAAGGTTCTACACGCTATTTCTTTAAATTGCAATTGGCGTGCAACTTTAGCTCATACTCTTCCCAAAAACGTGGCTGGCGTCTTAATTTATCCACAGCACACAGGAAAGTCCAAGTTGGATTGCCAAATCCGAACACAATAAAATATATTCCTCAAAAGTCAAAATCTTTGTTCAGACGGGTGGCTTTAAACAAGACAAGAGTAAGAAAAAGTAATCCAATGAGAGTGAGTTTTACTAGGGAAATGCACTAGTCGAATTGTGCGTGAAACCCACGTTAGCTACTAGGTTTATTTAGTTTTTGAGATAAGTATATCTCAACTCAAGCTCAAAACACCCACCTCACAAATGATGCTGAATAAATCCCTAATAACTGATATATAATGCTAGAAAAACTCTGGTGTATTATTGCACAAAAGAGTCGGCGTTAGTGTTTATAATTCATCTAAAAATAAGGATTTTTAAGTTATGTGAACTGTGTCTCTCATTAACTAATAAAAAGAAGTCGCATGAACTTATAAGTTGGGTAAATTTTTTCATACAACAAATGTCTATTCTATTGAAGTAGATATTCAAATATGTATACACTTGTTATAATGCTCCGTCTCATCTAAATAAACTAGTTCACAATTCATAAACAGATGAGATAAATAAACGAACTTCACTGAACAGTGGGTGTTGATGCCAAATCATCCAAGATTCACACAATTAATCACTTCAAAGAAAAAGTGTATTCCCATTGCCCCCACGTGATTTTTTTACTCATCAAAAGACAAGACTAAACAACGTATCACTCGATCTTCTATGCACATATGAATCCACAAAAATAATTTATAAAGTACACACAATCTTTTAGGCTAACCCCACTTAAATCATTAATTAATCGATTATAATATTCAGCGGATATAATTAGTGAAAATAACCGGTGAAGTAGTTGTGTGATGATTACTACGATTAGTGAACTTTTAATTTAACAAAGATTTAGTTGAGCTATAGATATTAGGTACAACTGAAATAATTTAACCCGTTATAATTTTGATCGTACGAGATCACAGCCAATGAAATTTAATGTAATGAGATAATAACATCCAATTTCATATATGTTTTATAACTTCTCACGTAAGACCATGATTTTTTTTTGTATCGAATAGTTATAAATTCATTAATCTAAAAAACGACTGAATTCTTGTTTTTTTCCTCCTCAGTCCTCTTGTTAAAGTGTTTCTTTTTTTAAGAAATGTAAAATTGTAAATTCATTAATCTAATCAATTGGAAAAGTTCTAACATCCAGTTGAATTTCTTTCAACCAAGTTACAACCTGAATTAGAATTACTAACTGCAAATTCATCAGATTTATAAGCTACACATCATATAATCAAAATGTGTGTATAGGGAATCTTAGAACCGTCCGAGCCTTGGATCGTACATTAATCTCTCTTATGGCCTATAAAGTTTTAGCTTTGATGCTGTATTCGATCATGACAAAATTGAATATGTTTTGGAGTCACTTTCAATGATTAAATCATGGTGTTGTCCATTATATCAATCAATATTTAGTTTTCTCCCACTCTAATGTCAAAATCTCATAACGGTTTGCCTTTGCATGTTCGACGTCACCGTAAAAACTTGTGTTTAATTCGAACACTAGTCGGAGCGATCATTCCTTTTTATCATCTTGTGTGTATAGATCATATGCTCCTCGATTGTATTGTGATGTTTCATTTTCAATGCTATACAAGACACATGTTTAAGGTGCCATATATGATATAAACAGATTAGCATAAATAGGTAATAAATTGAGGAAACAGAACTTTGGTACTGCCCTGCCCCCCATTCAACAATAAGTAATTACTAAATCACGCTCTTCTTGGTTCTTGCGGGAGGGGGGTCCCATTGCATTGCGTGATGTGCTGGAGCACATATGATCACAACTCTTAAAAACATGCCTTTGACTTTGATTACCCAATAAAAGTGAAGATCACGCATGATCTTGTGATCGCATTGGGAGCGGGCGGCCCCGATTCAACGTGGGCGTACGGCTACTGATCTGGACCGTCGATCGCACCGTACGAAACTTAAAAAGATGGGTCGTGGGATACGTTGTAATCTCACAGATGTGAGAGGTGGTCTATCTAAGTCTTAATGATCATGTTATAATGTTTATCGGAGGACACACGCGTGCGCATGAACAGTGATCCTGCACGCCATCTTTATTTTTGTGGGACCCCGTGTGAAAAGTGCGGCTCCACGAGCTAAGAGCGCGCGTCTGCACACATTTTTCAGCAATTTTCATTTCAACACAAAGTCTGCGAGTTTCGCTCGGCTAAATTAATAATTACATCATAATATCAGTGTTACGAACGAAACTAGAAAATAAGCCAATTTAAATAATTTTTTTTTTTTTATCGAATTCCTGCATGCAGATACATGTTAATATCGCTCCATATGGGAATTTATTATTATTTATTGACAGTGATATCGCATAAGATTTTGTATTAAGATCTTGCATTTATAATTAGATATGAAAATAAATTTTAAACAGCAAGGGGGGGATGGTCCCAGCCCCAGTGGCTGAGATGGAGCAAAGCATCGATCGGCTTTAAATAATGACGTAAGCGTATCCATGGTGGGGTCCATAGAAATAAAGAAACAATATATGGTTTTATACAGTAAAAGATAAATGAGCAGATCACCAATCAATGCACGTGGCAGCGTGCCAGCGCAGTTGATGGATGTAGTTTTCTAGAGACCCACACCAAAACCTCCAATTTTTTTAAAAGTCAGCCGTTGATCATGCCACACGATCAAGATAAGCTTTAAAGTTTGATCAGGTTCCGATTTGTTTTTTAAAAAAAAAAAAACGGAACGTCACCTACTTGTAGTGATGTTGGATTGGACCACACTAAATCCTTGGGACCACCTACAAAATCTTAAAATCTTCTGCTAACATGATTCTCTGCCAATCAGTAGCCGTCAATTTAATATGAAGGGACAAAAATACCCTTGCCTCGGGTTTGACAAAAGAGTAAAGGAACAGTAGGTAAGGCAGATGATTATGAAAATGGGAACCAGCTGTTTGATCAGAGCCGTTCGATCTGCATTGATTACCGTTTGGTTTAATGAGGAAAAACAAAATAACTGCTGCTTTTAATACGACGATAGGTTCTGTAACATAGAATCTTCCTTTATAGATTGTGGAAACGTAGGTTTCACAAGCTAGATACGCTTAACAGTGTAAAGCCTGCAGTACTTTGGAAACGTGATTATTGTACTCTCACTCTCTGGCGCGTGTACATCGAGGTGTTTCAATTTAAAATATGTTTAGGATTGAGGTTTTTTTTTTAAGAGGAGGAGTGGCAGTTCGAAAGAGCTTTTATCCTCTCCACTCCTAAGACTGAACCCGGTCGCTACTGAATCTAGAATCGATTACAGCGCTAACCCGACTACTACTGGAGCATGTTTAGGATTGAGGTTAGAAAATTATATCTTAATAATTACAGTATTAAAGTATTTAGTAAATATTAACTGTTGAATTTTTAAAATTATGTTAATATAATTTTTTACTTACATGATACAAAAATTTATTATATTTTTAATAATTTTAATAAATTATTATTTAAAAATTATATTTATTATATATATTATTAATTTTTATTTTATAATTATAATTTTTTTTTATAACTGCTATAAACACCTCAATCTCAAATATATTCTTAATAACTATAATTTATCGTTTAACTCATTTCCTTTGGTAGGATCATACATGTATTAATGATGTATTACAATAATACTAATTCTATAGCCAGTAACAATATGGGGTGGAATAAAATGGAAAAATATTTTTTCAAGGTTTTAATTTCTTGCGACAAATGCACGTGGAGGATTGATAATTTGTATATAAGAATGTAAAATCAGTTCAATATTAATTATACATTGTTACTTATGAACCAAATAGTGGAGTGATATATAGATATATAAAAAAAAATTGTTGTTACATCATATAAATTATCCCATAAATGTATCCTAATCGAACCTACATTTAGTCATTCATGGGTCATAGCATTGATTTATGGATTTCATATGCAATTTTTTACTTTTCTTTTTCAATATCTAGTGTAAAAAAAAAATCACACGTTAATTAAATCAGTTTTGTAAAACTTAACTAATATAATCCATTCACGACTATATTAATTACACTTACATAGTTACAAAATTTTAACTGATGTGTCGCGTATAATTAATGGTCATTTGTTAGAGGTTAGTTGAAATTTTTATCTCTTATATTTTTGTTAATATTGCAATATATATAAATAAAGGATATGGCATATCAATCAATTGATTAATTATTTAATCTTAGTATTACTTGTTTATTTATTAAATATGAAAAGTAATAAAATACTCTAGTTGATTACTCCCCATCCATGCCGTGACTGAGACTTAAGTATTGTTCTTACCATGTTTACAAATACACTCTAACATCATTTGAACAAACTAAATTTCATTATCATTTGCTTAATATTATACTGTAAATCAACATCAATATATTCAACTCAGCCTTATTGTTAAGGTATTTTGAAATTTTATATCCTAGTCATAATAATTAAATGATGACTAAAATGTCATGATCATGATGATAAGGATTTGGATTGGAAAGGTACAAAGTTGCTCCTAAATGAAATACTAATTAGATAATTAAACAATAGCCCTCTTCATAAGGCTTGGTAAGATAAGGACTAAGTTGTAAGAACCAGTCGAAGGCACGCGCTTGAAGAACAAGTGAGGGAAAACGTTGTCACTCTCACAAGTATTGCTTTGGTTGGGGGCCAACATAAATAGACAAAATATTGGGTATTTAATACACTCACCTTCTCCCATTGCAGTCAGAAGAAAGCAGAGAGACGAAGACATTGGGATCCTTTAGCTTCGTTTCGGAGGGAAAGAACAAAATTTAGAAGCAAATGTTAAAAAAAACACAAACCCAGTTGAAGAAATAGAAGAATAAAAGGACCCATCAAAGTGTTTTCAAAAAGCAAAATATGTTTGCAGCAGAGAATGGACTCAGAGGAGACCCTAGGCTACAGGGCATTTCGAACGCAATTCGTGTGGTGCCTGACTTCCCAATACCAGGTTTCTTTCTTCTTTTTCTGTTTTTGTTTTTGTTTTGCTGTTTTCTGTTTTGTGTTTTGTGTTTTCTTTATGGTCGTGTTTTTTTCCTTTTTTGGTGGGCTGCAGGGATAATGTTTCAAGATATAACAACGTTGTTGTTGGATCACAAGGCGTTTAAGGACACTGTGGACATATTTGTCGATCGCTACAGAGACATGGGCATTTCTGTTGTTGCTGGTACTCTTTATATTATTATTTTTTTATTGTTTTGTTTCTCACTCATTTTCTTTTAATTTTTTTTTTTTTTTTTCCACTTTTTTATTTGCTACATGTTCTCTCTCTCCCTCTCATTTTCTTTTTTTCTTTTTTAACTCAAATCTTGAGAAGCATTTCTTTTTTCTTGTGTCATCTGTTGTAGTAGATAAAGAAGAATGAAGAAATCAGAGGAATTACCAGCAAGATACATCTATATATATCTATATATATATATATATATGGACTCACCTGTGTGTGTGTGTGTCTCTCTATATATATATATATATATATATATATATAAAGGACAGTTTTTGGTCTTATTTACCTTTTCCCATTCTGTGCTTTAATCTTGTCAATCACTTTTTTGTTTAGAATTTTTTTGCACTTTCACTTGCAAACAATATATTGACGTCTTAAAAATTTACCTTTTTTAAACTCCTAAAAATTTCTGTTTCTTGCCGGTTTCACAAAGAATTGACAATTTTTCCTTTTTCTTTTTTCCAAAAATACAATCGCATGCATGTGTCAGCCTTGTTGTTGTTCGTTGTTCGTGTATAATCATATCAAAACATGAGTCGGCCTTTCTCTTGACAATCTAAAAATGAAAATAAAAATAAAAGAAAATATGACATGTGTCATGCATGTGAGTGTTGCATTTTATGATTTCATCTATAATTGTATTTGAAATAAAATTAATGGGTATTGTTTGAATGGGTCACGATCTACTGGGCGATGTAAGCACCAGTGTACCGCTGTAACAAGAGACAATCTACTGGGCGATGTCCAGTTGTGTTGTTCACTTGATCATTTATGTTGTTTGAATATTGTCTTGATATCTTATGTTAGCAAACGTGAATGTAGGAATTGAAGCTAGAGGTTTCATTTTTGGTCCATCAATTGCATTAGCTATTGGTGCAAAGTTTGTGCCTTTACGGAAACCCAACAAGTTACCAGGTACATTTTTCAAATCCACAACACCAAAGAGCTAAGAAAAGAACTAAGAAAAGAGCTTGTATTGAATCAATGTGTAGGTGAAGTAATTTCGGAAGCCTATATGCTGGAGTACGGAACTGATCGTTTGGAGATGCATGTTGGTGCCGTTGAGCCAGGGGAACGAGTTTTGGTGATTGATGATTTGGTGGCTACGGGCGGCACTCTCTCCGCAGCTGTAAGACTTTTGGGTAGGTTTGAATGGTCCCATTTCTTTTATTCATCATCAATAATGTTTCCTTCTGCGTTCTGTTGAAACAACTTTATTTATTTTTTTTGGGGCCCTGAAATTTCTGTTTTTATTAAGAGCGCATGGGGGCAGAAGTTGTTGAATGTGCTTGTGTTGTCGGGTTGCCTGAGGTGAGGGTAAGGCTTGTTGTTGCATCCTCTCTATTACATCTATGCAAAATGGTTGAAGGTTTAAAAGCTACTGCTACTTGATAAGAGTTCACAATTTCACATCACAGGGACAACGCAGACTTGACGGAAAGCCTCTTTACATTCTCGTGGAGCCGCGTCTATCGGTCAACTATTGATAAGGTATTACTGCGAATATACAGTTCGATTGATAAAATTATGCTTGTACTAACTATATCGTTGTCGATGTTAATCAAACCTTACCAACTATGAAACCCCTTTTTACAGATTTTCTTGTGACTTGGAGCAAATGATGATGCTTGAGCGTTTGATGAATCACTACCAAGTAATGGGTCACTTTGTTTCCCAAGCGCAAGCCTTATTTTCTGTAATTATATTTCTTGGGAAGTCTCTGTCTTCTTTTAGGCTGTGTTAACGGATTTAATCGAACTCCAATGAAAAAAACAAAAAATTGCTTTTAACAATATTTGCAATATCCTGTCCAAAGATGATCATCTGTTGTATGGTGTACAATCTCAACCCCATTATCAAATTCATGTGTTATATATATATTAGGAGAATGACAGTGTTGTCTCATAAAATTAAAGTAAAATTACGAGCAGCGAAAGTCACTATTCTTTTAAACAAGTCTGTGCCATAGAAAAAGCAGTAGAAAACTAACCTGTACGTAACCGCCCAAACAAAATAAAATAATAATAAATGAAACAATAAGAGAAGAAAACAGGTGTGCACTTTTTCATTATGTTTGTTTTTTTTTTTATCTTTTGACTGATTAATTATTCAAGTCTACGAACATAAGAATACAACATTATAGTAGTAGAAATCAAATTCTTTTTCTCTGAAAACCTTTATGGAACCACAAAATTCCAAGTATAAGGACAGCAGATAAAAGATGTTATGTACTAGAGAAGGCAGCATCATCATATTCTAAGAGAAAAAAAGGTACAAATATTAATTCCTTTTCATCTTTCTGATGAATCATCGAGCAAATTCTCTCTCGAAGGAGGAGGAGCCTCATTGTTCCTAAATAGGAGAGCTTGGCGTAAAACAGAATTCACCTGTTTTCTCAGTTTTGCATTATCAACTAGGATATCTGCTATTACTTCCCTTAACTCGTCATCCGTTGCACGGACGTTGTTATCATGAGTTTTTTCAACATTGGCGGAAGCTGCAGCTTCACTATCTTCAGCTAATAGTTGTGCCTGACCAATTTGTGTGAAAAATGAATTTAATTTGAGAAGAATTAATATAAGAACGTGTAATGGAAAACAGTTAATAAGAGCCACAGTACAACAGTCATAATTTACACCAAGGAATACGATGATGTAGAATGGAAAACATGAGCAGCTGCAATATTCATTGAGGCTTGCAAGAGCCTGGAATTCTCAAACTTGAACAGAATTAATGCAATGACAATGCAAATAAGTTATGAGCATGTTGTGTCTATTAAGTGATCAAGCATTACTTTAATCATATCCTTTGTAGCCTTAAGATTGCAGATCACTAATTTGCAGCAAATGTTAACAAACCTAAATTTTCTTGTCCTTTCCATTTTTATCTTATCCCATGATCAACTGAACATAGGCCTCACCCCAGTTCATGCATTTTGGCAGTCATGTTCAAACAAAGATGTTGGTGAGTATGAAACCATAAGCCTAGACATGCTGAGACAACTGCCATTTCTGACTCTTAATTGTCCATCTCCTGTGAGGCAGTACAAGCCTCCAAACAGAGGGAAAAAAATGACTAAACCCAGTGTTGATATTGAGAAGACCAGTCAAGTTTGAAAGGTTGCAAACGACAAACTGAAGGAAAACTGTACTAAGTACCTCAGTTTTCAGATGAGAAATTTGGTCATCTGATGAAGTCAGCAAAGCTAGAGCATCAGCTACTGAAGAAGATTCCAATATAATATTATCATTTTCTTCAGCAAACAAATTAACATTGCACGCTTGAAACCGGTTCAGAAGAATCCTGCATTCATGTAGCAGCTTTTCTCTAACTGTTTTCATGTGGTCATGCATTTGTCTTTCTTGTTGAAGAAGTTCCTGAACAAATTTAGCAGAATCTTAATATAATTTCTCTTATTCTCTATCTACTATTTTGATACAAAATTAAAATGAAATCATAAAATAACATTTAAAGAATTGCAAAAGGGTACTACAATCAGACAATAATAAAGAGTTTCACGTAATTTTAGGATAAAATTGGTCCCCAAGAACGTGGCTGACTATCAAATACTTAACTTAAACGAAAAACTTAAAAAAGCCCCAAGCTGGTAATTTATTTTAACAGAAGTAAAATGCTTAAAGATATAGGTTCTCCTGGTGAGGATAATACTTCTTAAAGACAGAAACCTGACATAAAACAAACGAGCTAGCAGAGTGGCAAATTACCTCAGTCTTGGATTTCTCATTCAGCATTTGACTAAGCTCCTGCTTCAATTCCATTTGTGAACTTCTGAGAGATTTAACCTCTTTAACAAGAACTTTGATATCTGCTTTAGACTTTGCTTCTAGTTCTTCATATCGTTTTGACAAATTTTCAAGTTGCTCTTTAGTATCAAGCAACTCCTGCAACACATTTTTATCTTTGACAGTGGATTCTTCCATTGACTCTGCATGCAAGTTTCCATCCTGTAACAGTTTCGTACATCATTATTTAAATTTCAATCCTTTATGATAAAGACATCCATTCAGTTTTTACTTTCTTTTAAAAAAAAAAATTATTTAAAGGGAGAATCAACAGCATTACTGCATTATTTACATGTCTTTCTGCCAACAAACCAATGAAAATGTCGTGCATACTAATTTTATTTAAGAATGGTAACATGGAACAGTTTATGGAGCAAAAATTGAGATCCAAGATAAAGGAATATGTAACCTTGAAAAACATTTAAATGAATAGTATCAGAGTAGCACAAGAGTAACACGACTAGTGTATGAAATTCTCATGTTTCTGTTTGACAATGGTCAGAAATAAAATGCATCTCATATGCACAAAACTAAAAATTTCATGTTCTCTTTTGGATATTTCTTTCAAAAATGAATGGAATTTAACGGCATTTGAAGATTCAAGGAAAGTCTCTCTCATCTCCCATCTCTCATTCTTTGCTAGTAAACATCCTCCATAAGTACAATTTCCAGAAGAAAAGAGCTGGAGGCAGTTATAGACAAAAGGAAAAAACTAGACAAATAATTGGTAAATAAATTACCTGTTTCGACTTCAACTTCCATTCCATTTCCAAGGATTTCCGCCGAAGTTCCTCCATGTCCCATTGGATTTTTGTAAGCCTTTCCCTCTCGCTCAAAATAGCTTGCTGTAAGGTTTCTTTACTTTTCTGTTTAGTAGTTTCGAGTTCCACTTCCAAATCCTTAACCTGAAGAGATACAATCAGATATATCATCGGTAGGCTGTTGTAAGAATGAAAATATGTCAAATCTTGGACCTTTGCAAGAGCAAAAGCAATTTTACCTTTACATGAAGAAAAGTTCAATTTAACATACAATGCATAATATATTTATTTATTTATTGATAAACAACTCAAAAATGTATTAATAAAGAAGATTTAAAACAGATAGTGGACCAGCTGTCCACTGAGAAAACCAAACTAGGACTAATTGTGATTTACAAAAGTATACCCAATCACCTCTATACAAGGCTAAAATCAGCTATAACTCCCTATCTCAAACCAAACCACTCAAGCAGTTATGCAAGTATCCAGTGGAAAAAGGAAAAAGTTATCTGAATCTTTGAGTGGTAAATTAGTGTGAGGGAGAGCAATTGAGTTTGCATATTTCTTCTGAAAGGCTGACTTCATCAATTGGGGCTCAAAAATAAAGATAAGGAATATATAAGGCTATAGAACTGATACGTTTGCTCAATCTGTATATAATCAGGATAGAAGCAAAACATACATATACCCAAACGATCACAGAAAATCAACAAAACCCAGCACTGATAACTAGAAAGCATATTGTTTTCATACCTTTGTCATAAGATAATCTTTCACTGCCATTTCTTGATTTAATCTTGTTATAAGATCCTCCATGTCTGTTTTTGCAGTCACCAATCTACGCTCCATTGTTAAAAGAACCCTACTCAATTTATGGCGCTGATCCAATGGAATAACTAGTTCTGCATCTCCTGAAAATTCCAAGTCTGAGTTGCCAAGAATTTCCCTGCTACTTGAAACCTCAGCACATCTATGAAGGTCAGGAGAGCCATCAGCAGATGAATTTGGAATGACAGAGTTTGAAATTTCGCTACCTCTTATAGAACTTGCATCGCTTCTAACACTATCAGCAGATAGCTTTCGTGCATGACCAATTACCTTACCAGGCTCTGGCTCAGAGAAAAGGTCCATCCCATCGCCAGTAAGAAATAAAGCTTTAGAAACATTTCCGTTCTTCCTTGTAGCATTGATGGGATGTTGTCGGGCATGTGCTTTATGCCTAGGAAAACCTTCAAGTTGCTCCAATATGGTCTGTCCCATGAACAATCCTTCATCAATGTTGGACATTCCATACTTGACTAGATTTTCTATAGGGCTTGTCAAATCTTCATCCAGCGTCAGATCCTCCACACCAATTTCAGAACTGTTATCCCTTCCTAATTTTGGGGTTCCAAGTTCGGATGTCTCATAAGCTGTATCACTACCATAATCTGAAGTGACTGAGGAACTGCCAATAAGACTGAAGCCTGAGTTCGGAGGCATTTGAAGTGAAGAAATCGTGCTGTTGCTAGAAGGATTTGCTTCTGATGTGTTCTGGTTTACATCTTGAAATGCTGAAAAGAATTATATAAATGTCAAAACTCCAAAATAATGATACAAACAATTTCATCTTTAAGGAGAGAAAAAGAGTATATGTACACAAAGATTACAATAATCAATTACAAATCCACTTTCAAACATTAGGGAGAACATTCATGGCACAAAACAAATTTCTCACACTTAATGCATTAAAATGGCACATACACGACCTCGCAGCAGCTTCCAATTCAAGAAAGGATGCCATAGAGATGCTTCTAGATAAGTCAATGTCAGAGAGTAGCTTCATCATCCACTCCTCCAAAGAGCACCTTCTCTGCAACAGAAGAAAGCCTTTTGAGAATATTTGCCATAATATCGAAGGTAAGACTTTAACAATGAATTTCCCAGTGAATGAAAAAACCTGTTTTATGTAATTAGATGAAGACAACTACCCTCCCACGCATACACCAAAAAGAAACAAAGAAAAAGAAAAGGAGTATAGATACCTCAGTGGACTATACTACAGCTATGATTAGCAGACATGAACCTAAGTATCGTGTTCTTACACAAACATAAAAACTGTTATTCATTTTCCTGATAAATCTATTAAATGACTGTGAATCTACAAGTTTCTTAGCAATAAATAATGCAAGGCAGCAGCGTCCTTATATATGTTTTACTGGTTACATGGAAGTCACCTCCTACGTAATTGTATATGCAAGTACCAGAAATGGATGGCACGCCTACCATGTTCTCAAGAATCTGACACCTACTTTCAATAGAAAAAACTGTTGTATAAATCATAGCACCGCGACTATGCAAACCAAAAAAGCGTATGCTACACATTTCCTACCTCTTCCAACAGTGCCCTGCTTTTCATTCGCAACAATCCCTTGGGTGGAGCTGGAGGAATATTTTTTTTGGGAAATGCCTTTTTAAGCTGCAAGAAAGAAAAGAACAACAACAGTGATGACCTTAAAATGAATGCATTTTAATGTGTAAACAAGATAAATTTCAATAAAATAATTAAACAGACAAGTAGTTACATTCTGATAAAAGCGAAAGTCCTAGATTTCCAAAAGTAAAAAAAAATAAAAATTTAAAGACTTACATCAGTAAATAACTTCAGAAAATGATTAAATCTTCTCAATACTGCCCGTGTAGTTGTGATCCCTTCTGGTGATTGTAAACCAACCTGAACCCTGTAAAACTGCCCCTTAAGAATGTTAAAATGTGTCAAGTTGGGAAGGTGGCATAAAAATGTTACCAGCATCTGCATAATAGTCACCCAAAAAAAAAAAAAAATGATGATGTATAGCGGATCAAGAAATATTGGTGATCTTCTTTATCTAATGAATGGGGAGTTCGCTTTGAAATCGTCTGCACATATGTTACCTCCAGCAAGTATATTTACAGAAGATGAGCAGAAAAACTAAAAATTGCAGGAAAATAT